>JARQOD010000001.1:182768784-182853885 GCA_033576555.1 Oophaga sylvatica | reverse complement strand
CCACTTTCAAGAAGTTTATTAACCCTTCAGGTGCTTCACAGGAATTTTTTGAATGTTTAAAAAAAAATGAACATTTAACTTTTATTCACAAAAAAATTACTTCAGGTCCAATTTTTTTTATTTTACCAAGGGTAACAGGAGAAACTGGACCACAAAAGTTGTTGTACAATTTGTCCTGAGTACGCTGATACCCCATATATGCAGGTAAACCACTGTTTGGGCGCATGGCAGAGCTCGGAAGGGAAGAAGCGCCATTTGACTTTTCAATGCAAAATTGGCTGGAATTGAGATTGGACGCCATGTCGCGTTTGGAGAGCCCCTGATGTGGCTAAACAGTGGAAACCCCCACAAGTGACCCCATTTTGGAAACTAGGCCCTCTAAGGAACTTATCTAGATGTGTGGTGTGCACTTTGAACCCTCCAAGTGCTTCACAGAAGTTTATAACGTAGAGCTGTAAAAAAAAAAAAAAAAATCACATTTATTTCACAAAAATGATCTTTTCACCCTCAATTTTTTATTTTCCCAAGGGTAACAGGAGAAATTGGACCCCAAAAGTTGTCCAAATTGTCCTGAGTACACCGATACCCTATATGTGGGGGTAAATCACTGTTTGGGTGCACAGCAGAGCTCAGAAGGGAAGGAGCACCGCTTGACTATTTCAACGCAGAATTGGCTGGAATTGAGATCGGACGCCATGTCGCATTTTGAAAGCTCCTGATGTGCCTAAACAGTGGAAACCTCCCAATTCTATCTCGAACCCTAACCCCAACACACCTCTAACCCTAATCCCAACAATAACCATAACCCTAACCACAAACCTAACCCTAACACACCCCTAACCCTAACACACCCATATCCCTAATCCCAACCCTAACCCTAATCTCAACCCTAACCCTAATCCCAACTCTAACCCTAATCCAAACCCTAACTTTAGCCCCAACCCTAATCCAAACACTAACTTTAGCCCCAACCCTAACGCTAACCCTAATTTTAGCCCCAACTATAACCCTAACTTTAGCCTTAAACCTAACCCTAACTTTAGCCCCAACCCTAACCCTAACTTTAGCCCTAACCCTAATGGGAAAATGGAAATAAATACATTTTTTTTATTTTATTATTTTTCCCAAGCGAAAGGGGTGATAAAAGGGGGTTTGATTTACTATTTATATCGGGTTTTTATGTTTGTCAGCTGTCACACGCTAAAAGACGCTTTTTATTGCAAAAAATAGTTTTTGCATCACCATATTTTGAGAGCTATAATTTTTCCATATTTTGGCCCACAGAGTCAAGTGAGGTCTTGTTTTTTGTGGGACGAATTGACGTATTTATTGGTACCATTTTCAGGCACATGACATTTTTTGATCGCTTTTTATTACGATTTTTGTGAGGCAGAATGAACAAAAACCAGCAATTCATGAATTTCTTTTGGGGGCGTTTATACCATCCCGCGTGTGGTAAAATTGATAAATCGGTTTTATTCTTCGGGTCAGTACGATTACAGCGATACCTCATTTATATTTTTTTATGTTTTGGCGCTTTTATACAATAAAAACTATTTTATATGAAAAAAATATTTTTGCATCGCTTTATTCTGAGAGCCATAACTTTTTTATTTTTTTGCTGATGATGCTGTATGGCGGCTCGTTTTTTGAGGGACAAGATGACGTTTTCAGCAATACCATATTTATTCATATCCGTCTTTTGATCGCGTGTTATTCCACTTTTTGTTCGGCAGTATGATGATAAAGTATTTTTTTTTTTGCTTTGCTTTTTTATTTTATGGGGTTCACTAAAGGGGTTAACTAGTGGAACAGTTTTATAGGTCGGGTTGTTACGGATGCGGCGATACCAAATATGTGTACTTTTATTGATTAGATATTTTTACAATTATTATAAAAAAAATTTGTTATTTAATTCTTATTTTTACTCTGTGTCCCACTATGGGGCACTCATTTTCTGCAGGCTGATCGCTTATATGGCATGCAGAGCTGACAGCCCCTCAGCCTGCTCCGGAACACTCTAATCTTGTTCAATCTCAATGTGCCGGGGTTAAAGTACCGGCCACGCTCCCCTGTGAGTGCGGCTGATCGCGTATGACGTACTATCCCGTCCATGGTCATACGGGCCCGGGTCACATGGACAGGATAGTACATCCCATGTCAGAAAGGGGTTAAGGAGGAAATGTCGTATAATTTCATCCACACTCACATAAGAAATTGATGGAAATCTGGCTGGACTTTTTCCTAATGTGCAGGCTAGAACAAGTCACGATTCCAGGAATGATATTTAGAATGCAGACATTTTTATAGACAGTTTAGAGGACAAATCACAACTTTCTGAAGAGCTTTCCAGCATAAAACAGCACGTGCAAAGCATAAAAAATGAAATATATTGTATGTACAGCACAAGGCATAAATAAGCAATTAACAGAATAAGTAACTATGAAACATTGCGGCATTTCAGAGAAAAACATACTTTAGTAGCTGCCGGGGACTGAGACCGCGCTGTAGACTATACGAGCACGTGGTTAGAGATATGTCACTCCATGGCAGCAAGTGAGGAGAAGCCGCTGGGGACCTGCCTGTTCACTAGTCGGCATTACGGCCCCTAACAGATATTAAAGCATGATTTTCTCTGAAACGCCACAGCGTTTCAGAGTCAAACTTACCTAGCTGAGATTATCTAGCCTGATACATGCTGCACATGGATTTGATAGGTGTCAACTGAAGGTTGCACTTAGTTTCTTAAGGGTATGCCACACTAAACAATATCGCTAACGGGATCGCTAAAAAACGTCACTATTTAGCGATCCCGTTAGCGATGTTGTTCAGTGCGGCAGCTTCCAGCGACGAGCTTCCTGCTGTGATCTCGCTCGTCGCTGGAATCGTTCCGGACCCTATTTTCTCGTCGGCGCTCCCGCTGGGTAAGTATCTTATCGCTGTGTGGCACCTTTTCTTAGCGATTTAGCGGTACTTTTGTACCGCTAAAGTCGTTAAGAAGATCGCTAACGGCGATAGCGTCGTTAACTATATCGCTAAATGTGGCCGCATTTAGCGATATAGAAACAATCCCGCTAGCGATCGCATTAGTATGCGTCGTTATCTTGATCGCTAGCGGGATTGTTTAGTGTGGCAGTACCTTTAGTTTTAATTTTGCGTTATGTTCTTCTATACATTATCTTTTGGGGCTGAGTTTATACCCCAGTGTCGAAAATTGGAAAAAGGCAGGCTACTAGATTGTGGAAAAGCAGCGATTTAGGGTACACTTTGAGACTTTTTTTGACCTGGAAAGAAGTCAAATCAGCTGTTAAATTAAATTAGAAAGTTTCTTAACTTCCCATGTTGTGCATAATTATTAAAAAAAAATAAAGTTTAGTTACTGTTTAGACTAAGGGTCCCCATGCACATTAGATTAGAGTTATTTGAACCCAACCAATTAGTTGGGATCAGATGATCATCTAATTTATATGGGGAAGTTTAGTTTTGACTTTATGAGGGGCTAAGGTGGGCTGAGGGCTCAAAGCATTTATGTATATGGAGGTGTTGGAGAGATAACTCTAAATAAATTCTCTGGTTTTATGATAGCAAAAGTAAGTTTAGCAAAAATTGCTATAGAGCCAGTGAGCCCAGACAGATCTTTGCGTTAGTATATTGTGTGCTTTATTTTGAGTCGTGAGGGCCACAAATGGGAATAAATACAATACACTGGACAATAGAAGAACTCAGGCATTCATACTTTCCAGTATCCATAGATATACCTTTGGTAAATAGGAACATTTTATCTATGTGCTGCATTACACCAAATGTGTTTCTCATCAAGTGCACCCACACAGTTTGGAGATTGGTAATATTTCCAGTTAAGTAAATTCTTTCCATTTTCCAATGTTTGCTGGAGCACTCATAACCACTGTAAATATATTTCACACCAATGCCCTGTCATAAGCTCATAGATGCAGTTTCTCTAGAATATGTTTTATCTTACTATGTGTAGAAAGGTAATAAGAATAATAAAAACAACACATATGTCATAATGACATGAATATCACTGGCAACCAAGCAGTGTTCACTGGCACGCCTCAGCTGTCAGGTAACCAAAGACCAGGGCTCCTTCCCTGTCCCTGACAGTAGGGCGCGCCCTTGAAAGGGTTATTCCCATCTTTACAAGTTACTAATAGGTAACAACTTACTCATCACTGGGGGTCTGACTGCCAATCGACAGAATGGGCTCTACATACGCAACACTGCTCCAATCATTATTATGGAATGGCCTGAAAAAGCTAAGTGATGTACTCAGATATGTTAGGAAGTTTTGTAGAGAATGAATGGAGTTGTGGTGATCGTGCCCGGGCACCACTCCATTCAGACTAGGCTCTGTAGGGCCATGTTCTCTGGATGTGTGGGGTTTCCAGTGGCTAGACTTCCACTAATTAGCAAGTTATCATCTATCCTATGGGTAAGTTATAATTACTAAAGATAGGAATAACTCTTATTCAATCTACCTGTACTCCACTGACTATATTCAGCTGCATTTACTCTATCACACATGAGCAAGACTTCACACATTCAAGATGGGGGTCCGTGAGTTTAAAAGATGTAGTATTTTTTGTAGTTGAAAATCTAATTATCTATTTATTGCGGACTAAAAAGAAGCATATAAATTATATTTTGTTCATCTGCAGTCTCCCCATGTTTGTTCCCCAATATGTACATCCACAATAAGTGGGTGGATCTTAATAAAGACATTGAGAAGTCCGTAATACACTGTCTGTGTACTGACAGTGACGCACAGACTGGCTGTGGGTCTCCTGACCTGAACTCAGCAGCCTCATGCATGCCTATGAGGCAGTCAAGTTCAGGTCAGTAGTCCTCCTGCCAGGGTTTTGCATCACGGTTTGCACTCAGACCGAGAGACACGGACATCTAAATGAGGCTTAGAATGAGGCTTAAAGGGGTTTCCCACAAACAGAGTACATTGTATTTAATACATCTTGGAATAATAATCATTTCCACAATTAGATGTGTTAAAAAAAAAGTGTTTCCCGTGCTGAGATAGTCTTATAAATGTGCCCCTGCTGTGTACTGTGTAATGGCCGTGTCTGACCTTACAGGAACATGGTCTGATCATACCACAGCTCCTGGGCAGGGAAGGAAGCAAAAGAGTATACAGACAGGACAGCATTGGATTAGCTCAGCACCAATCAATAGACAGCACAAAGTTGCTTCCAGGAAATATTTACAAATAATATTATCAGTTCTATTCATCCAGCTAAAGTTGTTTCTGCAGTGTGAACATGGAACAGTCTGAAGATCAGAAGAGTATTTCATCCAATGCGTTTCATAGGAACCGTCCTTTTTCATGAAGGATCAATTGATTCTGCCCTATAGCTCCCATTCACATTGATTGTACTGGGTCACTGTTCGAGAACTATGTAGCGATCGAAAAGGGTTGCTCGACCCTAACTGACCTCATATTGATGATACACACGTGGTCAAAATTGTTGGTACCCCTCGTTTAATGACAGAAAAACCCACAATGGTGACAGAAATAACTTGAATCTGACAAAAGTAATAATAAATCAAAAATCTATGAAAATGAAGAAATGAAAGTCAAACATTGTTTTTCAACCATGCTTCCACAGAATTTGTTAAAAAAATAAAACTCATGAAATAGGCCTGGACAGAAATGATGGCACCCTTAACTTAATAATTTGTTGCACAGCCTTTTGAGGCAATCACTGCAATCAAACGATTCCTGTAACTGTCAATGAGACTTCTGCACCTCTCGACAGGTATTTTGATGCACTCCTCAAGAGCAAACTGCTCCAGTTGTCTCGTGTTGTTTTGCCCACGTGTGTATATATAGGTTCCCTAACCGGGCACTCCACCCATCAACTTATGACATTTTTAATTGCAACAGGGTCCTACCTACTGTAAAAACAGGCTTCAGCCTAGGAGAGGATTAACATTAGGATAGGTCCACAGAACAGGACAACGCCTTGTCAATGGCTGCTAGGCATGCATGAATTGGCCAAATTATGTGCTAAGTGTTTACATTTTTTAATATTATCTATATCAGTAATGCAATTCATATTTCATATATCTCATGATTACATGCTATAGCATTTATAGTAGATCGGCTCACTAAGCTGTGCATGGAGGTAAACAAGGGAACACCGTCTATTTAAGATCTTCACTGGTTTATTATATATTCGGCATAAACCGTGGTGAAGTTAAAATAAACGCAGTTCTTTGGGTAAAAACAGTGAAACAAAACAAAGGGTTAACACAAAATACAGTCCTTGTGGTAGCGGGGATCTGCCCACTCAGGGTTGGCAAAAAAATACACAGTTCAGATTAGCACAATCAGGAACACTTCTTCGGAGTCAGCCTCTCCAGACTCACTGAACCATGAATGCCTCAAGAGGCCGAGTATTTAAGCCCCAGACCACACCTGGGGTGGAGATCAGGTGGTCAACCTCCCACCTGTTCTCTAGTTGTCCACAAAAACCCAGCCCCTAAAATGGCCGATTAACCAATCTCAACACATAATGTGTTAAAGGAAACTTCTGGGTTCAAAAATAGTCTCCGTGAAACATATTTCCCCTCCAGCAATTTGCCAGTGACTTTGTCACACACTATAGAGTACAACTTTATTTGTTAATTATGTATAGCGATGGCTACTCTTAGTTTGCACCTGAACACACTGTGTTTCTGTTTGAAAGTGGCAATGTATTGTTATTTATATCCTATAAATCAGTTATCAATTGCTAAGTCAATCCCTGTAATATGAACTTTTCTGTTGAATCAAAATAAAATGTGAAAATATAAAATGTGTTTTATTTATTCCGAATGGGGTTCTTTCAGATGAATTGGACAATTGCACATCTTTGTGTAAAATCACCAGCAAATATGCAATATGGGAAAATATCGTGCAGATCTTTCTGCACTCAGAGCTAGGGCAACACAGTATTATAATTTTACTCCTGCCCAAAAACAGTTTGGAATAAACAGTAAGATGTTTAAGGGGTTATCCCAATACTGTGAGTTATAGATATTCAACAATTTGGCCTCATTCATACGACAGTTTTTTGCATAAGTGTTTTTTGTGCCAAAACCAAGAGTGGAACTTACAGAGAAAAATTATAATTAATAGATAGACACCTGTTCTGTGTTTTGGAGACACTCCTGGTTTGTGCACATTAAACACTGATGCAAAATACTGATGTGTTTCAGGCGTTACCAGAAGAAGTGAGAGGTGTTATGATTTGGTAGCTGAGGAGTGCAGGTAAAAAAGGCAATACACCAGAGCAGTTGGAAACTACGAGATTGCAGTACCCTGACTAACCACCACAACTAGAGGCAGCCGTGGAGCGTTCCTACGTTGGTCCTAGACGCCTCGTCACAGCCTGAGAAACTAACTACACCTAAAGATAGATATAGGAAAGCTATCTGCCCCGGAGCAGAACCCCAAAGACAATAGAAAGCCCCCAAACATGTAATGGCGGTTAGACAAGATGAAATACTGACACAGAAAGAAAATAGTATGAGCAAACGCTGGGGCCCAAACTAACTAAATAGAAAAGGATAGGAAGGGTACTTACTGCAATCCCAGAAAACCCTGAAAAGCACCAACACCACTAATTTCAAAAACACCTGAGATCACACGACCTCTACCACCTAAATTAGTTCTCTGGTGTAACAAAATCAAAACAGCAGCCACTGAAAAAACTGGAAAAGCAAAAGTACATACATAAGTGGCTGAACTAAACTGAGAGGGCAAAAGCCCCCGGAGGGGACCCTGAAGGCCCCCACAGAAGTGCAGGACAAAAATGCAAAAATATAGCACAAAAACAAAAAGAAGAAAATGTCTTATCTGTTAGCAGGAGATGCAGACACGACACAGCAGGCTACAAGGGAAACAGGAATGAAGCATTCAGACCAGAACAATTGATCACCGGCAACCCTGATGGGAAGGTGACTCCCTTATATAAGACCAGTCAGTAACACCTGATTCCCAGTCCTCACAATCTTCACTGGACAGACCAGCACCGCTTGTAACCACCAGAGGAAGCCTCTGCTCAGAACTCATCTCAAACCCATTCACAACAGTACCCCCCCCTTGAGGAGGGGTCACCGAACCCTCATTTGAGCAACCAGGTCGGTCAGGATGAGTTCTATGATACGCACGGATAAGTCTCCTAGCATGGATGTCCGAAGCAAACACCCAAGAATTGTCTTCCTGACCATAACCTCTCCATTTAACCAAATACTGGAGTTTCCGTCTAGAAAAACGAGAATCTAATATTTTCTCAACCACATACTCCAGATTGCCCTCAACCAAAACAGGGTCAGGAGGCACAGCAGCAGGAACCACTGGCTCAACAAACCTCTTCAACAAGGACTTGTGGAACACGTTATGGATCTTAAATGTCCCTGGAAGAAGCAAACGAAAAGAAACAGGATTAATAATCTCCATGATCTTATAAGGTCCAATGAACCTAGGCTTAAATTTAGGAGATGCCACTCTCATAGGAATATTCTTTGAGGACAACCAGACCAAGTCCCCCACTTTAAACCGAGGACCATCAGTCCTATGCCGGTTAGCAAACCGCTGGGCCTTCTCCTGAGAGAGGGACAACCTCTCCACTACCTGGTCCCAAATCTGTTGCATACGCTCCACAACAGAGTCAACACCTGGACAGACAGAAGCCTCCGTCTGTCCTGAAGAAAATCGAGGGTGAAACCCAGAATTACAGAAAAACGGAGACATCAAAGTGGCAGAGCTAGCCCTATTATTAAGAGCAAACTCAGCCAAAGGCAAAAAAGAGACCCAGTCATCCTGATCAGCAGACACAAAGCATCTTAGATAAGTCTCCAATGTCTGGTTTGTTCTCTCAGTTTGACCATTGGTCTGAGGATGAAATGCCGAGGAGAAAGACAATTGAACACCCAGTTTAGAACAAAAAGTCCTCCAAAATCTGGAAACAAACTGGACTCCTCTGTCAGACACAATGTTCTCAGGAATGCTGTGTAAACGAACCACGTGCTGAAGGAACAACGGCACCAATTCAGAGGAGGAAGGCAACTTAGGTAATGGCACAAGATGTATCATTTTGGAAAACCTATCACAAATTACCCAGATGGTGGTCATTCTCTGAGAAACAGGAAGGTCGGAAATGAAATCCATAGAGATATGGGTCCATGGTCTCTTGGGCACAGGCAATGGCATCAACAAACCGCTACAGTGAGAGCAAGGCTTGGAGCGAGAGCAAGTCCCGCAGGACTGCACAAATTCCCTGACATCACGAGACAAGGTAGGCCACCAAAAGGACCGACTAACCAAGTCTCTGGTACCAAAAATTCCGGGATGCCCAGCCAATGCAGAACAATGAATCTCAGACATCACACTCTTTTTCCACTGACCCGGGACAAACAATTGTCCAACCGGGCAGCGCTCGGGCCTATCCTCCTGACACCCCTCCAGAGCAAGTCTCAAATTGGGCGAGATGGCGGAAAGAACTACACCCTCTTTCAAAATAACAGAAGGATCAGATAACTCAGGAGAGTCCGCAAGGAAGCTCCTCGAGAGGGCATCCGCCTTAACATTCTTAGTGCCAGGAAGAAAGGAAACCACAAAATTAAAACGTGTGAAAAACAAGGCCCACCTGGCCTGTCTAGGATTGAGTCGCTTGGCAGATTCCAGATAGACCAGATTCTTATGGTCCGTAAGGACCACCACCTGATGTTTGGCTCCCTCCAGCCAATGTCTCCACTCTTCAAAAGCCCACTTCATGGCCAATAACTCCCGATTACCCACGTCATAATTACGTTCAGTAGGAGAAAATTTTCGAGAGAAAAAGGCACAAGGGTTACTTTTAGAGGTCTCTGGATCTTTTTGGGACAAAACGGCACCTGCCCCAATTTCAGAGGCATCAACCTCCACCTGAAATGGCAGAGAAACATCAGGCTGCCGTAGAACAGGAGCAGAAGTGAATCTCTGCTTAAGTTCCTGAAATGCAGAGACTGCCTCAGGAGGCCAATTCACCACATCAGAACTCTTTCTGGTCAAATCAGTTAATGGTTTAACAATAACCGAGAAATTACCAATAAATTTACGATAAAAATTGGCAAAACCCAAAAATCTCTGAAGAGCCTTTAATGAAGTAGGTTGGACCCAATCACAGATGGCCTGAACCTTGACCGGGTCCATTTCAATAACAGATGGGGACAAAATGAATCCCAGAAATGAGATCCTCTGAACGCCAAAAAGACACTTTGATCCCTTCACATACAGAGCATTCTCTCTCAAAATCTGGAATACAGTTCGAACATGTTTCACATGAGAGTCCCAGTCATTAGAAAAAATCAAGATATCATCCAAATAAACAATCAGAAATTTGTCCACAAAATCCCTGAAAATGTCATTCATGAAGGACTGGAAGACGGAAGGAGCATTAGTGAGCCCAAAGGGCATCACCAGGTACTCAAAATGCCCTTTAGGGGTATTGAATGCCGTCTTCCATTCATCCCCGTGCTTAATGCGAATAAGGTTGTACGCCCCCTGAGGTCAAGCTTGGTAAACCAAGTAGCGTTTTTCACCCTGGAAAACAGGTCAGAAATCAAGGGTAACGGGTATTGATATTTCACAGTAATATTGTTCAAGAGACGATAATCAATACACGGCCTCAATGAACCATCCTTTTTGGCCACAAAGAAAAAACCGGCACCTAAGGGTGAAGAGGATGGTCTGATATGACCCTTCTCCAATGATTCCTTGATATAAGACCGCATAGCGTCATGTTCAGGTACAGACAAGTTAAAAAGGCGACCCTTAGGGAATTTACTACCCGGCACTAATTCAATAGCGCAGTCATAGCTCCTATGGGGAGGCAAGGATGCAGATTTACTTTCGCTAAACACATCAGAAAAATCAATCAAAAAGTCAGGAACATCCTGAGCCTGGGGGGAGGCAGAAAAAACAGGAGTGTTGGTATTAACACATTGGCAGCCCCAACTGGTTACAGACACAGATTTTCAATCCAAAACAGGATTATGAGACTGTAACCAAGGGAAACCCAGCACGATAATGTCATGCAGATTATACAGAACCAAAAATTTGCAGCACTCCTGGTGATCAGGTTCAACCCTCATTATCACCTGAGTAGAAAACTGGGGTTTATTCTCAGCCAAAGGGGTAGAATCGATCCCCAGTAGGGGAATAGACTTCTGTAGGGGTATCAAGGGAAACCCACAACGTTTAGCAAAATCATAATCCATCAGGTTAATAGCTGCTCCAGAATCAACGAAAGCCTGAGCAGAAAATGAGGACAGAGAGCATATCAGAGTGACAGTTAATAAAAACTTAGTCTGAACACTACCCAAGACAACTGAGCGTGCAAAACGTCTTCCCCGCTTAGGGCAGACTGAAATAGCATGAGAGGCATCACCACAGTAGAAACATAACCCATTGCACTTTCGAAACTCATGACGCTGTGCCCCAGACACCACTCTATCACACTGCATGGGTTCAGAAGCTGGTTCACAAGGCAACACCATTCCACGCATACTTCTCCGCTCACGCAAACGTCTGTCAATTTGAATCGCTAATGACATAGAATCATTGAGACCAGAGGGGACAGGGAATCCCACCATAACATCCTTTACATTATCTGACAGACCCTTCCGGAAAAGGGCTGCCAAAGCGACGTCATTCCATTTGGTCAGGACTGCCCACCTACGGAATCTCTGACAGTATAACTCAGCGTCATCAAGCCCCTGATTTAATGCCAACAAGGCTTTTTCAGCTTGATCAGTGACATTAGGCTCATCGTACAATAACCCCAAAGCCTGAAAAAATGCATCAACATCACTCAAAACAGGATCCCCAGGTGTCAGGGAAAAAGCCCAATCCTGAGGATCACCACGCAGGAGAGAGATGATAATTTGAACCTGCTGCGCTGCGTTCCCTGAGGACTTAGATTTTAAGGCAAAAAAACAATTTACAATTATTTTTGAAATTCTGAAACTTAGCTCGATCCCCTAAAAACAAATCTGGCATGGGAATCCTAGGTTCCACAACAGGCAACCTAGAAAGATAGGTAGCAATACTCTGAACCTCAGTGGCAAGCTGATCCACACGGCCAGACAACTGTGCAAACTCCATTGAGAGAAAAGAGCCTCCCCAGCACCCAGAGATACAGAGGGAAAAAAAAAAAAATGCAACAAACAGAAAAATATCTCTGACAACTCTGACAACCTTTTTTTTTTTTTTTTTTTTTTCTTCACAATATTTTTCCCTTCTGTGAGTACCACACAATTTTCAATTGGGGCCGGTGATACTGTTATGATTTGGTAGCTGAGGAGTGCAGGTAAAAAAGGCAATACACCAGAGCAGTTGGAAACTACGAGATTGCAGTACCCTGACTAACCACCACAACTAGAGGCAGCCGTGGAGCGTTCCTACGTTGGTCCTAGACGCCTCGTCACAGCCTGAGAAACTAACTACACCTAAAGATAGATATAGGAAAGCTATCTGCCCCGGAGCAGAACCCCAAAGACAATAGAAAGCCCCCAAACATGTAATGGCGGTTAGACAAGATGAAATACTGACACAGAAAGAAAATAGTATGAGCAAACGCTAGGGGCCCAAACTAACTAAATAGAAAAGGATAGGAAGGGTACTTACTGCAATCCCAGAAAACCCTGAAAAGCACCAACACCACTAATTTCAAAAACACCTGAGATCACACGACCTCTACCACCTAAATTAGTTCTCTGGTGTAACAAAATCAAAACAGCAGCCACTGAAAAAACTGGAAAAAGCAAAAGTACATACATAAGTGGCTGAACTAAACTGAGAGGGCAAAAGCCCCCGGAGGGGACCCTGAAGGCCCCCACAGAAGTGCAGGACAAAAATGCAAAAATATAGCACAAAAACAAAAAGAAGAAAATGTCTTATCTGTTAGCAGGAGATGCAGACACGACACAGCAGGCTACAAGGGAAACAGGAATGAAGGATTCAGACCAGAACAATTGATCACCGGCAACCCTGATGGGAAGGTGACTCCCTTATATAAGACCAGTCAGTAACACCTGATTCCCAGTCCTCACAATCTTCACTGGACAGACCAGCACCGCTTGTAACCACCAGAGGAAGCCTCTGCTCAGAACTCATCTCAAACCCATTCACAACAGAGAGGCCTGCAAACAAGCTTACAATCTGTCATGAAATAGGGGTGACACATAAGGAAAAAAAGTGCTTGTCGTGTATGGTCCAGCCATAATCTATATATATATAAAATTGAATGTGTGTATCACCAACCAATCACGGAGTATCTGTGGCATCCGCCCACTGCAGGTCTGAACTGCAGGTAAGACAGCACCCCAAGAAACTCCGAGACCCTTTACCCCTATACAGGGATCTGGAATTATAGCGAAGCCCAGGGGGTAGTTGCCTATGAGAGCAGTGGACCGGAGTAGGAAGGACGCTAGGACGGGAATAAAAAGCGAGACCAAATGTGTAGTCAGAAGTCCAAGGGTCAAAACCAGGAGGGGAGCAAAGGTACAAAAGCAGCAGGCAGTAGAAGGGTCAGAAATTCAGGCTAAAGTTCAAGTCAAAACCAGGCGGACAGCAGAGGTACAAAATCGGCAGGCAGTACAACAGTCAGAAATCCAGGCAAAGGTCAGAAATACAATAGCAAAACAAACTAGCACACTGGGGAAACCAAAACTATATCTGGCGGCCTACAAGCCAGGCTCCAAGGCATTTGAAGGGCATGGCTACCTCTCACAGGCTAACAGTCTGATGACCTCATCTGGACCGCCCCCAGAACCAGGCCAAATGGTGATGCATGACTGACACCAACCACTTCACCTCTGACAGAAGAGCGAAGCCTACGCCCACCAGATGCCTGCGCAGAGACCCCTTCTCTGTCGCCAACATTACCCACAGGCGAAACATGGCAATGCGCAGTGACAGAGGCCGGCGTCAAAGGAACGGAACTATATGAGGATACCGCACTCCTATCACCGGCACCACCAGCTGAAGGAGTCTGGCGCCTCCCAGCAGCCGAGGCAAGAACACCAGCCACTGAATCCAACGGCGACGTGACAGTACCCCTCCCTCTAAGAGGGGCCTCTGGACCCTCAAAACCCGGTTTGTTGGGATGAAGGAGATGAAACTTCCTGATCAAACCCTTGGCATGGACGTTACTGGCAGGCACCCAGGACCTTTCCTCCGGACCATAGCCCTTCCAATGCACCAGATACTGCATGGATCCTCTCACTAAACGGGAATCAAGGATCCTTTGGACTTCGTATTCCAAAGCACCCCCTACCAAAACCGGAGGAGGAGGGGACTGGACAGGGCGAATTGGAGAGCGGTACAATTTGAGAAGGAACTTATGGAATACATTGGGCAGTTTAAATGATTGAGGGAGCTTCAGACGAAAGGCTACTGGATTAATCACCTCAATAATTTCATACGGACCAATAAACCTGGGACCTAGTTTGGCAGATGGCACTTTGAGCTTAATATTCCTGGTAGAAAGCCAAACTTTGTCCCCAACTCCCAGGTCCGGGCATTGGAGCGCCATCTATCAGCAGATGAAGCCTGTCTAGTCTGAGCCCCTTTCAAGTTTATGTTGACTTCTGACCAGATAGTTTTTAACTGGTCTATGGTTCTTTCTACCCCAGGGACATCTGACATCCTAGAAGAGAACGAACCAAAAGTGGGTGCAGCCCATGATTACAGTAGAAAGGGGTAGTCTTAATGGACTCCTGGCACTGATTCATGGCAAACTCTGATAGCGGTAGGTGTTCCACCCAATCGGATTGATGCTCAGAGACATAACAACGTAGATTCTGCTCAAGCGCTTGGTTGGTGCGTTCGGTTTGACCATTGGTTTCAGGGTGATAGGCAGAGGAAAAGAACAATTCCATTCCAATTCGTTTACAGAATGCCCTCCAAAATTTTGAAAAACAAACTGGGTGCCCCTATCGGACACGATATTCACAGGAATACCATGCAATCGCACAACATGAGTAATGAATAATTTGCTCAGGGTCTCGGAATTAGGTAATCCGGACAGAGGAACAAAATGACACTGCTTGCTGAATCTATCCACCACCACCCAGATACACGTTTTCCCTTCTGAGAGTGGCAGATCAGTAATAAAGTCCATGGAGATATGGGTCCAAGGACTCTCAGGGGCAGGCAGGGACTGGAGCCACCCGGCAGGGAGATTATGGGGAAACAGCGCGAGCACAGGTTTCACAGGCCAGTACATAGTCCTTAGAGTCCTTTACTACAGTTGGCCACCAAAAATTCCTAGTTACAAGTCTGATGGTATTTTTGATGCCTGGATGCCCTGCAAGGACGGAATCATGGGATTCCTTCAGAACTTGAAGGCGGAATGTGGCCGGAACAAATAGTTTTTGGGGAGGAGTAGTGTTAGGTACCTGTTCTGGGGATCTACAGATTTCTTCCAGAAGATCCAAGGATACAGCTGAAATAACAATTCCCTTGGCTAGTATTGGAGTCGGTTCAGAGTCCTCGACCTGTGAGGGGCAAAAACTTCGAGAGAGGGCATCAGCCCTTACATTTTTAGTACCCGGTCGAAAAGTAATCACAAAATCAAACCTAGAAAACAGCAAGGCCCACCTTGCCTGTCTTGGATTCAGTCTTTTAGCTGACTCCAAGTAGGTCAGGTTCTTGTGGTCAGTAATTACAGTTATCTTATGTTTGGCACCTTCGAGGAAGTGGCGCCATTCCTCAAAGGCCCATTTGATTGCCAACAATTCCCGATTACCTATATCATAATTCCCCTCGGTGGAAGAGAATTTTTGGAAAAAAAGGCACACGGACGAAGTTGAGTGAGGGATGCAGTGCCTTGCGATAGCACTGCTCCGACTCCAACTTCAGAGGCATCTACCTCTACAATAAAGGGGCGGTCCAGATCAGGCTGAACCAATATCGGGTTAGAGGAAAAACATTTCTTTAAGGCAGAAAATGCATGAAGTGCTTCAGGCTTCAAGTTAACCACATCCGCCCCTTTCCGAGTCAAATCAGTGAGTGGTTTGGCTATCTCGGAAAAACCTTTAATAAATTTACGATAGTAGTTAGTGAAACCCAAAAATCGCTGCAGTGCCTTTAGAGACTGGGGTTGTACCCATTCCTTAATGGGTTGAATTTTAGAAGGATCCATGCGAAACCCTTTAGCCGACAAAATATACCCCAGAAACTGTATCTCCTGTGTCATGAAGACACATTTCTCTAGTTTGGCGAATAAAGAATGCTCTCTGAGTCTCTGGAGGACAGAGCAGACGTGTTGGACGTGCGTCACAATGTCAGAAGAGTAAATCAGGATGTTGTCCAAATAAACGACCACATAAACACCACTAATATCTCTGAAAATCTCGTTCACAAAATTCTGAAACACTGCGGGTGCAGTACTGAGCCCAAACGGCATTACGAGATACTCAAAGTGGCCGAGGTGTGTGTTAAACGCAGTCTTCCACTCATCTCCCTTTCTTATCCGGACAAGATTATATGCTCCTCGGAGGTCAAGTTTAGTAAATCAACGGGCTCCCAACAGCTGATTATAAAGATCAGGAATGAGTGGAAGCGAATACTGTTTTTTTCACAGTGATTGCGTTTAACTCACAGTAATCAATGCAAGGTCTGAGACCACCATCTTTCTTTTCCACAAAAAAGAACCCAGCCCCCACTGGCGAGGTGGATGGTCTAATAAACTCTTTTTGCAAACTGTCTGTTATGTAGTCTTTCATGGCCTGACGTTCTGGACCAGAGAGGTTAAATATTTCCCCTTAGGGAGGCGAAAATCCGGTACTAAGTCTATGGGGCAATCGTACTTTCTATGAGGGGGTAATTTCTCTGATTCCAATACAGAAAATACATCCTCATAATCTCTGAATGCATAGGGTACAAAGGGGGGAGGTGTGATTTTAACTTGGTTCACTGATAGCGATATACAATTATCCTGACACTCAGGGCTCCAGCGCATGATATCACCCAAGTGACAGTCAATGACTGGATTATGTTTGCGTAACCATGGCATACCCAGAATAACAGCGGATGATATATTATGGATAACAAAAAATGATACATGTTCAGCATGTAACGATAGCACTGACATTGATATTTCCTCAGTGACAAACTCCACTCCATTCTGGACGATAGGAGTGCCATTAATAGCAGTGGTTTTAATGGGCGCATTAAGCCTTAGCAGTGGTACACCAAGATTTCTCGCTACCAGGAAATCTATGAAATTGCCTTCTGAGCCACTATCCACATAAGCCTCCACACACACAGATTTCTTCAGGTAAGACAAAGAAGAAGGTAAAAGGACTTTGGCCGCATCAGCGGGCAATACCTGGGCAGATGGGCAGGCATGGCCATAGCTACCCAGGTGCTGACGTCCAGGCAGTGAAGGCTTCTGACGTCCAGTGTTCTCCCAGAGGTCTCCAGACTGTGGCTTGTGCAGCATGTTAGTAGGAGATGATGAGAGTGATCCTCCACAGGACTGAGCAATGAAGCAGGACACAGGTGCTTTAGCAACAAAATCAGGTCAGAAATGGAGAGGAAGGAAAAAAAAATTCAGAGAAAGGGTTAGGAAATGCTTTTATATACAGTACAGACCAAAAGTTTGGACACACCTTCTCATTCAAAGATTTTTCTGTATTTTCATGACTATGAAAATTGAAGAATCACACTGAAGGCATCAAAACTATGCATTAACACATGTGGAATTATACATTACACTTTACAAAAAAGTGTGAAACAACTGAAAATATGTTTTATATTCTAGGTTCTTCAAAGGAGCCACCTTTTGCTTTGATTACTGCTTTGCACACAAAAAAGGTGAACGGCTGGACTCTACATGCCTAGTTCCCACCGTGAAGCATGGAGGAGGTGGTGTGATGGTGTGGGGGTGCTTTGCTGGTGACACTGTTGGGGATTTATTCAAAATTGAAGCGGTGAGCGGTCCAGCTCACCCCAAACCATCTCGATTGGGTTCAGGTCTGGTGACTGTGGAGGCCAGGTCACCTGGCGTAGCACCCCAACACTCTCCTTCTTGGTCAAATAGCCCTTACACAGTCTGGAGGTTTGTTTGGGGTCATTGTCCTGTTGAAAAATAAATGATGGTCCAACTAAACGCAAAGCGGATGGAATAGTATGCTGCTGCAAGATGCTGTAGTAGCCATTCTGGTTCACTATGCCTTCAATTTTGAATAAATCCCCAACAGTGTCACCAGCAAAGCACCCCCACACCATCACACCACCTCCTCCATGCTTCACGGTGGGAAACAGGCATGTAGAATCCATCCGTTCACCTTTTCTGCATGCAAAGCAGTAATCAAAGCAAAAGGTGGCTACTTTGAAGAACCTAGAATATAAGACATATTTTCAGTTGTTTCACACTTTTTAGTAAAGTGTAATGTATAATTCCACATGTGTTAATTCATAGTTTTGATGCCTTCAGTGTGATTCTACAATTTTCATAGCCATGAAAATATAGAAAAATCTTTGAATGAGAAGGTGTGTTCAAACTTTTGGTCTGTACTGTATATCCAGAATATATATAAAAACGTTTTTTTAAGGCCAGATATAATGTGGTGTCCGCCCACTGTAGGTCTGAACTGCAGGTAAAACAGCACCCCGAGAAACCCCGAGACCCTTTACCCCTATACAGGGATCTGGAATTATAGTGAAGCCCAGGGGGTAGCTGCCTATGAGAGCAGTGGACCGGAGTAGGAAGGATGCTAGGACGGGAATAAAATGCGAGACCAAATGCGTAGTCAGAAGTCCAAGGGTCAAAACCAGGAGGGGAGCAAAAGTACAAAAGCGGCAGGCAGTTGTCATGTGTGCATTGCCACGAAGATCGTCGCGGTTGCACATTTTGACTTCTCACAGCTGAGCTGCTGTTTCTTTGTGTTTGGCAGCTAGGGAGTTAATTCTGTCTGTGCTCGGTTCTGGGACTGGGTGCAGTTTCTCCCGGCTGCAATTGATTATTTGTTGATTGGTTTCCTTTAAATTCCTGGTTGTCTGCTTGGGGAGTTGCCAGTGAAACCTTCATGCAGACCACAGATAGGAATGAATCTGTATAGACTTTAGTTGTGAGCTCCTTAGTTGTTCTAAGCTCAACTTGGTTAGAGTTTATTTCCCAGACCATTTATGTTCCTTTGGTGTTTGAGTGTGTATGCAAGCGAGTGTTATCCTGTCTGTCTTATATGTCTAATCTGTGTATTTAGCTGAGATCAGCCCATATCCCTTTGGTGGTAGTCAGGATCCTTCTTAGGACTGATTACAGGGTTCAGGGTCTGATAGGAGACAGGGTTAGGTTGGAGACTTGGACCTCTGAACCATTATCAGTACCTCCAAGGTGAGGGATTAGTTAGGACCCCAGTTTAGGGTCAGGTTAGATCCCGGTCCACCTCTTTCCTGTTTCAGCTCATCAAGTCCTCAAGATTAACCCTGAGTTCAGCAGATATCGTGTCAGGTAAATCTATTCTATACTTACATGCTGATGTTGCTATACTACTTGTTGTATAGAGTGTTGTTCCTGTATTAATAGTTTACTGACATTGTATACATATCATTAGACAGCGTGACATTTTCACTGGCCACTAAAAATTATCTCCAGTTACCATGGATCCAGTAGCCCAGCTGGCTCTGCAGTTGCAGGGATTATCCATGGAGCTGACGGACATTAAGTCCAAAGTTTTGTCTCCCCTGGAGCAAACCAGAGTTGAACCTAAAGTAGCTCTCCCGGACAGGTTCACTGGTGGGCGAGACAAATTTTTCACCTTCCGGGAGGCATGTAAATTGTATTTTCGGCTTCGGCCTCGATCATCAGGGAGTGATGAGCAGAGAGTGGGAATTGTTATCTCACTTCTGCAAGGGGACCCTCAATCCTGGGCATTTTCCCTTCCTCCGGGATCCCCGGCTCTACAGTCTGTAGATCAATTTTTTACTGCCCTGGGATTGGTATATGATGACCCAGATCGCGTCACTCTTGCTGAGACAAAATTACGTAAGATACAGCAGGGAGATCGTCCGGCAGAGGAATTTGCTTCTGAGTTTGGTAGATGGGCCACAGATACTCAGTGGAATGACCCAGCTCTTAGGAGCCAGTTTTGTCATGGGCTTTCTGATAAATTAAAAGACGTTTTGGCTCAGTATGAGTCTCCTCATTCACTGGAGGCTGCTATGGCCTTAGCTATCCGTACTGATAGACGGCTTCGGAGAGGGGTGAGGTAACCCCACTCCCTGTTGTTTCTCCACCTACCACTAAAGTCCCTTATGTTGAGGTTCCCCTTGTCTGTTCGGATGAGCCTATGCAGTTGGGAGGGACATCATTTCGTAGGAGGGGATTGGCGGTACGCCGCAGGACTAGAAGATGTTTTTTCTGCGGGAAAGAGGGACATTTTGTTGGAGAATGTCCATCCTGTGCCTTGTTGAGCCAAAAGTCGCCGGAAAACTGTTAATCCCAGGTTGTGTGGTGGACGACAACCTGGGAGTATGTATTTCATCCGCCAGTTCTTCTCAGTTCCTTGTACCTTTGGAGGTGGTAGTTGGTACGAGAGTGGAGAGATTGTCTGTTCTTCTTGATAGTGGTTCCGGGGCTAATCTGGTTGACGCTCAGTTTGCTCAGGCTCAAGGTATGCATCTGAGTGTATTGGTCAAACCGATCCCTATATTCTCCATTGACGCCAGGCCTCTCGGCCAAGGTAGCTTTGTTCATGAGGTTCATAATATTGACCTTCGGGTAGGGGCAATACATAGGGAACAATTATCTTGTTATGTGTTGGAGGGTCTACCTACTCCCATTGTGTTGGGACTTCCTTGGTTGATTAAACATAACCCTGTGATTAATTGGCAGTCCAGAGAAATAAGCCAATGGGGTGAGTTTTGCAAAAGCAACTGCATGAACACAGTCATCAGTGCGGTCGTGCCTAGTACATTGCCTCCTTTTTTGGAGGATTTTGGGGATGTTTTCTCTGAGGAGGGGTGTCAGGAGTTGCCTCCTCATCGCGTGTATGACTGCTCTATTAATCTCCTTCCTGATGCTAAGTTGCCTAAAGCTAGGTTGTATAATCTTTCTGGTCCTGAGAGGCAGGCTATGAAAGATTATATTTCTGAAAGTCTGGCCAAAGGGCATATTAGACCTTCATCTTCCCCAGTAGCCGCGGGGTTCTTCTTTGTGAAGAAGAAAGATGGAGGCCTATGCCCTTGCTTGGATTTCCGCGAACTTAATCGGATTACTGTTCGAGATCCGTATCCACTCCCTCTTATTCCTGATCTCTTCAATCAAATTGTTGGCGCCAAATGGTTTTCTAAATTGGATCTCAGGGGGGCGTATAATCTGATTAGGATAAAAGAGGGGGATGAGTGGAAAACGGCGTTTAACACGCCGGAGGGACATTATGAGAACCTAGTCATGCCTTTTGGTCTGACTACTGCACCAGCAGTATTCCAACATTTTGTTAATGACATTTTTCGTCACCTTGTGGGGCTGTTTGTGGTTGTATATTTGGACGACATTTTAATTTACTCGCCAGATCTTGTGTCTCATCAGGAGCATGTGAGACAGGTGTTGCAGATCTTGCGAGACAATAAATTATACGCCAAACTGGAGAAGTGTGTATTTGCCGTACAGGAACTTCAGTTTTTGGGTTTTTTGGTGTCAGCCTCCGGTTTCCGTATGGACCCTGAAAAGGTGAGAGCAGTGCTTGAATGGGATCAGCCAGGGGATCTTAAGGCTCTGCAGCGTTTTTTGGGGTTTGCTAACTACTACCGGAAATTTATTTGTAATTTCTCATCTGTCGTCAAACCTCTCACTGACATGACAAGAAAAGGGACGGATTTTTCTAAATGGTCGGACAAAGCTTGCCAAGCCTTTTCCTCTTTGAAGAAATGTTTTGCTTCGGCACCCGTTCTCATCCAACCAGATGCATCTCAGCCGTTCATTGTGGAGGTGGATGCGTCTGACGTAGGGGTGGGTGCTATATTGTCCCAGGGTCCGTCCCCTGGTAAATGGCATCCGTGCGCTTTCTTTTCTAAGAAATTGTCGTCCGCCGAAAGGAATTATGATATCGGCAATAGGGAACTTTTGGCCATTAAGTTAGCTTTTGAAGAATGGCGTCACTTTTTGGAGGGGGCAGTCCACCCGGTTACCGTTATTACTGATCACAAGAACCTGTTGTATTTGGAATCCGCTAAGCGTCTGAATTCCAGACAAGCTCGATGGTCGTTGTTTTTTACCAGGTTTAATTTTGTCGTCACTTATCGCCCGGGGTCTAAGAATGTAAAGGCTGATGCCTTGTCTCGCAGTTTCCCAGGGGCCGGGAAAACGGATGACCAGAGTCCTATCCTTCAGGAGGGGGTGGTAGTGTCGGCTGTATTTTCTGAGCTTGAGGAGGAGGTGTTAGAGGCTCAGGGGGACGCCCCTGCAGGACCTCCAGGGAGACTGTTTGTCCCAAATCTGTTGAGACAAAAGGTTATTGAGGCACATCATAATTCTGCTCTAGCAGGACATCCAGGGAGTAAGGCTACTTTAGATCTCCTTTCTCGCCGGTTTTGGTGGCCTAATGCTAATAAAGATGTTATAACTTTTGTCGCGTCATGTGGGGTGTGTGCTCGCTCTAAAACCCCTCATACCCGTCCGTCTGGGACCCTTTTCCCCTTGAAACTTCCGGAGCGTCCATGGACTCATTTATCTATGGACTTCATTACGGACCTTCCTCCGTCGTCAGGGAATACTGTCATACTGGTGGTTGTTGACAGGTTCAGTAAGATGGCACATTTCGTTGCTCTTCCTGCACTCCCTAATGCTAAAACTCTGGCGCAGGTGTTCATTAGGGAGATCGTTAGACTTCATGGGTTGCCTTCTGATGTGGTGTCAGATAGGGGGTCTCAGTTTGTGTCCAAATTTTGGAGGGCATTTTGTTTACGTCGGGGGATGCAATTGTCATTTTCCTCGGCTTTTCATCCGCAGACCAATGGTCAGACAGAGCGTCTGAATCAGAGCTTAGAGACATATCTCCGGTGTTTTGTCTCAGAGAACCAAGAGGACTGGTCTTCTTTCTTGCCTCTGGCAGAGTTCGCTCTTAACAACAGGCGGAGCGAGTCCACTGGTAAGTCCCCGTTTTTGGGGCATATGGTTTTCATCCCAGTTTTGTACTTTCAATGGGGGGGGCCCTTCTGGGGTTCCTGAGGAGGAGCGTTTCTCGTCGTCACTTGCTTCTGTGTGGAGAGGTGTATTGAATAATCTGAGTGCGATGGGGAATCGTTACAAACGTATGGCTGATAGGAGGAGAGTTTCTGGTCCAGATCTGAATGTGAACGATCTGGTATGGTTGTCTACCAGGAATATAAAACTTAAAGTGCCCTCCTGGAAACTGGGTCCCAGATTCATCGGGCCGTACAGGATCAGTTCCATAATTAATCCTGTGGCATTTCGTCTGGACCTCCCTCCTACGTTTAAAATTCATAATGTGTTCCACAAGTCATTACTTAAAAGGTATGTGGCACCAGTCATACCGTCACCTCTACCTCCTCCTCTGTGTTGGTCAATGGTAACTTGGAATTTCAAGTATCAAAGATCATTGACTCACGTCTGAATCGCCGGTCCCTTCAGTACTTGGTGCATTGGAAGGGGTATGGTCCAGAGGAGAGGACGTGGGTCCCTGCGTCTGATGTTAACGCAGATCGTTTGGTTCGGACCTTCCACAGAACTCACCCGGGCAGGCCTGGCCCTGAGGGTCCGGAGGCCCCTCGTAGAAGGGGGGGTACTGTCATGTGTGCATTGCCACGAAGATCGTCGCGGTTGCACATTTTGACTTCTCACAGCTGAGCTGCTGTTTCTTTGTGTTTGGCAGCTAGGGAGTTAATTCTGTCTGTGCTCGGTTCTGGGACTGGGTGCAGTTTCTCCCGGCTGCAATTGATTATTTGTTGATTGGTTTCCTTTAAATTCCTGGTTGTCTGCTTGGGGAGTTGCCAGTGAAACCTTCATGCAGACCACAGATAGGAATGAATCTGTATAGACTTTAGTTGTGAGCTCCTTAGTTGTTCTAAGCTCAACTTGGTTAGAGTTTATTTCCCAGACCATTTATGTTCCTTTGGTGTTTGAGTGTGTATGCAAGCGAGTGTTATCCTGTCTGTCTTATATGTCTAATCTGTGTATTTAGCTGAGATCAGCCCATATCCCTTTGGTGGTAGTCAGGATCCTTCTTAGGACTGATTACAGGGTTCAGGGTCTGATAGGAGACAGGGTTAGGTTGGAGACTTGGACCTCTGAACCATTATCAGTACCTCCAAGGTGAGGGATTAGTTAGGACCCCAGTTTAGGGTCAGGTTAGATCCCGGTCCACCTCTTTCCTGTTTCAGCTCATCAAGTCCTCAAGATTAACCCTGAGTTCAGCAGATATCGTGTCAGGTAAATCTATTCTATACTTACATGCTGATGTTGCTATACTAGTTGTTGTATAGAGTGTTGTTCCTGTATTAATAGTTTACTGACATTGTATACATATCATTAGACAGCGTGGAACGTCATCTAGTAAGCGAGAAATGTCCTGTAGGCTAATAGTTCTGTCAAAACCTATGTGTCAGGACAGACGAAGTTCATAGAATCGGCGTCGCAAGTACAAACAGTCAGAAATCCTAGGCAAAGGTCAGCATACAATAGCAAAACAAAACTAGCACACTGGGGAAACCAAGGAAACTATATCTGGACGGGCCCACAAGCAGGCTCCAAGGCTTTGAAGGGCATGGCTACCTCTCACAGTCTCACTGTCTGATGACCTAATACTGGGCCGCGCCCCTGAACAGGCCAGATGGTGATGCATGACTGACACCAACTACTTCACCTACAGAAGAGCTGAAGCCTACGCCCCCAGACGCCTCGCAGGGACCCTTCTCTGTGCCAACATTACCCACAGGCGAAACCTCGATGCGCAGCGACAGAGTACGGCGTCAAAGGAGTGGAACCATATGAGGATAACGCACTCCTATACCGGCACCACCAGCGAAGGAGTCCGGCGCCTCCCAGCGGCCGAGGCGGAACACCAGCCACTGATCCAACGGCGATGTGACAGTATCTTACATTTAACCAGAGCTGTGTAATGTATGTGATACAGTTCATATAGCGTCTTGTGCTTGGGTGTGATGAAAATACTTGAGACACAGGTTGAAAAGAAAGTCTTGTATTGCTTCATACAAATTGGCAAAAATAAACACACAGGTTGCAAACACAGAAGCAGGAGACACAGCAGGCCAGAGTAATCTAAGTTCATCAATAACTCTCCACAACAGATTCAGATCTTCTTCTATGTTACCGCAAGTCCATGCAACCGTGAGGCTTTCAAGAGCAGAGTTCAGAGTCCACAAGAGCTCCAGAGTTTCTCAGTAGAAATGGCTGGAGTACAAAGTCCAAGGCTTCAGGAGTCAGAACACAGGTTCACTGCAGGCCAGATTCTGAAGCACTGATTGCTCAGGTGTGGCTGTTTAAGAAGCAAACGGAGAGAATCAGGGCGGGAACATGCAAGCTGGAAAACTCCATTTTAACTGAGGGCAAGATAGCTGCAGCAAAACAGAAAGCAAAATGGCCGACGAACAAACTGAGTTTCAGAAACAGATATACAGAACCTTACATTACTCCCCCCTTAGGGGCAACCTCCGGATGACCTCAGACCAGGCTTGTGTGGGTACCTCTGATGAAACTGACGGAGCAAGCGAGGAGCATTAACGTTATTGACTGGCTCCCATGAGTTGTCCTCCACTGGGTAGCCCTGCCATTTGATCAGATATTGTAACTGATTTCTATAAACCTGGAATCTAAAATCCTTTCCACCACAAATTCTTCCTGACCATCGACTAGCACTGGGTCAGGGCAAGGAGAAGAACGTCCAGGAAACGTATTGGGTGTTGCAGCCTTTAGTAGGGATACATGAAAGACAGGGTGGATTCTCATAGTTCTGGGCAATTGAAGACGACAAGCAACGGCACTTATAATCTTACTGATTTTATAGGGTCCAATGTACTTATGTCCCAACTTAGATGATGGAATCCTTAACTTAAGATTTCTGGTTGACAGCCAGACCAGGTCTCCTACCTTAAAAACTGGTGCAGGTTTACGAAATTTATCTGCTGCCTTCTTGTACCTTTCCTGAGCCGATTCCAGATTCTCCTTTAGAAGATCCATATTCTTCTGTAAAGTCGTGACTCTTTCAGCCACTGCTGGCAAAGGCGTCTCTATGGGAAATCGTGGTAGAATATTAGGATGATAACCTAAATTAGAGAAAAAAGGAGACTGTTTAGTGGAGGCACTCTGAGAGTTGTTGTAAGAGAACTCAGCCAATGGAAGTAGATCCACCCAATCATCCTGTAGGTGGCAATAAACAGCGGAGATACTGCTCCAGGGTTTGATTGGTTCGTTCGGTTTGTCCATTAGTCTGGGGATGAAAAGCAGAAGAAAGGTTTACTTTAATGTCCAATGCTGCACAGAAATTTTGCCAAAACCTAGAAGTGAATTGCACCCCTCGATCCGAAATAACCTCATCCGGTACTCCATGTAAACGAAACACATCTTTAATCATCAAATCTGATGTCTGTTTTGCAGTGGGTAAGCCGACACAAGGGATAAAATGAGCTGCCTTTGTTAAACGATCAACCACCACTAGAATAGTGTTCTTCCCTTGAGAGGTTGGTAATTCGACAATGAAGTCCATAGAAATGGATCCCCACGGGCGGGACGGGGTGGGAAGAGGCTGTAACAGACCAGTTGGTGAAGAGCGAGGTGTTTTGCATCTTGCACAAACCTCACACGAAGTGACATAATCCAAAACATCCTTCCTACAAGTGGGCCACCAAAGAAACGAGAAAGAAATTCCTGTGTCTTTAGAATTCCTCTATGCCCGGCTATTTTGGAATCATGAATGAGTTGCAATACTCTCAATCTGACTGTTTCAGGTATATACAGACGTTGTCCCAGAATCCACACACCATTCTTAAAGACAAGACTTACGTCCCTTGGGGGTTGAGCCAAAAAAGAATCCGCATGGTATGCTTCCTTGATGTCTTTAATTAGGTCTTGATGATGAATCACTCCTAGGAATCTAGAGTCAGGAAGAATAGTCTTAGGAGGAGTAATTGGACGTGTCTCTGCTGAGTAAATCCTAGAGAGTGCATCAGCCTTTCCATTGCGCGATCCTGGTCTATAAGAAATAATAAAATTAAATTGGTTTAAGAAAAGATTCCAGCGAGCCTGGCGAGGAGTCAGGCACTTAGCCGACCTGATAAACTCAAGATTACGATGATCTGTCAGAACGACTATTTGCTGTGCAGCTCCTTGCAGAAGGTGTCTCCATTCTTTGAAGGCGGCAATAATGGCCAACAACTCTCTATTGCCCACATCGTAGTTCTTCTCAGCCGAAGACAACTGCTGGGAAAAGAAGGCACAGGGATGCAAGACATTCTTCTCACCTGTTCTCTGAGAGAGTATAGCTCCCACGGCACAGTCTGAAGCATCCACCTCTATTATGAAGGCAAGCTCTGGGTTGGGATGTACTAGAATAGGTGCAGTGGTAAATTTATCTTTTAGACGGGAAAATGCTTCCTGGGCTTGGGGAGTCCAGGAGAACTTAGACTCTTTCCGGGTAAGTTGGGTGATAGGTGACACTACCTCAGAGAAATTTCTAATGAAACGTCTATAGAAGTTTGCAAACCCGATGAAGCGCTGTACCTCCTTCACATTTCTAGGACTTGGCCAATCATTGATGGCTTGGGTTTTACTTCCATCCATACTAATTCCTTGTGTAGACAGTACATACCCCAGAAATTGAATTTCGGTCTTATGGAATTCACACTTTTCAAGCTTGATGTAAAGATGATTTTGTCTTAGACGTTCCAA
This sequence comes from Oophaga sylvatica, assembly GCA_033576555.1. NCBI lineage: Eukaryota > Metazoa > Chordata > Amphibia > Anura > Dendrobatidae > Oophaga > Oophaga sylvatica. The sequence goes on along the minus strand of JARQOD010000001.1, from coordinate 182,825,953 downwards.
GACCATTCTCACATGTCCATGATGTTCCTCTGTGGAGTTAGAAAAAATTAAAATATCATCCAAATAAATTACCACGAATGTATCTAGGAGATCCCTGAAGATGTCATTCACCAAGTGTTGGAAAGTGGCTGGGGCGGTACTCAGACCAAAAGGCATAACCAGATATTCAAAGTGTCCATAGCGTGACCTGAATGCAGTCTTCCATTCATCCCCAGGTCTAATACGGACTAAGTTATAGGCCCCACGAAGATCTAGTTTAGAAAAAATTTTAGCATGTCGCACTCTCTCCAATAACTCAGGGATTAAAGGCAATGGATAACGGTTTCTAATAGTAACCTTATTAAGTTCCCTATAGTCTACGCATGGTCTCAGGGATCCATCTTTCTTCTTTACAAAGAATATGGGTGCCCCTGCAGGAGATGAAGAGGGGCGTATGAAGCCCTTGGCTAGATTTTCGTCTATGTACTCTTTAAAGCCTTCAGCTCGGGCCCCGCCAGGGGGTAGATCTTACCAAAAGGTATCTCTGCTCCAGGCAATAATTCAATTGGACAATCATATGGACGGTGAGGAGGAAGCTGGTCAGCGTTCTTCTTGTCACATAAATCCACATAGTCCTGGTATACAGCTGGTAATTCAGGGACTGACATGGTTCCTTTAGGAACAGAGCAAGCTGAAATTTTTTGACTCATCTGTTTCTCTGGGAAGTGTAATTCCTTGGTCTCCCAGTTAATGGTAGGATTCTGAGCCTGCAGCCATGGTAGCCCTAGAATAATGGGAAAGTGAGGAGAAGAGATAAGCATAAAGGACAGTTTCTCTTGATGATCTTTACCCATAAGAACCTTTAAAGGCTCTGTTTCCTGATCCACTGGTCCAGAGGTCAGCAGGGAGCCATCCACAGTTTCCATCTGTACGGGAGCAGCCTTCTTCACTGAACGTATTCCCTGTTTTAGAGCAAAGGAGACATCCATAAAATTTCCACTTGCACCTGAGTCGATCATGGCAGAGCTAGACACCCAGGCTGAGTCAACCCAGAGTTTGATGGAAAGAAAACAGTGAGAATTGTTTTTCTTACAACTCAGCTGGGACACCGCTGAGGAAACTTGAAAGATGGCAGCATTTACACAGTCAACGTCCTCAGAGGTAACGGAGTTTAAGTCCGAGAAATCAAGATCTGTTGCTGCAGCTACTCTGGAGCCTGAGGCTCGGACCTGACAGATCCCCTCTCGCAACACTCACAATGAATGAGTGCTGCAGTAGTCTTGCGAGAACGGCTGGGACAGTTAATAATAAAGTGCCCTGACTTACCACAGTAAAAACATAGATTCTCCTTAAAACGATGTTCCTTGCGTGCATCACTAACCCGTCGTAGTAAAGAGTCTACCTGCATGGGTTCAGGTTCAGGTTCCCGTGTAATCCTATTCAAAGGTTCCTTAGCTGGAGAGGAAGGTAGGAAAAGGTTAGTACGATTGCTTTCGAACCATCTCTCTTGCCTGCGTTCAGTTAAACGAGTATCAATACGGATGCAGTAGTTAATAAAGTCACCTAACGCAGTGGGAGGGTCGGCACGAGCAAGTTCATCCTTAATTAGTGGGGATAACCCCTTTCGAAAAATAGATTTTTTGGCGGAATTGTCCCAGGTGGTATCAAGGGCCCATCTCCTGAAATCCAAGGCATATTCAGCTACTGAGTGCTTACCTTGGCGCAAAGCTAACATGGCTGCTTCAGCTGTTGCACCTCGATTGGGGTCATCAAACACCTGCCCCATGGCTGAAATAAAGTCATCAAGGTGATTCAAACAATCATCCTCAGTCTCAATCAGAGGGTTTGCCCATATCAAAGCCTTGTTGGTAAGCAACATAATTATAGTAAGCACCTTAGATCGTTCAGTAGGAAATTGTGAAGCATGTGCAGAAAAAAAAAGATTACATTGATTAACAAATCCCCTGAATTTTTCACGTTCACCACCAAAACGAAAAGGGGGCAACTTGGGAATCCCAGAACTCGGGGCCATGGCAGGAGCCTGGACTTGCCCCTCCAGAACCTCAATCCTGGCTCGCAAATCCTGAGTAGTCTGTCCAAGCACTTGCAAATTGTGATTATTTAGGTCCTGAAGATTTGTAAGACGGGTCTTTATATTCTGCAAATCTGCAAGGATATTATCAGTCACTCCACAAAGTTCCTTTATGCGGGCCTCCATTTTCCAGATCTTTTAAGACAGGATACTGGAAGAAGAGGAGAGAAAAAAAAACAATAGTGTTCACCTGTGGCAACACTGAAGAAAGAAAAAACTTTAAGGGAACTGCTCACCTGGAATGGTTGTGAGAAGTCACAACCACTATCATCACAGAAAGCTTTCAACCAGACATCTGATATCCAGAGTTTCAGCAGACAAAAGAGAAGAGAAAAAAAAAACAATAGTGTTTACCTATGATAACTCTGCAGAAAAAAAAAACTTAAGGGAATTGCTCACCTGGAATGGTTGTGAGAAGTCACAACCACTGTTATCACAGAAAGTACAACCGGACATCCGATATCCACAGTACAGCAGACAAGCCTTTCCAGACCCAGCAGACACTAACGTTTGGCTTCAGAATCTTGTAATGTATGTGATACAGTTCATATAGCGTCTTGTGCTTGGGTGTGATGAAAATACTTGAGACACAGGTTGAAAAAGAAAGTCTTGTATTGCTTCATACAAATTGGCAAAAATAAACACACAGGTTGCAAACACAGAAGCAGGAGACACAGCAGGCCAAAGTAATCTAAGTTCATCAATAACTCTCCACAACAGATTCAGATCTTCTTCTATGTTACCGCAAGTCCATGCAACCGTGAGGCTTTCAAGAGCAGAGTTCAGAGTCCACAAGAGCTCCAGAGTTTCTCAGTAGAAATGGCTGGAGTACAAAGTCCAAGGCTTCAGGAGTCAGAACACAGGTTCACTGCAGGCCAGATTCTGAAGCACTGATTGCTCAGGTGTGGCTGTTTAAGAAGCAAACGGAGAGAATCAGGGCGGGAACATGCAAGCTGGAAAACTCCATTTTAACTGAGGGCAAGATAGCTGCAGCAAAACAGAAAGCAAAATGGCCGACGAACAAACTGAGTTTCAGAAACAGATATACAGAACCTTACAAGCTGTTTAAAAGAAGCTGAGCTGTGATTGGTTGCAATGAGCAACAGTCTTCCTTGCAACCAATCCCTAAGCATCTTTCTTTTCACCAGAGCTGTTTGATAGAAGCTGAGCTGTGATTGGTTGCTATGAGCAACGGTTTTCTTACTCCACGACAACACCTCAGCTGACACTGACCAGGTGGGAGAAATCGCTTCCCCGGGAACATAAGCTCCCAGCCATTGTCTTCCCCCCAGACAGAAGCAGAGAGCACATGACAGAAATGAATCACCCGCTCCCGTGCCCATATCCCCATCACACATCATCCATCCCATAGGCACATCTTCCCTCTTAAAGAAATCCCCGGTACAGAAGTGAGGGCTAATCCACTCTGTGCTCTGATTCTCACCCCAGGCTTCTATTAAAGGGATCATTGGTATGGAAGTCAGGGCAAATCCATCCAGCCCTTTGGTTCTTATGCCAGGCCTCTCTTAAAGGGATCCCCGGTATGGAAGTTATGGCGGCTGTGACGGGATAGTAACATAGTGTTGGAATAATGCATATTGATTTGTAGGTATTGCAACAGCTACTACTGTACTGTTTGATATGTTGTGCATATTGTGAGGTTGTTAACAAAGTTTTGCAAAAAAAAAAAAAAAAACCTCACTCACAGACAGGATGCCTCCTCCTTCTCTTCCTGTGTTGTTGTAATGTTTTTCATGCTGCAGCCATAGCAGATATCAGGCTGATCACATTTCATGCTGTGTTGTAAGCTGTCTATACTGGATGTGAATAAATCTACATTCTCTGTTGCTGACTCCGGATGTTACGCTGGTTAATCCGCTGCTAACAGGTTATGGGCCCAGAGTTCCCAGAGTGCCCAGAGTCCTAGAGTCCCAGAGATCCCCAGAACACAGAGAAAAGAAAAGAAAGAAAGACAGCAAAGATGGTCACCAGCAGCAGCGACTCCATGAAGTTTACAGTACCAAGTCTCACTAACCAGAACTATCAATCCTGGAAATTCAAAGTGAAGATGCTGCTGATAAGGGAAGGTACGTGGAAATACACACAGGAGCCTAAACCTGACCCAGTACCACAGGAGTGGATAGAGATGGATCAGAAAGCACAGAGTACCATATCACTCAGCATAGATCGTGATCAGATTGTTCATGTGTGTAAATGTGATACTGCACGAGAAATGTGGGAGCAGCTGCAAAAGGTACATGAGAGGATTAATTTAAGCAATAAACTGTATCTTATGAGAAAACTGTACCAGTCTAAGCTACAGAAAGGCCAGGATATGCAGGAGTATATCAGGAGTATTCTGGAGCTTGTAGAACGCTTGAGAGGCATTGGGGAAGATCTGAAGGACTTTCATGTAGCCGCATTACTGCTTAGTGGTCTTCCAGAGAGCTATGACACGCTTGTGACCGCACGAGATGCACGCCCAGATGATGAGCTTACTCTGGAGTATGTAAGAGGGAAGCTTATAGATTAATATTAACGGAAGGCAGAATGTATAAGCACCAAGACAGAGTCTGCTTTACAAACACAGTGTCTATATGATAACAGAAAGCACCTAAAAGAAGCACGTGAATGTTTTGTTTGCAAGAAATCAGGACATTTGAAAGCCGACTGCAGAGTTTGGAAAGCTAGAATGAGTCAGATGAAAAAGCAGAACAGTCAGCAAAGGGTTAAGAGTGCTGTGTCTGGAGAAAATGATTCTGTGAATACTGAAATTGCATTTACTGTCAGTGCAAATACATCAAAGCATGCATGGGGTATAGACTCTGGAGCAACTAGTCACATGACTAATAACAGAGACTTCTTTTCTAAGCTTAATCAAAATAAGTCAGAGAAAGTGATTATGGCTAATGGTCAGTACATGAGTTCAGAAGGCATAGGAGATGGTTATATTGATTATCAAATCTCGCCAACACAAAGCAGGAAGATCCCAGTAAAAGATGTGCTCTATGTGCCTAGTCTTGAGAGTAATTTACTATCTGTGAAGAAACTCAAAAAACAAGGAAATGAAGTTACATTTAAGCATGATAGCTGCATCATCTCAAAAGAGGGTCACACACTAGCAGAGGGAAAAATCACAGATGAACTTTATCAGCTGAAATGTAAAGAGTGTGTGTATACTGCTCAACAAGAAGAGCACAATAACTGTATTCATGTATGGCATAGGCGTCTGGCACACAGAGACCCAGAAGCAATAAGAAAGTTAGTTCAGAAGCAACTAGCTGATGATATCACAATTGATCTATGTAACCAGACAATGAAGTGTACTAGCTGCATCAAAGGGAAAATGTCTAGAAAAGTTTTTCATAAGAGAAGTACTACAAGAACAGAACAGCCACTAGATTTAATACACACAGATGTCTGTGGTCCAATGAGCACTCAGACTCCTGGGAAGAAGAGATATTTTCTCACATTTATTGATGATCATTCCAGATATACAGTTGTCCATCTGCTTCACAGCAAGATAGAAGTTCCAGAGAAACTTGAAATATATTTAGCTGAGGTATATAATAAATTTGGAAGAATGCCAAAGATTCTACGTGTAGATAATGGGACTGAATATACAAGCAATGAGACACAGAGCATTCTAAAGAAAAATGGAATCCTATTTCAGACCACTGTACCGTACAACCCTGAGCAAAATGGTGTTGCGGAAAGAAGGAACCGAACACTCTGTGAAAGTGCAAGAAGTATATTATTTGATGCAAATCTGCCTACAACATATTGGGGTGAGGCAATCATGATAGCTTGCTATCTTCAGAACAGACTACCAGGTAAAGCTACAGAGAAAACTCCATTTGAGCAATGGAACAGCAGAAAGCCAAAACTGCACCACATAAGAATATTCGGAAGTAAAGCATTTGTACATATTCCCAAAGAAAAGCGAACTAAGTGGGAATCTCACGCTAAAGAAGGTATCCTGGTAGGCTACAGTGAAACCCAGAAAGGTTATAGGATTCTACACCCAGAAACAAACAAGGTCACAATAAGCAGAGATGTAGTGATTGATGAGAACTTTGTATCATCCAAGTTTTGTGACATCACGCCAGTAGTCCAACTGAAGTCACAATTATAAGACAACAACAAGGAGGATGTAGAAGTCTGGCTGGATTCTTCAACCACTGAAGGAACAACAGAAAAATCAGAAGAATCTGAAATCAGAAGATCGTCAAGATCAAACAAAGGTATACCAGCTAAACGTCTATCCTACATTGTCAAGACACTACCTGAGTAAGAGCCGCAGTCATGGGATGAAATGCAAGGACTACCTATCCATGAAAGAACAAAGTGGATTGATGCCGCTAATGAGGAAATCAAGTCGCTTCATCAACTCCAAACTTGGAAACTCACCAAGCTACCACAGGGCAAAAAGGCAATCAAGTGCAAGTGGGTCTTTAAAACCAAATATGACTCTGAAGGTAAAGTCCACAGATTTAAAGCAAGGTTGGTCGCAAAAGGATATTCTCAAAAGTATGGCGAAGATTACGATGCTACATTTGCTCCAGTCGCTAAACAGACTATGTTCAGAGCTTTGTTAGCTGTAGCTGCTGTACAAAAGATGTATGTCAGACATTTGAATATAAAAACTGCTTTCTTAAATGGTGACATTGAGGAGGACTTATACATGACTCAACCTGAAGGTTATGTAAAAAGAGGTGAAGAGAATCTTGTTTGCAAACTACAAAAATCTCTCTATGGTCTTAAGCAATCAGCAAGAGCATGGAACACCAAGATGAATAAAGTCTTATTGGAAGAAGGATTTAAAAGAGGTCAAGCAGATCCATGCTTATACACAAAATATACAGATGGAAAGTGGATGTATATTCTCTTATATGTGGACGATGTGATTGTAGTTCATCAAGAAGACGCAGAAATTGGAAAAATGACTGAAATTCTGAATCAGCATTTTGAAACAAAAGACCTTGGAAGTGTGACATATTATCTAGGAATCCAAATCCAGAGAGAGGAAGATGGGAGTTTTCTTCTAAACCAAAGTGCAAAAATTAATTTGATTCTGAATCAATTTGGAATGTCAGAGGCCAAAGGTATATCAACCCCAATGGAACCATCCTACCTGAAGGTGGAAGAAGAAGATGACCTGTTGCCTAACAATGAGAAATATCGTCAGGCAGTGGGGGTACTTCAGTACATATCAACTATGACTCAACCGGATATCACAACAACAGTTGGAATCCTTTGCAGATATGTGAAAAACCGCGCCAAAGAGACTGGAATGCTGTTAAAAGACTTCTGCGATATTTGAAAGAAACGCAAGATGTAAATTTAAAACTATCTGCAGCGGGAGATCTAGAACTTACCAGCTATGTAGATGCGGATTAGGCTGGTGATTCGCATGATCGTAAATCCACAAGCGGATACTTGTTTAAAGTTGGAGAAAAGTTCAATCTCCTGGTCTAGTAGGAAACAAGTGTCTGTTGCCTTGTCATCCACAGAAGCGGAGTATGTGTCCGCAGCCTATGCAAGCCAGGAGGTCGTTTGGCTAAGACAATTGATGGACGATCTTGGCAAACCGTCAACTCAGCCGACGGTGATTTATGAGGACAACCAAGGATGCATTAAACTTGCATGCAGTGAAAAGATCAGTGCTAGAACCAAGCACATTGACGTCAGACACCATCATCTACGTGATTTGATAGATCGTGGCATAATTCAGTTTGTCTATTGTGAAACTGATAAGATGCTAGCTGACATTATGACAAAGCCATTGCCACGAGCCAGGTTCCAAGAATTGAGAACCACAATGGGAATAAGAGGATAAGTAGTTGTTGAGTGGGGGTGTTGGAATAATGCATATTGATTTGTATGTATTGCAACAACTACTACTGTACTGTTTGATATGTTGTGCATATTGTGAGGTTGTTAACAAAGTTTTGTAAAAAAAAAAAAACCCTCACTCACAGACAGGATGCCTCCTCCTTCTCTTCCTGTGTTGTTGTAATGTTTTTCATGCTGCTGCCATAGCAGATATCAGGCTGATCACATTTCATGCTGTGTTGTAAGCTGTCTATACTGGATGTGAATAAATCTACATTCTCTGTTGCTGACTCCGGATGTTACGCTGGTCAATCCACTGCTAACACATAGCAACATAGTAACATAGTTATTAAGGTTGAAGGAAGACTTTAAGTCCATCTAGTTCAACCCATATCCTATCCTAACCTGCCCTAACATGTTGATCCAGAGGAAGGCAAAAAAAACCCAAGTGGTAAACAGTAAGCTTCACATTGGGGAAAAAAATTCCTTCCCGACTCCACATACGGCAATCAGACTAGCTCCCTGGATCAACGCAGTATCTAGGAAACTAGTTAATATAGCCTGTAATATTATACTTTTCAAGAAAGGCATCCAATCCCTTCTTAAATTTTAGTAAGGAATCACTCATTACAACATTAGACGGCAGAGAGTTCCATAGTCTCACTGCTCTTACAGTAAAGAATCTGCGTCTGTGATTATGGCTAAACCTTCTTTCCTCCAGACGTAGAGGATGCCCCCTTGTCCCCGTCACAGGTCTAAGAGTAAAAATATCATTAGAAAGGTCTTTGTACTGTCCCCTCATATATTTATACATTGTAATAAGATCACCCCTAAGCCTTCGTTTTTCCAAACTAAATAACCCCAAGTGTAATAACCTGTCTTGGTATTGCAGACCCCCCAGTTCTCTAATAACCTTGGTCGCTCTTCTCTGCACCCGCTCCAGTTCAGCTATGTCTTTCTTATACACCAGAGACCAGAACTGCACACAGTATTCTAAGTGTGGTCGCACCAGTGACTTGTATGGAGGTAAAATTATGTTCTCCTCATGAGCATCTATGCCTCTTTTAATGCATCCCATTATTTAATTTGCCTTGGCAGCAGCTGCCTGACATTGGCCACTAAATGTAAGTTTGTCGTCCACCCATACACCCAGGTCTTTTTCAGTGACAGTTTTGCCCAGTGCTTTACAATTAAGCACATAATTATACATCTTGTTTGTTCTACCCAAGTTCATGACCTTACATTTATCCCCATTAAAGCTCATTTGCCATTTATCAGCCAAGCTTCTAGTTTACATAAATCCTCCTGTAATATAAAATTGTCCTCCTCTATATTTATTACCCTGCAGAGTTTAGTGTCATCTGCAAATATTGAAATACTACTCTGTATGCCCCCTACAAGGTCATTAATAAATATGTTAAAGAGAAGCGGCCCCAATACTGACCCCTGTTGTACCCCACTGCTAACCGTGACCCAGTCCGAGTGTGCTCCATTAATAACCACCCTTTGTTTTCTATCCATGAGCCAGTTCTTAACCCACTTACACATATTTTCCCCTATCCCCATTGTTCTCATTTTATGTATCAACCTTTTGTGTGGCACTGTATCAAAAGCTTTTGAGAAGTCCATGAACACCACGTCCACTGCATTCCCTTGGTCCAGTCCTGAACTTACCCCTTCATAAAAGCTTATCAGATTAGTCTGACAAGAACGGTCCCTCGTAAACCCATGCTGATACTGTGTCATGAGGTTATTCAGCTTCAGATACTCCAATATAGTATTCCTTAAAAAACCCTCCAGGATTTTACCCACAGTAGATGTTAAGCTCACTGGGCTATAATTTCCAGGTTCAGTTTTTGCCCCCTTTTTGAATATTGGCACCACATTTGCTATACGCCAGTCCTGTGGTACAGACCCTGTTATTATGGAATCTTTAAAGATTAAAAATAATGGTCTATCTATAACTGTACTTAATTCCTGCAGTACTCGGGGGTGTATCCCTTCCGGGCCCGGGGATTTGTCAACTTTAGTGATTTTTAGACGCCGCCGTACTTCCTGCTGGGTTAAGCATGTGACATTTAATGGAGAAATTTTTTTTATCACTGATCATGTTATCTGTCATGGGATTTTCTTGTGTAAATACAGTTGAAAAAAAAAGTCATTTAGCATATTGGCTTTTTCCTCATCCTCATCCACCATTTCACCCAGACTATTTTTAAGGGGACCAACACTATCATTTTTTAGTTTCTTGCTATTTATGTAGTTAAAGAATATTTTGGGATTATTTTTACTTTCTCTGGCAATGAGTCTCTCTGCCTCAATCTTTGCTGTCTTGATTTGCTTTTTACAGAATTTATTCAGTCTTCTGTATTTATTTAATGCCTCATCACTACCTACTTGCTTTAATTCCCTAAACGCTTTCTTTTTGTCCCTTATTGCGCCCCTTACAGCTCTATTTAGCCATAGTGGTTTCCTCCTAATTCTAGCATGTTTATTCCCATAGGGTATACACTGTGCACAGATCCTATTCAGGATGCTAATAAACGTCTCCCATTTTCTTTGTGTTTTTTTATGTCTCAGGATATCGTCCCAGTTTATTGCACTAAGATCATCTCTCATCTGTTGGAAATTTGCCTTCCTGAAGTTTAGTGTCCTTGTAACCCCTCGACTACACATCTTATTAAAGGATACATGAAAGCTTATTATTTTGTGATCACTATTACCCAAGTGACCCCCACCCCTTATATTTGATATGCGGTCTGGCCTGTTGGATAATATTAGGTCTAGAAGTGCCCCTCCTCTTGTTGGGTCCTGAACTAGTTGTGAAAGGTAATTGCCTCTCATAGTTGCCAAAAACCTATTACCTTTGCTGGAACTGCAGGATTCTGTTCCCCAATGTATTTCAGGGTAGTTGAAGTCCCCCATAATAATGACTTCTCCTTGAGTTGCTGCTTCATCTATTTGCTTTATGAGGATATTCTCTGTTGCTTCCATTATTTTAGGAGACTTATAACAAACCCCTATCAGTAATTTATTATTTTTCCCCCCTCCCCTAATCTCCACCCACAGAGACTCTACATCTTCATTAGATTCACAGATATCACGCAGAATGGGTTTTAAGGATGATTTTACATATGAACACACACCCCCACCTCGCTTATTTTTACGGTCATTTCTGAACAGACTATAGCCCTGTAAATTAACCGCCCAGTCGTGGCTCTCATCCAGCCAAGTCTCAGATATCCCCACCATGTCATAGTTATGTTCCAACAAAATTAATTTTAATTCCGCCATTTTGTTGGTGAGGCTTCTAGCATTAGTATACATGCACTTTATGTATCTCTCTGAACCTCTATTCTTTCTTAAATTATTAACTGTTCTAACCCCACCCCCCATGCCACCCCACCCCCAATTTCATTATTTGTGCCCAGGTCTCTATCTGCACTGCCTTCCCCTCCTATAAAATGAATACCCTCCCCCCTAGTCCCTAGTTTAAAGACTCCTCCAACCTTCTAGCCATTTTCTCCCCCCAGCATAGCTGCACCCTTCCCATTGAGGTGCAGCCCGTCCCTAGCATAGAACCTGTAGCCAACTGAGAAGTCGGCCCAGTTCTCCAGGAACCCAAACCCCTCCTTCCTACAACAATTCTTGAGCCACTTATTAACCTCCCTAATCTCCCGTTGCCTCTCTGGTGTGGCACGTGGTACAGGCAGTATTTCAGAAAATACCACGTTGGAGGTCCTTGCTTTAAGCTTGCAGCCTAATTCCCTGAAATCATCTTTAAGGACCTTCCACCTACCTCTAACTTTGTCATTTGTGCCAATGTGCACCATGACCGCTGGGTCCTCACCAGCCCCTCCCAGTAATCTGTCAACCCGATCAGCGATGTGCTGGACTCGAGCGCCAGGTAGGCAGCACACTGTTCGACGATCCCTGTCTTTGTGACAGATTGCCCTATCTGTTCCCCTAATAATTGAGTCCCCCACTACCAGCACCTGTCTGGCCTGCCCTGCTCTCCTAATTCCCCCCTTACTGGAGCAGACATTCCTCCGGCTTTCAGAGGACATGCCTGGCTGCAGCAGTGCTACCCCTGTACTGACAACCCCCTCATCTGCCAACTTTGCAAACTTATTGGGGTGTGCCAGATCAGGACTAGCCTCCCTGGCGCTCTTTCCTCTACCCCGCTTTCTAACTGTCACCCAGCTTCCTACTTCAGTGTCCTGCAGCTCCACCCTAGCATCCCCCCCCTCATCTATCCCATTGAGCGTCTGCTCAGTGAGCAGAAGACTCCTTTCCATATTGTCTATGGATCTCAGTGTTGCCAGCTGCACATTTATATCCAGGATTTGGGCTTCCAAATGCACAACGTGCTCACATCTCACGCAGCAGTATGCACCCTCGACCGGCTGTTCAAGGACTGTATACATGTGGCAAGATGTGCACTGGATGGCATTGGCAATAGTGGAGCACATTTCTAATGGGGATTTCACCAGACAGCAAAGATAAGTAAAAATAAATAAAAAGTATTAATAAAATATAACAGCAATTCAGTAATTCCTCCCTTGGAAACTCCCTGAATCCAAAGTCACTGAATCTCAAGTCACACTTACCACCGTTCACACTTGCGCACCGGTCACACTCAGCTCGCTCACACTCGCTGAAGCAGAAGATTTAAAGAGAGATTTTTTTGGGGGGGGATATTAGGGGGAGCAGTCTTGTGGCTCTGGTTGATGGGATGTGGGATATTAGGGGTAGTAGTCCGGTGGCTCTGACAGGATGATGTGGGATATTAGTAGTCTGGTGGCTCTGGCTGATGGGATGATGTGGGATATTAGGGGTAGTAGTCTGGTGGCTCTGGCTGACGGATGATGTGGGATATTAGAGGTAGTAGTCTGGTGGCTCTGACAGGATGATGTGGGATATTAGGGGTAGTAGTCTGGTGGCTCTGGCTGATGGGATGATGTGGGATATTAGGGGTAGTAGTCCGGTGGCTCTGGCTGATGGGATGATGTGGGATATTAGGGGGAGTAGTCCAGTGGCTCTGGCTGACGGGATGATGTGGGATATTAGTGGTAGTTGTCCGGTGGCTCTGGCTGACGGGATGATGTGGGATATTAGTGGTAGTAGTCCGGTGGCTCTGGCTGACGGGATGATGTGTGATATTAGGGGTATTAGTCCGGTGGCTCTGGCTGATGGGAAGATGAGGGATATTAGGGGGAGTAGTCCGGTGGCTCTGGCTGACGGAATGATGTGGGATATTAGAGGTAGTAGTCTGGTGGCTCTGACAGGATGATGTGGGATATTAGTAGTCCGGTGGCTCTGGCTGACGGGATGATGTGGAATATTAGGGGTAGTATTCTGGTGGCTCTGGCTGACGGGATGATGTGGAATATTAGGGGGAGTAGTCCGGTGGATCTGGCTGACGGGATGATGTGGGATATTAGAGGTAGTAGTTTGGTGGCTCTGACAGGATGATGTGTTGTGTAGCCCTGGTGTGAAGGCACACGCAGTACCCTGGAGGATGTGTGGAGAGATAGCAGTTTAATGCTCAATGAACATTCATTTCAGCACACACTTAGACACGCCCACAGGTATATATGAGCTCAGTCAGGCAAGCAGTCATTCAGTCAGTGACTCTGAGTTAGTTCAGTTTCCTGTCAGGAAGACAGAGGAGGGATTGATTGTGCAGTTCAGAAAGTGGAGTCCAGTAAAGGTGAGCCAGATCACCTCAGCCTGGTCAGAGCTGTGTCCCACTGATAGCCAGACTGAAACATTTATTAAGAAGAAAGAAGTGAGTTGCAGAGATACTTCAGTCTCCTGTCTCAAGGACAGTGAAGGTTCAGAGACGTGCTCCTGCCTAGAAGATTACTGAGAGTCTAGCAACAAGCTCAAGAAAGGAATTAAGTAAGGGACTGACTTTATTAACCTGTGAAGTGAGAAATGCTTATGCTACCAGCGCGGACAAGGTGAAAGGCACAGTGGTAGAAATTCTGAGTGCAATAGGATTGGAGAAGTCCTGCACGTTGTTACCGGTCACTGGAGACCGAAGCATCACCATAGCTTCATGCATGGTGGTAGGAAACCCAGAGACTTACCGGACCTTAGGTCGCGGCAAGCAGCCCCTAAATAGTTGGTACGTAACTGGGGTCAGGGGGAGTGAAGACTTTGAGCCTGATCAGCAAGATAGGAATTCAGCTCTCTCACAGGAAGGCTCCGACCACAAAACTGACTGGGCAGTACAGCTATGGAATAGCTGGAGTTATAGAGGGAACTACGCTTCAGGCTGGTTGTACTCATTGTTGTGAAAGTAAAGGAGGCCCCTAACTTGTCCAGCTGCTATCTCGAAATACATTCTCCTTGGATCAGCCTCCCTGGGACCTGCCTGAACATCTTACAAGTAAAGGTATGGAGAGACGCTGATGTGTGAGACTGAGTTATTTACTTGCATGCCTGCACAACCCTGCTTTAACTACCGACCTGAGGGAAGAGTCCCACCTGTAGGGGACCCGACATCTAGCTGCCTCACCATCCCCTCAGAGATCTACAGCAGCGCTGGTACAAATTACCAGAAAACTACAGGTGGCGTCACGAACTGTATATATATATCCCCTGTAAATATACCCCCCAACATACGCCTGACCGCCAGGGCCACAGACCGAGCCACCGCTACCTGTGACAATCCCATAGACTTCTACGGGCTCGGCTCTGAGTACCCCATAGCCCTGGAAACCCACAATTGTGGTGCGTGGTCGAGACAAAATTGGCGTCACGAACAGGATGCGAAACTCGCAAAATTGCGAGCCCTGTGTGCCTATGGAGTTGTTTTTGTGAAAAAGGACTGTTTGCACTTTTGGCGCCAAAAATCGCCATCTTTGTCGCCATATTTGCGCCCTCAGGCGCTGGAGAAGAAGGTGGGCGTACCTTTGTGGGCGTGTACCCCCCAGTGGCGCGAAGAAAATGCCTGCCCTCTCAAAGTGCTATTACAACATGCGATCCTGCCCTACAGCAAAGGAGGTCCGCCTCCTCTTCACCTTTCCTGCAAAGAGGAGGAGACGCAAACCCCGCCTCCACGGAAGAGACCGGACGTCTCTGGAGGAAGAAGAAAGAATCTTCTGGAACATCATGGAAGCAGGACGTGTGCAGCCGAGCAGGGAAGCGGAGGAAGGCAGGCCCCGCTCCCCAGCCAAGCTGCCACCAGCACCGGAGTCATCCGTGGTCCTGCACCTGCAGCAAGCGTTGCTAGAAATTCAGGAGGAAAATGCACGCCTGAAAAAGATGGTCCAGCACCAACCTGGATTTGAAGAGATCGAGAGACGCCGGCGTACCCAGGAGCAGCGGAGGCTGTGGGACGTGGTGTTCTCTCCCCTCAACGACCCCCCACGATTCGAGTTACCGAAAATTCTGCTGCCCAAGGCAAAGGAGCAACCGGAGGCTGCCCCCGAAAGTACCAATCCTGATCCCACCGGTGAAGCGGTGGAGGCGAAGGAGGTTGAGGAGGTACCGCCAGTTCCGGAACTCCCGCCCGGCCAGGAGGCCGCAGCAGATGATCGAACCCCGGCAGGGACACCGGAGGGGTCCTGTCCGTCGTTACCAGACGTCGACTGGGACGAGATGGCGCGCCTGGATGACGTCGCCTACACCGCCCAGTGGGAATATGAGTGGCAGCGTCGTGAGGAGAAGCAGAAACGCCAGCAGGAGGAAGAGCGGGAAGCTCAGCGGAATCGACAGCGGCAACATGCAGAGCTGATCGCGGACAAGGAGAGTGTCCGGAGAGAGAAAGGTACCTTGAGGGAACCGCGGCGGCAGGGGTGTGTGACTGAGTTCCAGCTCCGGAAGGGCTGGGGCTTCATCCGTGAACCGGGCCTCTACCCAGGGGTCTTTGTCAGCAGACGTGATGTAGAATCCCACCTACCGCAAGGTCATCCCGGGAGGGACTTAGTTAATGGAGACATTGTCACGTATACACGGCACTGGGGAATGAAGGGATGGTATGCCCTTAACGTCACCATCGTCCGTGACCCCGTCCCCGACGCAGGTAACGTCACCATTACCGCAGCGTCCCCGTCTCCAGCACAAGCAGTATCCGGCCGTGCCCCAGCATCGCCCCCTGCAGGTACTTCGCAAGTGGAAGCAACACCTGTATATTCTTCGATCACTCGTCATCCTTCTACATCGCAACTAGCGACCCAATTTCCATCGCAATCCATGACACGATCAATATCGTTAACTGTGACTCAGATTGAAACGCAATCGGTGTCTCGCAAGGAGAATGTACCCGTTGCGCCCCTAGAGGTTCGCACAAGAACTGTGGCAACTCAAACCCCAATAGCAGGTCACGACTTGTTAGTTCTGGGATCTAGGGACCATCGCATTGTTCCAGCCCCCGGGGTGGAAAATGTAGTAGAAATAAATAATTAAACAGTAAAAGAACCGGTGAGATCCAGATAGGGGTCTACCATAAGTAAAGTTGTAAAAAGTTTAAGAATGTTTGCCAATTTTTGCACAAGTTAAATGAGTATATAATATATTTATATATTGCCAATAGTAGAATGCCCGGCTGGGTAAACAGAGAAAAAGTTTTGCACTTTATTATTATTATAATGTGATATAATATATGTCGTTTTGCTTACAATGGACTCAGAGGTTGAGGACTGTGCCAGCCCAGAACTTATTTGTATATAGTTGCGCTTCGGTGCCTTATCTTGGTTTTACATAAAACCATCACAACTACCTCTGAATACAAAAACCCGTGTGGTGTGGCACTGAGTGAGGTCTGCATTCGGATGTCCTGCAGCCCACCCAGGACCCACGTTGAAGGTTTGGTGCGGGTCCTTCACAAGCATCTTGTCTATTTATATGAAAATGTTATTTAATATTTGTACATTTCTATATATAATGTTTTGTTTGCAACGTTCAAGACATCCTTACCTCCCGGATGGGACGAATTAATGTTTAATGTTGATGTTTAATGCATAAACAAAATTGTCTCTTTGTATTTTACAGCCCGGGAGTGCTGTCATTTACCATGGGGGAATGTGTAGCCCTGGTGTGAAGGCACACGCAGTACCCTGGAGGATGTGTGGAGAGATAGCAGTTTAATGCTCAATGAACATTCATTTCAGCACACACTTAGACACGCCCACAGGTATATATGAGCTCAGTCAGGCAAGCAGTCATTCAGTCAGTGACTCTGAGTTAGTTCAGTTTCCTGTCAGGAAGACAGAGGAGGGATTGATTGTGCAGTTCAGAAAGTGGAGTCCAGTAAAGGTGAGCCAGATCACCTCAGCCTGGTCAGAGCTGTGCCCCACTGATAGCCAGACTGAAACATTTATTAAGAAGAAAGAAGTGAGTTGCAGAGATACTTCAGTCTCCTGTCTCAAGGACAGTGAAGGTTCAGAGACGTGCTCCTGCCTAGAAGATTACTGAGAGTCTAGCAACAAGCTCAAGAAAGGAATTAAGTAAGGGACTGACTTTATTAACCTGTGAAGTGAGAAATGCTTATGCTACCAGCGCGGACAAGGCGAAAGGCACAGTGGTAGAAATTCTGAGTGCAATAGGATTGGAGAAGTCCTGCACGTTGTTACCGGTCACTGGAGACCGAAGCATCACCATAGCTTCATGCATGGTGGTAGGAAACCCAGAGACTTACCGGACCTTAGGTCGCGGCAAGCAGCCCCTAAATAGTTGGTACGTAACTGGGGTCAGGGGGAGTGAAGACTTTGAGCCTGATCAGCAAGATAGGAATTCAGCTCTCTCACAGGAAGGCTCCGACCACAAAACTGACTGGGCAGTACAGCTATGGAATAGCTGGAGTTATAGAGGGAACTACGCTTCAGGCTGGTTGTACTCATTGTTGTGAAAGTAAAGGAGGCCCCTAACTTGTCCAGCTGCTATCTCGAAATACATTCTCCTTGGATCAGCCTCCCTGGGACCTGCCTGAACATCTTACAAGTAAAGGTATGGAGAGACGCTGATGTGTGAGACTGAGTTATTTACTTGCATGCCTGCACAACCCTGCTTTAACTACCGACCTGAGGGAAGAGTCCCACCTGTAGGGGACCCGACATCTAGCTGCCTCACCATCCCCTCAGAGATCTACAGCAGCGCTGGTACAAATTACCAGAAAACTACAGGTGGCGTCACGAACTGTATATATATATCCCCTGTAAATATACCCCCCAACATACGCCTGACCGCCAGGGCCACAGACCGAGCCACCGCTACCTGTGACAATCCCATAGACTTCTACGGGCTCGGCTCTGAGTACCCCATAGCCCTGGAAACCCACAATTGTGGTGCGTGGTCGAGACAGTGTTATATTAGTAGTCCGGTGGCTCTGGCTGACGGGATGATGTGGGATATTAGGGGTAGTAGTCTGGTGGCTCTGGCTGAAGGGATGATGTGGAATATTAGGGGGAGTAGTCTGGTGGCTCTGGCTGATGGGATGATGTTGGATATTAGGGGGAGTAGTCCGGTGGCTCTGGCTGACGGGATGATGTGGGATATTAGGGGTAGTAGTCTGGTGGCTCTGGCTGACGGGATGATGTGGGATATTAGGGGGAGTAGTCCGGTGGCTCTGGCTGACGGGATGATGTGGGATATTAGGGGGAGTAGTCCGGTGGCTCTGGCTGACGGGATGATGTGGGATATTGGGGGGAGTAGTCCGGTGGCTCTGACAGGATGATGTGGGATATTAGTAGTCCGGTGGCTCTGGCTGACGGGATGATGTGGGATATTAGGGGGAGTAGTCCGGTGGGTCTGGCTGATGGGATGATGTGGGATATTAGGGGTAGTAGTCCGGTGGCTCTGACAGGATGATGTGGGATATTAGTAGTCCGGTGGCTCTGGCTGATGGGATGATGTGGGACATCAGGGGTAGTAGTCCGGTGGCTCTGGCTGATGGGACGATGTGGAATATTAGGGGTTGTAGTCCGGTGGCTCTGGCTGACGGGACGATGTGGGATATTAGTGGTAGTTGTCCTGTGGCTCTGGCTGATGGGACGATGTGGGATATTAGGGGTAGTAGTCCGGTGGCTCTGGCTGACGGGATGATGTGGGATATTAGGGGTAGTAGTCCGGTGGCTTTGACAGGATGATGTGGGATATTAGTTGTCCGGTGACTCTGGCTGACTGGACGATGTGGGATATTAGGGGTAGTAGTCCAGTAGCTCTGGCTGACTGGATGATGTGTGATATTAGGGGTAGTAGTCCGGTGGCTCTGGCTGACGGGATTGTGTGGGATATTATAGTGAATGTTACTATGCGGAGTGGGCTATACGCTCAGCTTTATATATAGAGATATAATCATTATAATTTGTTATAACTAACCGTAGTTAGTTACTATGCCCGGGGAGCGCCGGGCTCTTCAGCTAGTTATAAATAAATAGGGAATTCAAATAATGCTGCATGAACCAGTCATCAGTAAGAAACTAAATAAGTACAAAGTGGTATTGACTGCATGGAGGGAAGATTGTTGGCAGCAGATTAATCTCTGTACCATCCAGCTATTCAACAGTATATATATATTTATTCAGAACAGGTGCCAATCCTGCTGGTGAACATAGCGCTGGATAACATGAAAAGAGGATTCGTAGATAGCGCTCCATCAAGGTAAAAGTCAAAGAAGTTTTGCATCATTCTAGCTCTCACCCTTCCCATACTATTTGAGCCATACCTGTTGGTGAGCTTAATCGGGCCAAACATATTTGTTCCACCCCTACATCTTTCAAAAAGGAAAGTGCGATAATATGTAAGCGTCTTACGGACACAGGCTATAATTCCCAAGAAATTAAACGAGCATTCAACACTGTGGCCAGTAAATCTATCAAGCACACTATTACACCCTTTATTAATTGTGACAGTAATCATGTAGTATACTGCATTAAATGTCTGCAATGTAAAATGTGTTATATCGGCTGCACTATCCGCAAACTTAAAAAAAGAATTGCGGAGCATGTTTCAAACATCAATTGCAATAATAGCTCCTATTATTATTACACTGAGAAGCCACCTCCCTGCAGGACCTGGAAGGACCCCGAGGCCATCTTGGATCCGGGGTCCTGCAGGGAGGAGGCCCTCGGAACAGCGCGGTCACATCGCGCTGCTCTGAGGGTCTCAGGGAAGCACGCAGGGAGCCCCCTCCCTGCGCGATGCTTCCCTATACATCCAGAACACTGCGATCATGTTTGCCGGGGGTTCATGTGCCGGGAGCGGTCCGTGACCGCTCCTGGCACATAGTGCCGGGTGTCAGCTGTGATAATCAGCTGACACCCGACGCGATCAGCTGCGCTCCCCCCGTGAGCGCAGCTGATCACGTATGACGTACTATCCCGTCCTTGGGAATTAAGTCCCAGGGCACATGGACGGGATAGTACACCAGATGCCAGAAAGGGGTTAAAATCCTCCAAACTACCACCTGCATATAAGGAATTTGCTGATGTATGTGACAAGAAAAATGTGGACAAACTACCCCCTCATGATTGTCCAATTCAATTACCTTGAGCAGCTATACCCTTTGGAAGAATTTACACACTAGCTTAGCAGGAATTAAAAGCCCTCAAAGAATACAGCGATGAAAGTTTAGCCAAGGGGTTTATTCATCCATCCACCTCATTGTCAAAAAGAAAGAAGGTTCTTTGAGACCTAGCATTGATTACAGAGAGTTAAACAAAACTACTGTAAAAAAATAGTTTCCCTCTGCCTTTGTTCCCTGAGTTGCTGCACAGTGTTTGTCTTGGAAAGATGTTCAGAAAACTGGATCTTCAACATACAACTTGGTTCATATTAGTCCAAGAGATGAATGGAAGACAGCATTTAGATTACGCTATGGACATTATGATGAGTATTTAGTCATGTAATTTGGACTGTACAATGGTCCTGCAACATTTCAGCATTTTCGTAAAGACATTTTCAGATACTTCCTTGATCAACTGGAAGTCATTTATCTGGACAACATATTAATCTTTTCTAATTTTGCTGAAGGACTTCAGAATCATGTGAAAATTGTGTTGGAGCATCTGAGAACCTACAATCTGTGTATTAAGCTGGAATTTTATCAAACAGAGATCCATTTCTTAGGCTAGATAATCTCTTCTCAAGGGTTACAAATAGACTCTAGCAAGATTTAAGCTATCATTGACTGGCCAACCCCCAAAAACGTGAAAGAGGTCCATCGCTTTGTGGGCTTTGCTCATTTTTACAAACATTTTATTAAGAATTTTTCAGGTATAATTGCACCAATCACCCAATTAAGAAAGAATGGCATATCATTTGCTTGGTCTCCTAAAGATGCTTTTCTTGCCTGAAGACAAAGTTCACTACAGCTGCTATACAGATTCATCCTAATCCTGAACATGCCTTTATTGTAGAGTTAGATGCTTTAGACTGTGCAATTGAGGTCATTCTATTGCAAAGAACAGTAATAAAAGACTTGTTACATCCTCGTGCTTTTTTTTCCTGAAGTTTGACAGTGTCTGAAAGGAACGATGATGTTGAGGGGAACATGGAGCTCCTAGCCATCATTGCTGTTTTCAAGGAATGGAGACATCTACTGTAGAATGAGCTGTTCAAACTTATCATCGTAACCTTGAATTTTTCGTAATCGATTTAACTTTGTTATCTCTTACAGACTTGGTTTCCATAATGATAAGGCTGATGCTTTATCTAGGATGTTATCCAAAGATTCCTCTCCAACAGCACCTCCAACAACTATTCTGTCTGAGTCCAACTTCCTAGGAGTGATCCATAGCAAAGACTTGAAGATATATGGGAAGCATATGAGACAGACCCAATTCATCTGCACTCGCCAGATGATATATCTCTTACCTTTCAAAATAAAGTATAGACTCATAATCATTCCATCAATGTTCCAGAAACTGTGGCTAAGTTCACACGTTGCGGAATTGCCGCGGAAATTTCCGCGGCAATCCCGCACTTCTCCCGCGGGAAATACGCACGTTTTTTGTAAGCGTATTCCCGCCAGAATAATAGCGTTTTGCAAGCGTAATTAGCTTGCAGAATGCTAGCGTTTTCCTAGCGATCTGTAGCATCGCTTGGAAAACTGATTGACAGGTTGGTCACACGAGTCAAACATAGTGTTTGACACGTGTGACCAACTTTTTACTATTGATGCCGCCTATGTCGCATCAATAGTAAAGAGATCTAATGTTAAAATAATAATTAAAATAATAAATAATGATAATCTCACCTTCCAGCGGCCCCCGCAGCCTTCCCGCCTTCAGCGACGCTCCCGGCAACTCCCGGTCCCAAGGATGCATTGCGACAAATCACACCGATGACGTAGCATCTCGCGAGACCTCTACCCATCTATGTGATTCTCGCAAAGGACTCTTGGGACCGGGAGTTGCCGGGAGCGTCGCTGAAGGCGGGAAGGCTGCGGGGGCCGCCGGAAGGTGAGAATGTCATTATTTATTATTTTAATTATTGTTTTACCAGGGATATGGTACCCAGGGCCTGGAGGAGAGTCTCCTCTCCTCCAGACCCTGGGTACCACCGCACATGAACCGCTTACATTACGCAAAATTAATGAACATGTTGCTATTTTTTCCGCGAAGCGTTTTTTTCGCGGAAAAAAACGCAACATGTGGCCAAAACATGCGGAATCAATTAACATGTATAGGATGCTTAATGCTTGCGTTTTTTTCGCGTTTTTACCGCGGAAAAAACGCTAAAAAAACGCAAATATTCCTGAACGTGTGCACTCAGCCTAAATGTCAGGACTCTAACCCAGCAGCTCTTTTGCACCTGTTCAGCCCTCTGGACAGTTTTTGCTAACCCAGATACTAGTACCTGTGTTGTTTCTGATTGTCTCCACCCTGAATTCCTGATTGGCTGCACCCTGTAATATCCTGTTTGAACATCCTACTTAAACCTGACATTGCACTTTCTTCCTTGTGAGCAGTTGACTGGCCTACCCCAAGAAAAGTAAAAGACGTCCAGCGCTTTATAGGATTTGAAAATTTCTACAGAAGATTCATTAAAAACTTTTCAAAAACCATTTTACCAATTATGTAACTCACAAAGAAAACAAAAGTGTTTACCTGGTCTCCAGAAGTACAAGTGGCTTTTGACAAATTAATGACTCTATTTCCGCACCATTACTAGTCGATTCAAATCTTGAACTGCCATTTGTTGTCGAAGTAGACGCCTCAGACTCTGCAGTGGGAGCTGTTTTTTCACAGCGAGTTGGTGCAGGGCCGTATTTAGAGTTTCTGCTGCCCTAGGCACTTTTCGTTCTGCCTCCCCCATTGGTGAGTATGACTAATGCAGACTCTGGCGTCAGTGACTTAGGCTACTTGCACGTCAGCGATTTTTGCCATTCGCGGCAGATCCGGCAGTTTTTCTGCATCTGCCATGTAACGGATCACTTATGGCAACACTGCATTCGGCCTCATTTATTCCCTATGCGACTTGCAGACATGTGCGACACTTGCGGTTTTGACGCGATCCTACAAATCCGATACTTGCAGCAATGGAAAAAAAAAAATGCTACTAGCAGTGTTTTTTTGTCTCACTGCAAGTGCCGCACATGTTTGCAAGTCCCATAGGGAATGAATGAGGCCGAATCTATGTGTGTGCCCATGTAGCTCTTTCAAAGACAGTGGTTTCCTACCACACTCAAAAGACATACAAATAGGATGCTTAGATTGTGAGCCCCAATGGGGACAGCGCTCTCTGATGTGATGGTGCTGCCTGTCTCGCTGTCTTCCTCTTTTGACACTGCAGTGTGGTGGACAAGAAAACATTAACTGGTTAACGGCAAGAAGTCTGGTGTCTGTGTACTAACTAAACTAGAAACTCTCCCCACACCATGTCCAGCAGACATTGGAGGATTACTGGATGGATGTTATTATTCTATTACTGCCCAGTCTCTGACTAAGGTCTTATTCATATGTCTGGGTGTAAACAGATACTTACATATAAATCTGGACAATTCATCTTATAGATCTCCCGGTATATTATTTATTATAGATCTATAATATATAATGCACAAGGAGACCTATAGTATAAAATGTCCAGAATTATCTGTAATATACTATGCACAATCTATTATATATAATGTCCAGTGTGATCTATAATATATAATGCTCAGGTAGTAGATTTATAATAATGTACAGTCCAGGCAAATCTATACTATATAATGTCCAGAGGCAGAGATATATTTAGGGTACGTCTCCACGTTCAGGAAACGCTGCGGGTTGGACGCTAAGAACAGCCGCAGAGTCCAATCCGCAGGGTCCAAATGTTACAGCATAGTGGAGGGGATTTTATGAAATCCCATATCCACTATGGGTACAAAGATGCAGGTGGCAGACCTGCGTATATGCACATGTGGCGCGTCTTTCTAGACCCAGCATGTCTATTTATCTCGCGGAGACGCTCAGTCTACGCAAGAAAAATAGCACCGTCCTATGTATAGGATGCAGTGATTCCACACGGTTCAATGACACATGTGGAATCACCGCACGTGTAAAAGCCGGCAAAGCTAAGGACGGAGCTGTGTCCTCTCTGTAGCGTTTCCTGAACGTGGAAACATAGTCTTAGGGTATGTGCACACGTTGCAGATTTGTCTGCAGAAGTTTCCGTACATAATCCGCATCTATTGACAGAAAACGCAGGTGCGTATTTGATGCGTTTTTTACATGTGGATTTGTATGCCTTTTTGTAAGCTAAATAAAGATGTTATTTAACAAAAAAAAAAGATTCGTGATGTAATTTCTGTCCAGCCGCCTCTTTTACATTAGTCCAGCGCTCATTCTCCCCAGCGCTCATTCCCCCCCAGCGCTCATTCCCCACCTCAGCGCTCATTCCCCACCTAAGCGCTCATTCCCCACCTAAGCGCTCATTCCCCACCTAAGCGCTCATTCACCACCCCAGCGCTCATTCACCACCCCAGCGCTCATTCTCCCCAGCGCTTATTCCCCACCTCAGCGCTCATTCTCCCCTGCGCTCATTACACCCCCTGAGCTCATTCTCCCCCTGTGCTCATTCTCCCCCCTGCGCTCATTCTCCCCAGCGCTCATTCCCCACCTCAGCGCTCATTCCCCACCCCAGCGCTCATTCCCCACCTCAGCGCTCATTCTCCCCAGCGCTCATTCCCCACCTCAACGCTCATTACACCCCTGTGCTCATTCTCCCCCTGTGCTCATTCTCCGCCCTGCACTCATTCTCCGCCCTGCGCTCATTCTCCCCACAGCGCTCATTCCCCCTGAGTCGCACAGCCAGGGCCTGTGGGGTACTCGGCACCGAGCCCGTTCACTTCAGTGGGGGATGTCACGGGTAGCGCAGCTCGGTCCGTGGCCCTGGGCGCTCACTGAAAAGGGGGATATTTACAGGGGAATAAAGTATATACAGTTTGTATACAGTTTGTGTGACGCCACCTGTGGTACCTGGTCAGGGTGACCAGCGCTGCAGGGTAGATCCGCTGAGGGGCTGTTACTGGGCAGCAAGGTGTTAAGTCTTCCACAGGCAAGACTGGGTCCCTCAGGGTAAATGGCGGTGTTGGGGTGCAGGACGGAAAAGGGGCTTTCAGCCGCAGGAGCAATAAGGCAGACACACACACGACAGTCTCCTTTGGTACCTTTACTGATGGTAATTGCAGACATGTCCCGGGAAGCTGGCAGGGTGGAGGATGCACGTCCAGTATTCCCACTGAGTAGGTGTAGGGCCTCCGTACTCCTGTATGTGTGAGTTTCTGACCTGTATGAAATGAAGTCTAACTCTATCTTCAATTATACGCCCGGCTGACTTTGTGGTGAGGCCTTCTCTGGGATAGAACAGTGTCTCTGTATGCAGGGTCCTGCTAGACTCCGTCTTCCTGACCCTGGTTACGTATCAGCACTTGGGGGCCCCTGCGACTTGAAGTCCCGCAGGGTCTCCGGTATCTCCTACTAGTCGTGTAGATGCTAGCAAGCTCGGAACCGGTGTCCTGTGGTGCAGAGTAGAGGTAAGCTATCAATGCTGTTTCAACCTCTGTTACTCTCTTCTTCTCTTCCACTCGCCTTTCGTCCTACTCCGACCCTTAACGTAAGCACACTAGCAGTAGATAGCTGATTCTTCTTTCTCTTCACCGTTCTCAAAGCGTCGGCACGCTTGCTCACTGAAACTACACTCAGTTGACTCAGTTCTGACCAGGCTGAAGTGGCTATCTTCCTCCACTATTACTGGCCTCCACACAGTGAACTAAGCTCAAGCTGTAGTCTTCAGGTTCTCTCAGCTCTCAGCTAGACTAGACTGAACACTCTGTCTCTCTGAGGTAATCTGCTCTCCTCTCGTCTGAGGTGTTCTGGTGTTCTCTGGTGTTCTGAGGAGATCTGATCTCATCTGAGGTAACTGCTGTGCCTTCACTACCCTATATATACTGCAAAAGGGCTCCCTCTGGTGGATCTAGGGAATGGTGCAGGTGTGTTGTGTGCATATCAGGTCTCCGTGGGTGTTACCTTCGGTGCATCCCCCTGGGGCATGTGACTCCAGGCACAGCTGGGCTACACACCCCCACCCCGGCCCACAGCGCTCATTCCCCCCACCCTGGCCCACAGCGCTCATTCCTCCCCCCCGGCCCACAGCGCTCATTCCTCCCCCCGGCCCTCAGCGCTGACTCCTCCAGCCCACAGCACTCCCCCCAGCACACAGCGCTCCCCCCCAGCACACAGCGCTCCCCCAGCACACAGTGCTCCCCAACACACAGCGGTCACCCCCAGCATACAGCGCTCCCCCCAGCACACAGCGCTCCCCTCAGCACACGCACAGCGCTCCCCACACAGCGCATCAACAGCGCTCCCCCAGCACACAGCGCTCCCCTATCACACAGCGCTCCCCCAGCACACAGCGGTCACCCCCCAGTACACAGCACTCCCCCCAGCACACAGCGCTCCCCCCATCACACAGTGCTCCCCCAGCACACAGCGCTCCCCCAGCACACAGCGCTCCTCCCCAGCACACAGCGCTCCCCCAAGCACACAACGCTCCCCCCAGCACACAGCGTTCCCTCAGCACACAGCGGTCACCCCCCCAGCACACAGCGCTCCCCTCAGCACACAGCGCTCCCCCCAGCACACAGCGCTTCCCCATCACACAGCGCTCCCCCCAGCACACAGCGCTGTCCCCAGCACACAGCACTCCCCCCAGCACACAGCACTCCCCCCAGCACACAGCGATCCCCCAGCACACAGCGGTCACCCCCAGCACACAGCGCTCCTCCCCAGGCTCCCCCCTTGGCTGGCTGATCCCATCCTCTCACTGCGTCTGCTCTCACTGCTCTGCGGTGTCTGCCAGCGCTGCAGAGCCGCTCATTCCTCCCCTGGCTCACTCCAGTCCTCAGCCTCTGGGGGCGGGGGGGCTGGGGGCAGGCACCGCGGCTCACGCCGCTCACCTGAGTGTGTGGTGGCGTGGTCCGGTCCCTGCTCCTGGCTCAGGCTGCCTGCTGCTGCACGTGAGTCTGTTTTTGTTATGACAGACACACACTCACAGCAGTCTGACTGGCGCCGGCGCGGTCACGTGGTAGGTACTGCTCATTAAACTCATGAATATTGATGCCACGCCTATGAGAGTGGAGTGACATTCATATTCATCAGCTTAATGAGCGCTACGGTACTTATATGCAGCGGGCTTTAGGGATGTCGGCAGCGGCGCTGGACGGTGGAGCGGTGCAGGAGGAGGTGAGGTGAGTATGATGGGGGTGGGGTTGGGGGGGGATTGGGCGGACCGCCGGACTTATAAAAATAAAAAAAAAAGAAAAGAAAAAAAAAAAAGCTTGCTCAGGTGCCGCCCCCCTCGCAGAGTCCCGCCCTAGGCACGTGCCCTCGGGTGCCTAATGGGAAATACGAACCTGAGTTGGTGACAAAATGCTGCTTCATCCATGTTCATTCCATTTTTTTCATAACATGTCATCTGCAAAAAAAAATTATGACATTGGAAATAAGGAACTTTTAGCTAATAAAGTCGCCTTCTCTGAATGGAGACATCTTTTGGAAGGGGTCAATCATCCGGTGACTATCCTTCCTGACCACAAAAATTTAGAATTAATCTGTGCAGCTAAGGGGTTGTCTGCAAGAAAAGCATGTTGGGCCTTATTTTTATCCAGGTTTAATTTTATAATTTCTTAAGTGCCTGGTTCAAGAAACAGTAAGGCTGATTCTCTGACCAGGATATTTACTGAACCTGGACCTCAGGAGAGGTCTAACACTGACTGTACCATTCTACATTTTCGGTTGATGACAAAGGAAATATATATACCAAGCAAAAAAAGGGAAAAAGGAAACCTCTATAAGCCCTATTCAGATACCCTGTAAGGTGTAGAAAAATATCTCACAAATAGGAAAATGTACAAGCATGTGGAAAACCTGGACCCACGCGTTCCGACACTATGTGTCTTTATCAAGGCATGTGGTTATACCTTTTTTCTGAGTATTTAACTCATTATTGTGGACTTCCCCCTCCTTTTTTGTTGGTGTATGTGATTTTAATTGTTTTTAATTGTGTGTTTATTATGGTTGGACTTCTAATAAACTTTATATAATGTGGTTATTTTTTGGTCGGTGATCCTTACTTTTTATCAAGGTAAAGACACATAGTGTCGGAACACGTGGGTCCAGGTCTTCCACATGCTTGTACATTTTCCTATTTGTGAGATATTTTTCTACACCTTACAGGGTATCTGAATAGGGCTTATAGAGGTTTCCTTTTTCCCTTTTTTTGCTTGGTATATATATTTCCTTTGTCATCAACCGATTATTAGGGATTTGTCTTTTTGAAACCTCCCCTGTGTTTGTGATTATTTAGAAAAAAATCTTTTTAGGGGTTTGCATTGATTATGTCAAGCATGTAATTACTAATATTGCATTTTTATTTCCCCTTGGATATGTACTTTTGTTAATCTTGTTTATTGTCATCTTACTAATTTTTGGCATGTGATTATACCTTTTTTCTGAGTATTTAACTCATTATTGTGGACTTCCCTCCCTTTTTTGTTGGTGTATGTGATTTTAATTGTTTTTAATTGTGTGTTTATTATGGTTGGACTTCTAATAAACTTTATATAATGTGGTTATTTTTTGGTAGGTGATCCTTATTTTTTTGCTTGTTCTTTTTTCTTTGCTTATTCATTGATACTTTTTTTACATGCTGAAGTGATCCCGACAATTTATATTATTATAATTGAAGTGGTGCCCGCCCAACTTTAAATATCTCTCCAAAAGGTCCAAGAAGATTACAAAGAAAAAGCAGATAAACATCGCAAAGCCATTCCTTTCTTTCAGGTCGGTGACAAGGTTTGGCTTTCTACAAAAAATCTGAAAACGTACGTACTATATTCTAAATTGGGTCCAAAATTCATAGGATCTTTTCAAATTTCTGCACCAATTAATCCAGTTGCTTTCCATTTAAAACTTCCTAGCACCCTGAAAATTCACTCTGTGTTCCATTAATGTGGCTCACTGCTGTTCTGACACACCTGACAATCACCAGAATTGCCAGTCAGGCCTTGTGGTGAGGGATAGGTTGAATATATTGGCATTAAATACATTTTACCTGAAATAGATCTGTATTTTCTTAAAAAAAAAACAATATACAGCTCTGGCAAAATGTTCAGTTTGTCTGATTTTTCTCTTTATAGGTATATTTTTGAGTAAAATGTAAATTGTTCTTGTAGTCTATAAACTTCTGACATGTCTCCGAATTTCCAAGCAAAAAATTTTGCATTTTTTTTCTGACAAAGAAAAATGGTCAAAATTTAAAAAAAACAGTGCTTTCAGACCTCAAATTATGCAAAGAAAACAAGTTCATAATCATTTAGAAACAACAATACTAATGTTTTAACTCAGGAAGAGTTCTGAAATCAATATTTTGTGGAATAACCGTGATTTTTAAAAACAGCTTTCATGCGTCTTGGCATGCTTGCCACCAGTCTTTCACACTGCTCCTCGCGCAAAAATGTAAGCAGTTCTTCTTTGTTTGATGGCTTGTGACTATCCATCTTCCTGTTGATTACATTACAGAGGTTTTCAATGGGGTTCAGGTCTGAAGAATGGGCTGCTCATGACATAGTTTTGATGTGGTGGTCTCTTAATTTTTGCCAGAGCTGTATGTGCTTGGGAAAAAAAAGTGGTTCAATAAAGGATTGGTGACAGGAACTCTGGGAGCTGGCAACTCACACTTCCCCACTGCCTCAGAATACTTAAAAAGATGTGTCTGCATATTCACTTTATTATTTTGATTTGGCCTCACCTAAGGTCAAGTAAATTGCAATATTATTTAATGTAAGTTTTCTACTAGAAAAGTTAAATAAATCAGAGATGGCTGAAATTTGACTTCCCCCTGTAGAAAATGCATTGATATTTGTTCTTTCTATAGCTGACAGTATTATTGATCCGCCATCTGCCACGGATGTTGCATAAGAGGAAGCTGGAAGCAAGGATACATAAATGCAAGGACAATGATCAACTGGTTTTTTTTTCCAACACAGTGGCTCTCACATTACCAAAGTCAAGTTACAGAAACTCCAACCCGGCTAGAAAAAAATTGCTAAATAAGAGGAATAAAACATGCTTATCCATTTCTGCAAGATAATTCTGGTGAGATGAAGTGATACAAATAAGGCCAGTCTCACACATCCAGATAATTCCAGTACCAGAAGAAACGGTACCGGAGCTATCCATGGCCGTGTGTCCATGTATATATGTGGTACATACAGAAAGCTTACTGACCGAACACTCCGCCACCACCAGGTGGTGATTTTAATTACAGCAGGTCCCTACCTACCCATAAATGCAGGCATTACTGACAGAGGTGTCCACATTCACCCAGAAATTCAGATATCAGCCTAATAGAGGTATGTTCACATAGGTCAGGGACTCACCAGACTTGAGACCACCTTGACGATGGTTGGTGGGCTAATAATATTTGGCCAAATGTTATACTAAGCGTCTCAAATTTTTCCTTATACTCCAAAGCTGTATTGCTATTCAAAATTTCATGTATTCCATATTGTCATGCTTTAGTATGATAGAGTGCAGCCTTTTTCTGTATGTTGTAAATGGGGGTAGATCCCTCTGGTTTGCACCTAATTCACATAAGTCTGGATGTGTCAGTCAGGTTTTTTTGTCTTATATATGTGGTACATCCGTGTGGCACATGTGTGGCAACCATGTGCCGCATGTGTGCAGCATCAGGACCTCACGGACGGCCGCAGGGGAAGAAGCACTACAGTAAGCGCTGTTCCCCTGCCCGTGGTGCTGAAGCCGGCTGTCATTATTCTCTTCTGCTCTGCCAGCAACAGCATGAGCAGGAGAGAAAGAATGAAAAACAAACCGACGTGGGATCCCCCTTATTTTTTGAACCAACCCGGCAAAACTATACAGGTGCGGGCTACTATTCTCAGGTTGTAAAGGGGTCATGAATATGGGCCCCCCAGCCTGAAAACAGCAGCCTGCAGCTGCACAGAAAAGGCGCATCTATTAGATGCGCCTATTCTGGAGCTTTGTCGAGTTCTTCCCACTTGCCCTGTAGCAGTGGCAACTGGGGTTAATAAGGGGTTAACGTCACATTTCAATTGTAAGGTGACATTAAGCCAGGCTTACTGTAGTAATGAAGAGGTGTCAATAAGACACCTCTTCATTACTAATCCTAGAGTTATTCAAGGGTTAAATAAACACACACACAATAAGAAGAAAGTATTTTAATGAAAGAATACACTACACAGTTTTAAAATCTTTATTATACTCCTATTCCCATATCAAAGCCATTGTTCTCCTGGAAAAAATACAAAATAAAAAGCAACACGATACCCATACCTGTCCGCCGTACAGTCAAGTCCCACGGCATAAATCCATCTGGGGGATTAATCAGTTTACAGCCGGAGCGCTGGTAATGCTACCGCTCCGACTGTAAACTACTGGGGAATGAATGGAAGCAAGCTTCGATATGGGATTAGGAGCATAATAAAGATTTTAAAATTGTGTAGTGTATTCTTTCATTAAAATACTTTCTTCTTATTGTGTGTGTTTATTTAATCCTTGAATAACTCTAGGATTTGTAATGAAGAGGTGTCTTATTGACACCTATTCATTGCTAAGCTGGGCTTAGTGTCACCTTACAATAGAAAGGTGACACTAACCCCTTATTAACCCCATTTGCCACCTCTACAGGGCAAGTGGGAAGAACCCGACAAAGCTCCAAAATAGGAGCATCTAATAGATGCGCCTTTTCTGGGCAGCTGCGGGCTGCTCTTTTTAGGCTGAGGGGGTCCATATTCATGGCCCCTTTCCAGCCTGAGAATAGCAGCCTGCACCTGTTTTTCATTCATTCTCTCCTGCTCGCACTGTTGCCGGCAGAGCAGGGGAGAGTAATGACAGGCCACTTCAGCACCACATGCAGGGGAACAGCGCATACAGCAGCGCTTCTTCCCCGGTGGCCGTCCGTGCACATGGAGGACAGTGTGAACTGCTTTCTGTGTGCCGTGTGCAGCACGTTTTGCGGACCATGTGCTCCCACAAACACTGACATCTCTGTGTTTTGCACACGGACACACGGTCCATGAAAACATGCTGACATGTGAATAGACCCATTCATTTTAATATGTCTAAGTGTGTCAGTGTCTCTGGTACGTGAAAAACTGATGTGTGAAACCAGCCTAAAGTAGATCTTTAGGGTATGTTCCCACGGTCAGTAAATGCTGCGTGTTTGACGCTGTGTACATCCGCAGCGTCAAACCTGCAGCGGCCAGATGTTACAGCATAGTGGATGGGATTTCAAGAAATCTCATCACCACTGTGCGTGCATGTGCGCCTCTGGTTTACCTGCAGAGACGCACATGCGTCTTTCCAGACCACAGCATGTCAATTTTTGTAGCGGAGACGCTCCATCTCCGCTGCATAAATTACCCATAGACTATCACTACATGCGGTAAAACCGCATTATCTTCTTAGTCACATGCGTATTAAGTGCGGGAGAGCAGCTTACTACAAATGAGTACTAATTTAAATAATGTTGTACCTTGTTTCAGCTGGAAGTACACGTACACTGCAGTTCTCGAGATGAGCTGAGCTGATCGCAAGAACTGCCATGCATGTGACCACTGGGGACAGGGTTATCTCCGGTCACTAGCCAAGTTCTCACGATCAGCTGCTCGCAAGAACTGCAGTGCACGTGACTGCTGGGGACCGAGCTATCTCCGGTGATTATCTTCAAGCTCCGCTGTGTCTGGATGTCAGGCTGAATGGTATGTTTATCTTCTCGGCGGACAGGTAAGGATATTGTTGCTTTTTTATTTTAATTCTCTTCCAGGAGACGAGGGCGTCAGTGGAATCGACAATGCAGTAAGAGAATGGTTAAATTAAGATCTATTAAAGGAGTCTGTGTCATTATTTCAATTAAAAGACTTTATTCTTGCTGTGTCTTTATTTACCATGTAACTACAGGATTTGTAATGGATAGGTGTCTTATAGACGCTTCTACATTACTAAGCCGTTGGCTTGATGTCACCTGACAATCCAAAGGTGACATCAACCCCACAAATATTACCCCACTTGCTACGGCTACAGAGCAAATGGGAAGAGTTGGGTAAAATGTCACAATTGGCGCATCTTTGGATGTGCCAATTGTGGGGTGGCTGCAGGCTGCTATTTTTAGGCTGGTGAGTGCCAAAATCCATGGGCCTTGCCAGCCTGAGAATACCAGGCTGCAGCTGTCTGCTTTTTCCTTGGCTGGTTAACAAAAATAGGGGGACCCCACACTATTTGTTTGGAGGGGATCCCACTATTTTTGCAACCATCCAAGGTAAGCAGACTGTTGCGGCCTTGTATAATCAGACTGGTAAGGTTCATGGATATTGGATCCTTACCAGCCTGAAATACCAGTCCCAGTAGTCTGCTTTACTCTGGCTGGTTTACAAATATAGGGGGACCCCAAGCTATTTTTTTTTAATTATTATTTATTTATAAAAAAGGAGGGGACCTCTCTCTGTGCTTTCCTCCACTTCCTGTGTTATGTACTTCTGGCTGTGTCACAAGATTCACTATTATGTAAATTAGTGCACATGCATAGTAAGCTGCGTTCCCGCACTTAATAAGCATGTGACTAGGAAGATAATGTGGTTTTACCGCATCTAATGAAAGTTTATGGGTAATTTACGCAGCGGAGACTGAGCGTCTCCGCTGCATAAATTAACATGCTGCAGTCTGTAAAGACGCGCCACATGTCCGTCTATGCGGGTGAGCCACGGGCATCGGTGCACGCATACTGGGCATGGGATTTCTTGAAATCCCATCCACTATGCTGTAACATCTGGACTTTGCGGGTTGGACGCTGCAGATGTAGGCAGAGTCCAACCCGCAGTGTTTACTGACTGTGGGAACATACCCCAATATATCTGCAAACAGGAAATCACTTTTTTTTCCTTCCTAGAAGCCAACTTTCAATTAGCTTTATTTAAAGTGATAAAAATGCATGCAATGAAAAAACGCATCAAAAACGCATGCGGAAAAAATGCATCAAAAACGCCAGTGACCTCCAGTGACCTCAGATGCAGATTTGGTGCAGATTTCACCTGCGTCGAATCCTGAACAAACAGTGAGCCATTCCTGATCGTGCGCACATACCATTACTATGCTACTGCCTGAAAGGTGAGGTAGAGCCAAATCCACAATCATGGTTTTGTCTTGAAGGAGGTAAACATAACATTATACTAAACAGCTCTGACACTGCTTTCTATAAATTAAAAGAGGACCTACTGGTAGCAAGGGATCATGTAAATGTGCCAAACAGAGCTCAAAATAAATTAGTACAGCCCAATAGAGATGAGCAAACCTTTCAAGGTTCGGTTTGGTTTGGCAAATGTCTCAATGTTTGCTGAAAAGTTCATCGAACATATCCGAACCCCACTGAATTCAATGGGAGGCAAAACCAAACACAGAGACAACACCTTCAGGGGGGCCAAAAAGCTGCCAAAACATCTCAAATTAGAGGCAGACACCAGGATAAGTGACATCAATTGACCAGAGTACAAATAGTATAATTGCGCCGCATGGATGCATGAGACAGGGACAGGAACAGGGCTTGGCCCAGAATTTCTAGCTGAAACATTGATTAGTAACAGGTGGATGAGTGACAGGTGTAGGCCTGGTGCTCTGAGATGACTGCCAAATTCAGGCAAAACTCCATGAAGGAAACACAACTTGGAGTCCAAACATTTCCAAAAATTAAGGGCAGACACCAGGTAAAGTGGCATGAATTGACCCAGAGTAGAAATTTTATAATGGCACAGCAACAGTCAGCCATGGGCCATGCATCAGGTATCAGGGTCTGGGCCAGCATTTAGAGCTTTGAATTTAAGTTTACATTAAGACAAGGTGGGTGAGTGACCAGGCTAAGCCTGCTTTGCTGGGAAACCTGATACCTCATGCAACATCTCAAACTGCTTTTCTGCTCAGCCACCCTCAGGTGGCACAAATATCAGCTTCGTAGACTACTATTGTCAGGGCTCATACTCACCTGCAAGGAAAGTGGACGAGGGCAATTGAATTGCACTCTGACCAATGTTAAGCTATGAGTCACAGCTCATCTGCGATTCTTTTTCTCAGCTGAAATTGGACTGAGAAAAAAAAAAAATCGCAGCATGCTGCATTTGTCCTCATATCTTGGAGGAGACTCACCAATGCAAGTCAATGGGTGTAAGGAAAAAAAAATATCGCCCAGCACTCGGACCATACAAGTGCCATCCAATTTTTAGACACCAATGTCCTTTGAAAAGCCGGCAATTCATCTGCCGCGTACAGTAAAATTACAGTGACACGACAGACTAGAATAGATATAAACACATAGAATAGATAGATAAAAAGATGTCAGTCACATATATAATTAGTACAGTGCTTGTGTAGCTTACTGTACATGTATTGTTTTACATACTAAATTATTTTCTGGAAAAAACAGCATGGGATCCCCGACATTTTATTAACATGCATAGGGAAAGCCGACTGCTGGAGGCTGATGTTTATAGACAGGGAAGAGGGTAATACCCATGGAGCTTCCCATGGATTAATATCAGCTCACACCTGTATACTGTTCTTTAGCTGACAACTTTCTATTTCAAAAGATAGAAGAGAGAACAAGAAGATCTACAATCTTGGACCTAATTCTTACCAACAGGAAGTAAATGGCTGAGGAAGTAAAGGTAGCTGGGAATTTTGGAGGCAGCGGTCATCTGCAAACCATGTGCTATGAGGAACGGTTACAGGAATCGGGAATGTTTAGCTTGCAAAACAGAAGACTGACAGGAGACATAATAGCTGTCTACAAATATCTCAAGGGCTGTTACATTATAGAAGGAGCATCTTTATTCCCATTTGCACAAGGAAAGACTAGAAGCAATGGAATGTAACTGAATGGGAGGAGACACAGATTAGATATTAGAAAAAACTTTTTGATAGTTAGGGTGATCAATGAGTGGAATAGGTTGCCATGAGAGGTGGTGAGTTCTCCTTCAATGGAAGTCTTCAAACAGAGGCTGTACAGACATCTGTCTGGGATGATTTAGTGAATCCTACTTTGAGCAGGGGTTGGACCAGATGACCTAGGAGGTCCCTTACAACTCTACCATTCTATGATTCTATGCTATCCTTGAATTTTGGATTACAAGAGGAGGAAGATCAGCGAGGACTCAGACTTTAAGGTTGGACTTCAGAAAGGCAGATTTTAATAGGCTCAGAAAGAGGGTAGTAAAGGTCAAATGGCTGGATGTTCTGAAGGATAGAAATGTCCAAGAAAGATGGGAGATTTTGCTAAATTAAATTCTCAGTGCACAATCGGTAACAGTCCCTAAATGAAGGAAGAATTGGAAGCATTTAAAGAGACCATGGTGGCTGAACACAGAACTTAATCTCTTGATAAAACGGAAAAAAGAAATATATATCAAATGGAAAAAGGGGAGCATATCTAAAGAAGAATATAATGCTGTTTGCAGGGAATGTAGGGCAAGCATTAGAAAAGTTAAAGACAGTAATGAAGTGAGGCTTGCAAGGGAGACCAAAAGGATTTTGGGGGTATTTCAAAAGCAAAAGAAAAGTCAAAGATGCCATAAGATTTTTACAGGATTAAAAGAGTGACGTGGTAAAAAATTATGTCAAGGAGGCCAAACTTTTAAATTCTTATTTTGCATCTGTGTTCTGTAAGAAAGCAAATGTAACATCAACTGATCTTCACGTTGCCATCGAAGGAATAAAAGAATCCACATTATCTACAAACAGAGAGATGGTGAGGGAACACTTCGTTAATTTTAATGAATTTAAATCTCTGGGTCCAGATGAATTACATCCTAGGGTACTGAAAGAGTTAGCTGAGGAAATTGCAGAACCACTAGCCAGAATCTTTGAAAAATCCTGGAAAACAGGAGAAGTCCCACAAGATTGTCACTATCTTCAAAAAATGAAAGAATACGGAGCCAGGAAATTACAGGCCAGTAAGCCTTACTTCTATATCAGAAAAGATAGTAGAACAAATTATTAAACAGCATGTATGTAAGTACTTGGATAATAATACAGTAGTTAACCAGAGCCAGCATGGGTTTGTAGCAAAGAAGTCATGACAGATTAATATAATTTCCTTCTATGATGGAATCACTGACTGGGTGGATCAGGGAAATGTGGTAGATATAGTATATTTTGACTTCAGCAAAGTATTTGATAAAGTATTTGATAATATCCTTATTGAAAAAAATACCAAGTATCGGATTGACAAACCCAAGGTTAGGTGAATTCATAACTGGCTCAGTGATCATGGTAGTGGCAAAGAGTGGTAATAAATGGTTGCACATCCAATTAGAAGAGTGTTTCAAGTGTACTACAATGCTCTGTCCTGGCCTCAGTGTAGTTTAACATTTTTATAAATGATCTAGATAACGGAACTGAAGATAAACTGTTCAAATTTGCAGACAATGCAAAGCTAGGAGGGATAGCTAAAGCCCCCGTCACACACAGCGATCTCGCTAGAGAGATCACTGCTGAGTCACTAGTTTTGTGACGCAACAGCAATCTCCCCAGCGATATCGCTGTGTGTGACATTCAGCGACGATCAGCCCCCCTGCCGGGTATTGCTGATCATCGCTGAATGTCCTGGACATTTTTTTGATCGTTGGTCTCCCGCTGGCCAGCACGCATCGCTGCGTGTGGCAGGCAGGAGACCAGCAATCAGCTGATAACCAAGGTACACATCGGTTTTCCAGAGCCTGGAAACCCGATGTGTACCTTGGTTACCAGCTCCCTGCACCAGCGGGCTGGTATCCAACGTAAACTGCGGGTAACTAAGCGAAGTTACCCGCAGTGTCGCTGTCCTGATTGCTGCCTGAGCTGCCTGTTTGGCAGCTCACCAGCGATCATGTTGCGACACACCAGCGATCCTGACAAGTGCATATCGTTGTCGGGATCGCTGGTGTGTCGCTATGTGTGACGGGGCCCTAACACTAGAGAAGACAAAGGATTCAGAAGGATCTAGATAAGCTTGAACAATGGGATTCTACATCTGGGCAAGAAAAACAAAAATTGCATCTACAGAATAGGAAGAATAGATCTAAGCAACAGCACATGTAAGAAAGACTTGGGTATACTAACAGATCACAGACTGCACGAGTCAACAGTGTGATGCAGTAGCAAAAAAGGCAAATACAGTTATAAGATGTATTAAGAGAAGCATAGAATCTAGATAACGTGAAGTAATTATCCCCCTCTACTCCTCCTTAGTCATGCCTCATCTGGAATACTGTGTCCAGTTCTGGGCACCACATTTTAAAAAAGACATTGAAAAACTGAAGCAAGTTCAGAGAAAAACTACCAGGATGGTGATCTTACTGCAAAGTATGTCCTACGAGTAACGGTTAAAGGATCTGGGAAATGTTTAGCTAGGCAGGGGTTACGCTCCTGCCTAAATTTCTGTGAACTCAATCATATCACGGTCCAGAATCCGTATTCGCTCCATCTCTTCCCAGACCTCTTTAATCAGATTGTAGGAGCAGAATGATTTTTTAAACTCGATCTCAGGGGGTGTATAATCTCATTCATATTAAAGAGAGGGATGAGTGGAAAACAGCTTTCAATACGCCTGAGGAACATTATGAGAACCTTGTGATGCCATTTGGGTTGACTAATGCTCCCTGCGTCTTTCAGCACTTTGTAAATGACATTTTTTGTCACCAGGTAGGTAGATTTGTTGTAATCTATCTTGATGACATATTAATTTATTCACTTGACCTTGAGTCACATCAGGTACATGTCAGGCATGTTTTACAGATACTCAGACAATAAATTATTTGTCAAATCGGAAAAATGTATGTTTTCAGTTGAGGAAATCCCTTTTCTAGGATATGTTTTATTGTCTACCAGTTTTCACAAGGATCTGGCGAAAGTCAAGGCGGTACTGGATTGGATCGTTGTGAGGATTTGAGGGCGTTACAAAGGTTTTTGGTTTTCACCAACTACTACTGTAAGTTCATCAAAAACATTTTGGTATTGTTCTCTGATGGATATGACCAGGAAAAGGACAGACTTTTCCAAATGGTCCAGTCCAGCCAAAGGAGACATTTAATACCTTGAAGGAGTGTTTTGCATCTGCTTCGATTCTCATACAGCCTGACATCTGTATTGGGGGCTGTATTGTCGAAGGGTGCATCTCCTGGTAAATGGCGATCATGTGCATACTTTTCTAAAAAGTCATCTGCGCAATGAAATTATGACATTTGTAACAAGGAACTCTTGGCAATCAAGTGGGTCTTTGAAGAGTGGTGTCATTTTCTGGAGGGAGCAGTTCTTTCGGTTATGGTAATCATGGATCATAAGAATCTCTTATATCTAGAGTCTGTGAAATGTCTAAAGCCTAGAAAGGCAAGATGAGCATTGTTCTACACCAGGTTTAACTTTTTTGTTACTTATAGGCCAGGGAACAAGAACGTTAAGGGGGATTATTGTGAACCGGTTCCCATACTACAAAAAGGGGTGGTTCTTGCTTCTATATATTACGATTTTGAGAAAGAGGTTGCTGAGGCTCAGGGGACGCCCTGCTGCCTGTCCGTTAATTAAACTGTTTGTACCTGTAAATCTCCGTCTGAGAGTTCTTAGTGAACATCATGATTTGGTCTTGGCCAGACATCCCAGTAATAAAGGCACCACTTACTCAGCATTTTTGGTTGTCAGGGGTACATCAGGATGTCCGGAAGTATGCAGCCGCCTGCAGTGTCTATGTGCGTCCTAAAACCTCTCATACTCATCTGTCTGGGTTTCTCCAACCATTGGCGATTCCCAGTAGACCTTGGACTCATTTATCGGTCAATTTTATCACTTATCTACCCGTGATAGCAGGTAATACTGTAAATTTGGTGGTGGTGGCCAGATTCAGTAAAATGTCACATTTCATTGTGCTACCCGCTTTTCTTATCGCCAAGACCTTGGCACAAATTTCATCAGAGAGATTGTAGAATTACATGGGATCACTACCGATATTGCAGTTTATTTCCAAATTGTGGAGGGCATTTTGCACTCATTTGGGGATCCATCTGTCATTCTCTTCAGCATTTCACCCACAGTCTAATGGGCAAACTGAAAGGGTTAACCAGAATCTTGAGACTTAACATAGGTGTTTTGTGTCAGAGAATCAGGAGGATTGGGTTACCTACCATATTTTTCGGACTATAAGGCGCACTTTTTCCTAAAAATTTTTTGGGGAAACCGGGGGTGCGTCTTATAGTCGGAATGTACAGTACTTACACTTAGCTTGGTGGCAGCAGGAGTCGGGCGATTCTTCCAGTGGTCCTGGTCCGACGCTGCAGGGCAATGATGGTGCAGCTGGTGTGGCGGTGCTTGGTGGTGGTGGGGGCTCCGGCGACATTTTCTGAAAGCCCAGAGGCCCGTACTTCTATTGCCTCGATGCTGTGGCCTCCAGGAAAATGGCTGCCAGAGGCGGCGCAAGCACAGATTGAGATCTCAGATCTCCGCAAGCGCTGCCTCCGGCGGTCATTTTCCCGGTGGCCACAGCATCGAGGCAATAGAAGTGTGGGGTTTCCGGGCTTTCTCAAAATGTCGCTGGAGCCCCCCACACCACTGAGCACCGCCGAACCTGCCGCACCAGCTGCACCAGGCTGGGATGGGAGTGAGATCATTACCCTGCAGAATCGGACCACCAGAAGAATTGCCCGACTCCTGCTGCCACCAGCGCTGCCGATCCCCCTGGTAAGCTGAATTCAGGACTGTAAGACGGACCCCCTTTTGACGCATTATTTTTTTTCCTCATTTTCCTTCTGAAAATTTGGGGTGTGTCTTATGGGCCGGTGCATGTTATTGTCCAAAAATTACGGTACTTACCTCTAGCTGAATTTGTGGTAAATAATCATTCTCTTAGTTTGCCGGTCGCTTCAGTGTCTGGTACACTGAAAGTGATACAGTCCTGAAGAGAGAATGTGGGTACCAGCATCTGATGTCCATGCGGCCAGGTTGATCTGGCCTTTTCACGTTGCACACCCTGATAAACATAGTTCCGGAGGTCCTTGTAGAAGGGGGGATACTGTCACAGGTTTACTGCGACAGAGAGGAGCCAGAAGACCACTGCCTCTGAATTCTACTCCTGGACTTATAAGAAGCACTTCACTTTTATATTAAATGGTGCAGATTTCTCTTAGCAGTGCAGGGGTTAATCTGCTCAGTTGAGAGCTCCTGGAAGCTTTCCTGCATTAAGCCTCAGCTGTTCACTGTTATCCACTCCCATCTCCTATATAATCTGGGCCCTGGCAAGCTCTCACTGTCAGAGAGGCTTATGCTGCATGGCTGGAGGTTGTTGGTTGGTGGTTGTTATTTGGTTATTTGAGAAGGCGTTTGGTCGATTTATCTGTGACTATTGCTAGGTTTTAGGTGTGTGCTAATTCCCTTCTTCTCCTACTTTGATTTTACCCCATCCTCCATTCCCGGGTGTATACCTCTGTTGTTTTTAAGAGTATATTTATATGATTGGTATTTTTCTTTATCTCTGTTCATATTACCTTGTGAAACTGGTTGGTGTAATACAATACACTACTACTCCCCTCTTCCCTGGGGAAGAAGAGGGTACAGACTGAGGGCAGATTCAGGAGCTAAGGCAAGGTATGTGGCCCCGGCATCCTCACCATCAGAAGTAATTCGGGGAACAGGATGAGCTAGGGCGCCCCTATCGTTAGGGACAGGGAAGGATCCACTGGTCCCGTGACACCCGAAAACAGAATTGTGACACCAAGTATGTCTCTTGATCTGAATCAATTGAACACCTATCGGGAATTTTGAATAGACAGGTTGAGCATCACTCTCCATCCAGCACCCAGGCTCTAAAAGAGGTCATTCTTGAAGAATGGAAAAAGATAGACGTTGCAATGTGTCATCAACATTTTGTTCATTCTATGCCTTAAAGTGTTGTCCTTAACCCCTTTACCCCCAAGGGTCGTTTGCACATTAATGACCGGGCCAATTTTTACAATTCTGACCACTGTCCCTTTATGAGGTAATAACTCTGGAACGCTTCCATGGATTCTGGTGACTCTGACATTGTTTTCTCGCAACATATTGTACTTCATGATAGTGGTAAAAAATTTTTTTATATGACTTGCATTTATTTGTGTAAAAAAATGGAAATTTGGCAAAAATTTTGAAAATTTTGCAATTTTACAACTTTGAATTTTAATGCCCTTAAATCACACAGATATGTCACACAAAATACTTAATAAGTAACATTTTCCACATGTTTACTTTACATCAGCACAATTTTGGAACCAAAATTTTTTTGTTAGGAAGTTTTAAGGGTTAAAAGTTGACCAGCGATTTCTCATTTTTACAACACCATTTTTTTTTAGGGACCACATCACATTTGAAGTCACTGTGAGGGGTCTATATGATATAAAATACCAAAAGTGACACCATTCTAGAAATTGCACCTCTTAAGGTGCTCAAAACCACATTCAAGAAGCTTATTAACCCTTCAGGTGCTTCACAGGAATTTTTTGAATGTTTAAAAAAAAATGAACATTTAACTTTTATTCACAAAAAAATTACTTCATGTCCAATTTTTTTTATTTTCCCTAGGGTAACAGGAGAAATTGGACCACAAAAGTTATTATGCAATTTGTCCTGAGTACGCTGATACACCATATGTGGGGGAAAACCATTGTTTCGGCGCATGGCAGAACACAGAAGGGAAGGAGCGCCATTTGACTTTTTCAGCGCAAAATTGGCTGGAATTGAGATCGGACGCCATGTCGTGTTTGGAGATGTACCTAAACAGTGGAAATCCCCCACAAGTGACCACATTTTGGAAACTAGTCCCTCCAAGGAACTTATCTATATGTGTGGTGAGAACTTTGAGCACCCAAGGGCTTCACAGAAATTTATAACGTACAGCCGTTAAAATTAAAAAATCATATTTTTTCCACAAAAA
Organism: Oophaga sylvatica; assembly: GCA_033576555.1. Classification (NCBI taxonomy): domain Eukaryota; kingdom Metazoa; phylum Chordata; class Amphibia; order Anura; family Dendrobatidae; genus Oophaga; species Oophaga sylvatica. Next base: position 182,782,602 of record JARQOD010000001.1, on the reverse strand, counting down.
TGATCTTTTCACCCCCAATTATTATTTTCCCAAGGGTAACAGGACCCCAAAAGTTATTGTGAAATTTGTCGTGAGTACGTTGATACCCCATATGTGGGGGTTAACCACTGTTTGGGTGCATAGCAGAGCTCGGAAGGGAAGGAGCGCCGTTTGACTTTTTCAACGCAGAATTGGCTGGACGCCATGTCGCGTTTGTAGAGCCCCTGATATGCCTTAACAGTGGAAACCCCCACAAGTGACCCCATTTCGGAAACTAGACCCCCAAGGAACTTTTATAGATGTGTGGTGAGCACTTTGAATCCCCAAGTGTTTCACAGAAGTTTATAACGCCCAGGAGTGAAAATAAAAAAAATCATATTTTTTCCACAAACATGATCTTTTAGACTCCAATTTTTTATTTTCTCCAGGGTAACAGGAGAAAATGGACCCCAAAAGTTGTTGTCCAATTTGTCCTGAGTACGCTGATACCCAATATGTGGGAGAAAACTACTGTATGGGCACACGTCGGGGCTCGGAAGGGAAGTAGTGACGTTTTGGATTGCAGACTTTGATGGAATGGTCTGCGGGTGTCATGTTGCATTTGGAGAGCCCCTGATGTGCCTAATCAGTGGAAACCTCCACAAGTGACCCCATTTTTGAAACTAGACCCCCCAAGGAACTTATCTAGATGTGTGGGGAGAACTTTGAACCCCCAAGTGCTTCACAGAAGTTTATAACGTAGAGCCATAAAAATAAAAAATCTTTTTTTTTCCACAAAAATTATATTTTTGCCCCCAATGTTTTATTTTCCCAAGGGTAACAGAAGAAATTGGACACCAAGAGTTATTGTGCAATTTGTCCTGAGTACGCTGATGCCACATATGTCGGGGTAAATCACTGTTTGAGCGCACAGAGCTCGGAAGGGAAGGAGCGCCATTTGACTTTTTCAACGCAGTATTGGCTGGAATTGAGATCAGACGCTATACCATGTTTGGAGAGCCCCTGATGTGCCTAAACAGTGGAAACCGCCCAATTCTAACTCAAATCCTAACCCCAACACACTCCTAACCCTAATCCCAACCCTAACCATAACCCTAACCACAAACCTAACCCTAACACACCCCTAACCCTAATCCCAACCCTAACCCTAATGGGAAAATGGAAACAAATACTTTTTTTATTTTATTATTTTTCCATAACTAAGGGGGTGATAAAGGGGGGTTTGATTTACTACTTGTAGCGGTTTTTATGTTTGGCAGCTGTCACATGCTAAAGGACGCTTTTTATTGCAAAATATAGTTTTTGCATCACCATATTTTGAGAGCTATAATTTTTCCATATTTTGGCCCACAGAGTCATGTGAGGTCTTCTTTTTTGCGGGACGAGTTGACGTTTTTATTGGTACCATTTTTGGGCATGTACCATTTTTTGATCGCTTTTTATTACGATTTTTTGGAGGCAGAATGAACAAAAACCAGCAATTCATGAATTTCTTTTGGGGGGCGTTAATACCGTTCCACGTGTGGTAAAATTGATAAAGCGGTTTTATTCTTCGTGTTAGTACGATTACAACAATACCTCATGTATATCTTTTTTATGTTTTGGCGCTTTTATACAATAAAAACTATTTTATATAAAAAATAAATATTTTTGTATTGCTTTGTTCTGCAAGCTATAACTTTTTTATTTTTTCGCTTATGATGCTGTATGGCAACTCGTTTTTTGCGGGACAAGATGATGTTTTCTGTGGTACCACGTTTATTTATATCTGTCTTTTTGATTGCGTGTTATTCCATTTTTTTGTTCGGCGGTAAGATGATAAAGCATTGTTTTTTCGCCTTGTTTTTTTTTTTTTTTTTAAGGGGTTCACTAAAGGGGATAACTAGTGGGACAGTTTTATAGGGCAGGTCGTTATGGACACAGCGATGCTAAATATGTGTACTTTTATTGTTTTTTTATTGTTTTTTATTTACATAATAATGTGTTTATTGAGGAAATTTTTTTTGTATTTATTTAGGGATTTTTTTAAAAATATTTTTACACATGTTAATTTTTTTTTTTTTTACATTTTTACATTGTCCCAGGGTGGACACATGGTTTCTTCACTTACATTTTATTGGTTATCTTACCAGCACTGTGAGGTCATAACAGTATGGCGCATGCTCGGTCAACCTAGTTTTTCCGTTTCCCTCAGCCCAATCATCACGTAGGGCTTCACTATTTAAACTGGCACACCCCCTGCCCTGACACGCCTCCCGAAGAAGCACAGCGAAACACGCGTTGGGGCGCAGGGACGCCAGGGGATTATCACCCGGCAAGTTACAGGTATTAAACATGTCTTATATTATCGTGATTTCATTATGCCAGTGTGATATTGTTTCACCACAGAACAGCATTAAATTAATGCTGAACCTGGCATTTCTAACCATTTATGACCAATGAGTGCAGCTCTACTAGGGATACACATAGGAGGGTAATTTGTGCATTGCCAATTGGTTTATCATTACTATTATTATATGCATGTTTTTATTGTATTTCCTCTATTTTTTGATTATATACTAAGTCTGATACATCATCTGACAGTGATACTTTATGTAGCCACTATTTCAATGGCCTTCATTTTGTGATTCCCCATGGCATGTTGGTCCCGCTTTCTTTCAACCTAGCACCCTTTTTCTATGTACCTGTTTTTAATTGTCTTATCAATAAAATTATTATTTTTAATTTAGTACCATCATTTTGGGATCATTATTTACTTTTTGGTCACCAATACAGTGAGTTATTACTATATAAGGTCAGATCGCTGATCTGACACTTTCGCAGAGCACTGTCTCAGATCAGCGATCTGACAGGCAGTGCAGGAGGCTTGCCGGCGCCTGCTCTCAGCATGCACTGACAAGCCACCTCCCTGCAGGACCCGTAAGGACCCCGTGGCTATCTTGGATCCGAGGGCCTGCAGGGAGGAGGCCCTCGGAACAACACGACCACATCGTGTTGTTCTGAGGGTCTCAGGGAAGCACGCAGGGAGCCCCCTCCCTGCTCGATGCTTCTCTTTGCCACCGGAACTCTGCGATCATGTTTGATCGCAGTGTGCCGGGGGTTAAAGTCCCGGGAGCGGTTTGTGACCGGGTGTCAGCAGTGAGAATCAGCTGACACCTTGCCGCGATCAGCCGCGCTCCCCCCCATGAGGGCAGCTGATCGCATATGACGTACTATTCTGTCCATGGGAATTAAGTCCCAGGGCACATGGACAGAATAGTACGTCAGATGGCAGAGAGGGGTTAAAAATCATGGTGGTTATGCAAAATATTAGATGTAGTAGTTTTTAGTGAGGTGTGCATTAATTTTTGCATCAACTAATTTGAGTAAAACTGTAGATTTTGCAATGAAAATTATATGTGTAACCTTACTTTCATGTTATGGATTAAAAAAACAATTACTGAAATTCAGTCTTGTGAAAATTCTGGAAATTGTTCTTGTGTTCAGCGAAATATTGATTGTAATCTTTTCAAATTGGCGTATTAATTTTTGCTGATCACGCTATCTATCTATCTAAATAGAAAAGACTGCAGCACAAACTTGAGCAGATTTTGGGTGCAATACTTCCTGAGTAATGCGGTTGTCCAACACAAAATATAAATGGAAAAAAAATCAGGCAGCACTCCAGTTCAAGGAAAAATTGTGGAGTGCTGCCTGATTTTTTCCATTTTTCTATCTATCTATCTATCTATCTATCTATCTATCTATCTATCTATTATCTATCTATCTATACAGCATAACAACATCAGTACTGCACCTCTATATAACTGTCTGCACTGTCATAAATAACCATATCTTTGTCGACAGTTGACCGGATGCAATACTCAGACAGGGACAAGGTGGAAGTAACCAATTAAACAGTTTATTTCTCTAGTGTGACGGGAAATTGGGTTAACTATAGCAACAGTGAATAGTGCAGAGCACTTACAGCATTAAATATACAATATAAGATATGCAATGAATCCTCAGGTTCCCTCTAACAATTACAACAGTCTCTTATTACATATTCTTATAACTTTCTAATAGAGACAGTTTGCTCAAAATATCATCGCTGTCCCCAATGAGGCTCACAATCTAAATTCCCTATTAGGGCTCATACCCACTAGTGGGAAAAAAATCGGTCCGTTTTCTGGACGGAAAAAACGGTACGATTCTAGTAAAATGTCATGCGATTTGCATGCGATTTTAAATCGCACCATGCGTTTTCCATCAGTTTTCCATCTGTATGCAATGCGATTTTAACATGAAGTTTTACATAGAGCAGTTATCTCTATGTAAAAAGTCATGTAAAAATGACATTGTAAAAAAAAAATGTACACAAAAAGCAAATAATTATATATATATATATATAATATATATATATAGGTCATACACTTCTACATAGTATAATAGTCGCTAATTCATCCCCGGCTATACTGTAAAATCACACTGACAGCTTTAATAAAGAATAGAAACAATACATATACACACATAGAATACATATATATATATATGTAATTGTGACATATATATATATATATATATATATATACACATATATTTATAGTTCATACACTTCTACATACTCTAATCACCGCTAATTCAATTGCCGGATTTTGTGAAATCACAGAAGCCGACATGAAATGATACATTGTTTACACACAGTTAACCATGTCATTTCATGTATTTTGATATATGGTTTTAACTTACAATTACATAAGTGTATGTGTGCAAAATTTCAGACATGTAGGGGTTAATTAAAGGTGTAAATTCGTTGAAAAAAAATGTGTGGGCTCCCGCTGTATTTTCTCCACCAGACAGACAAAGCCAGCGAGTGGGGGCAGATAATAATAGCCTAGGGAGGGTAAAAAAATTTTGTGCCCCCCCGGCTACTAACATCTGCCCCCAGACACCCCAGAAAAGGCAAATCTCTAATTAGATTAGCCCTTTCTGGCACTTTGCCCATCATTTCCCATTGCACTGTAGCGGTGGCGAATGGGTTAATAAGGGGTTAAAGCCACCTTGCAATTAAAAGGTGACTTTAAGCCAGGTTAATAATTGAGAGCTGTCAATTAGACAACTATCAATTATTAATCCTATTGAAGTAAACAAAAAAAACACACACACACTTTAAGAATAAATAATTTTAATGAAATAAAAACACATTTTTTTGACCATCTTTTATTTAACTCTTAATCCTTGCGAAGCCCTTGATCTCCTATAATAAAGAAAAAATAAGAAAACAACATTATTCTTACCTATCCGGCGATCTGTCACGTCCCACGCTGTAATCCTTCACAAAGGGTTAACTAGCTTTCAGCCAAGCAGCGCAAGTAATGCTGCCTGCTCAGCTGAAAGCTCCTGAATGAATGAGCTTATCTCCTGCCGACAGGAGAGGATGTGATTAATGAATGAAGCTTAATTGATAGCGTCCCACTTTCACTTTAGGTCAGGTCAGGGTGACATGACCTGAAATGAAAGTGGCAATAAATCAATTAAGCTCCACTCATTAATCACTTCCTCTCCTTTCGTTGGAGAGGAACTTATTCATTCGGGGGGTAACAGCTCAGCAGGCAGCATGTCTGCTAGCTGTAACCTGTTAACCCTTTCTGATGGATTACAGCGTGGGACCTGACTGTGCATCGGATTGGTAAGAATAATTTTGCTTTTTTATTTTATTTTTATTACAGGAAATGGTTTTAGCAGGAAAATAAAATATGGTCAAAACTGTGTGATTATTTCATTAAACTTCTTTTTTATTAAAGTGTGTGTGTTTGATTTTTCTTTCATACAATAGGATTAATAATTGATAGTTGTCTAATTGACAGCTCTCAATATTAACCTGGCTTAAAGTCACCTTTCAATTGCAAGGTGGCTTTAACCCCTTATTAACCCATTCGCCACCGCTACAGGGCAATGGGAATAGACGGGCAAAGTGCCAGAAAGGGCGAATCTAATTAGAGATTTGCCTTTTCTGGGGTGTCTGGGGACAGATGTTAGTAGCCAGGGGGGGGCACAAAATAAATGCACCCTCCCTAGGCTATTATTATCTGCCCCCACTCGCTTGCTTTGTCTGTCTGGTGGAGAAAATACAGCGGGAGCCCACGCATTTTTTTTCAACGAATTTACACCTTTAATTAAACCCTACATGTTGTCACGCTGTTACTGCATACAGGAGGTCCGGGGTCTATGTTGACCCTGAGCTGGGGTCCTGACTAATCCCTCTACCTGGAGGTACTGTTGATGGTACAGAGGTCCAGGCCGCCAGCGTAACCCTATCTCCTGCAAATCCCTGACCTTCAGTAATCTAGTCCTGAGAAGGACCCTGATCACAACACAGGGGACTGGAAGGTATATGCCTTAACACAGTAATAGACGAACGAGACAGTACAAGGGGTAAACTAAAATCCACCTTGCATACAAAACTCACACCACAAAAAACAGAGGGAACACCAACGGGTACGGAGATAAATGATAAAGCGAGGAGGGGACAAAACCACACCAGGTACTCTTCACTTCAGACTTCACAATACCACGATCCGCTCTGCTGGTCTGCATGAATGCTTTCACCGACACATTCCTAGCAGACTGGCAGGTATTTGAAGGAATCTCATTACTGCAGAATTAACTGCAGCTGAGCGAGGCCGGGCCTCGTCTAGCACAGAGAGTGAGAGAATTAACTCCCTCACTGCCGAAAAACACCAAGCACCAAAAACTCAGCTGCGCAAAGTCAGATTGTGTAATCGCGACGATCTTCGTGGCGACACACCGTGACACATGTCTGAAATTTTGCACACATATACTTATGTAATTGTAAGTTAAAACCATATATCAAAATACATGAAATGACATGGTTAACTGTATGTAAACCATGTGTCATTTCATGTCGGCTTCTGTGATTTCACAAAAGCCGGCAATTGAATTAGCGGCTATTACAGTATGTAGAAGTGTATGAACTATAAATACATATATATGTATGTGTCACAATGACATGTATATATATATATGTATTCTATATGTATGTATCTAGTGTTTTGTGAGCTGTCAGTGTGGTTTTACAGTAGCCAGGGATGAATTACCGGCTTTTCAAAGGAGACTGGTGTGTATAAATTGGACAGCACTCGCATGGTGCGAGTGCTGTGTGATGATTTCTCGCACCCATTGACTTGCATTGGCGATTATCATGCCAAAATCGCATCAAATCGCAGCATGCTGCGATTTTTTTCTCACACCTATTTCGGCTGAGAAAAAAAATCGCAAATGAGATGTCACCTATTGAATAACATTGGTCAGATTTGAATCCGATTTTTTTTTCGGCTGAATATCATCCGTTTTCGGCGAAAGTGAGTATGAGCCCTTAGTCTGTCTTTGGAATGTGGGAGGAAACCCACGTAAAAAGCAGGGAGATCATACAAACTCCTTGCAGATGTTGTCCTTGGTGGGATTTGAACCCAGGACTCTGGCGCTGCAAGGCTGCAGTGCTAACCACTGAGCCACCGTGATGTACTGTTTCTTCCGCTAAGGCCGGAGCCACACTAGCGATGAATATGGATTAAACATCACATAGTACTCGGACCAGTATTAATCTACGGAGCAGCTCCCATCACCGTTTTTTTTCTCGCCCATATTCTACGTGCGTGTGAAATCGCAGCATGCTGCGATTGTCACAGACACTCGGCCAGGTCTCGGCACACTCGCACCCATATAAGTCTATGGGTGCGAGTGACACAGCGCACATCACTCGAATATCATCAAGTGCTGTGCGATATACGCCGACGCTGGCAATTGGGGAGATAGTGAAATTAGTTTCTCTGCCTCCTTCGCAGCTGTGCTCCGATCCGCTCTGTGTGAGAAGCTAGTAGCATGATACTAGGCTCCTGTACGCAGCATAGCAGGAGCCGAGGGTCATTAGCATACGCATCCGATGCTCTCGCATCGGATGTCATATGCAAGTGTTACCTTGGCCTAACACAGGCCCTAGCGGAGGTCTCCTGTTATTGCCTATAGTCCGCAAGTCTTCCTGACAAGGCTTGTTGTGCCGCCTTCCCTTCAACCAACTCCCACATTGTCTGTTGTACTAGCCGAGGCCAACACCTGTACCGTCTTCGGACCTTGACTGACTTCAGTCTTGGTTCCAGAATTTGCCTGGTGTTGGTATGGTCTTCGCCTCGCACCTGAGCCTTATGCTTTGCCCTACTGCGCGCATGCGCACTTATGTTTTCGTCTCTACCAGCAGTAGGGCAAAGCATAGTGCGCAGACGCAAATCGGAATTTCTCTGTGCAGGAGCAAGTTTTCAACCGGCAATGTGGATGACACAGGAGGCATTATTCACATCAACAAAGGCAGGAAGCTGTCGAGCAGCAGCCGGGAGGAGTGATAGCACAGAATGGACGCCCATCAAACCGGAAAGACAGGATTAACATACAGAGCGGGAGAACTTCTAAAAGTTTTTGGGTATATATAGGGGAAGTCAGGAGGTTATATAACCATTTCTGCAATGCAGCACAGACACTGAATAAGGCGATTGTTTTAGTTTGATATATGACAAAACTGGTGACTGGTTCCTTTAAGGCTATGTGAAAGCACTCTTAGGCTATGTGCAGTGCATACGATGCATTTTTTTATGCGTTTTTGCAGCGTTTTTTTACGCGCGTAAATGTCCATAAACACAATGGAATACTAAAGCAGGGTAATGCAATGACAATCCTGAAGTGTTGTGCACATGATCCGTAAATGTCCGTGCGTATTTGCAGCATTTTATTTTTGGCAGCATGTCAATTCTTTTTGCATTTCTGCAGCGTTTTTGACTAATTGACTTCAATTGAGTCAGTCAAATCTGCAGCAAAAATGCAGGTGTAAAAAGGATTGCGTCTTTGCTGTGTATTTACTGCTTATTTGCTGCTGATTTACTGCCAAAAACGCTGCGAATTGTCAAAGGAAATGATGTCAGAAGGAGGAACAGTGTGTGGGCGGAGAATTTTGTGTGGGGAGTTGGTGCAGTGGAGAATGTGTGTGTGAGGGAGATTTTAGATGTGTGGGGGAGTGAGGAGATTATGTGTGAGCGGAGATTATGTGTGAGCGGAGATTATGTATGAGAAGAGAACATGTGTGAGCGGAGAATATGTACATCTGTCTGTGTCTGTTTGTGTGTGTATGTCTGTGTGTGCATCTGTCTGTGTTTGCCTGTGTTTGTCTGTGTCTGTCTGTGTGTGGCATCTTCTGATGGGACTACTACTCCCATCTGGCTCCATTTTTGTCACATATAACAGACACAGCATGAGCCGATGATGGGAGAATAGTCCCATCATCCGGCACCTGTGTTCAATTGTAAAAAAAAAAATCAAAACATTTACATAATTACATGCATATTCACATACAATGTACATACTCACCGAACACCTAATCCCCGACGCCCGAGTCTCTTGCAAACAATCAAAAATAACAAACCAACATATACTCCCTGTCTGCCGTAGTCCATTTAAGGCCGGCGTCACACTGGCGACAAAATCGGACGACTGCAATTCGATGAAATATCGCATTGCAGTCGGACCTATGTTAATCTATGGAGCAGCTCCCAGTATCAGATTTTTTGTGGTCCGTTTTAAACGTCCGAGTGCAATCGCAGCATGCTGCGATTGTCACCGATTGTGGGTCGACTATCGCCAATGCAAGTCTATGGGAGCGATAAAAAATCGGATTACAAACGGACCGCATGTGTGACTTGCGATTAAATCGCACCGGTGTCCTTTAGAAAAGCCGGCAATTCATCCCCGGCTATACTGTAAAATCACACTGACAGCTTTAATAAAGAATAGAATCAATACATATACACACATAGAATACATATATATACAGTACAGTTAACCTGGCTTAAAGTCACCTTTCAATTGCAAGGTGGCTTTCACCCCTTATTAACCCATTCGCCACCGCTACAGGGCAATGGGAATAGACGGGCAAAGTGCCAGAAAGGGCGAATCTAATAATAGATTTGCCTTTTCTGGGGTGTCTGGGGGCAGATGTTAGTAGCCAGGGGGGGCACAAAATAAATGCACCCTCCCTGGGCTATTATTATTTGCCCCCACTCGCATGCTTTGTCTGTCTGGTGGAGAAAATACAGCGGGACCCCACGCATTTTTTTTCAACGAATTTACACCTTTAATTAACCCCTACATGTCTGCAATTTTGCAGACATACACTCATGTAATTGTAAGTTAAAACCATATATCAAACTACATGAAATGACCTGGTTAACTGTATGTAAACCATGTGTCATTTCATGTCGGGTCTGTAGTTTCACAAAAGCCGGCAATTGAATTAGCGACTATTACAGTATGTAGAAGTGTATGAACTATAAATATATGTATATATATATGTGATAATGACATGTATATATATATATATATGTGTTCTATGTGTATATATCTATTCTTTCTTTTGTGATTTAAATACTATTCATTTGGATCCCTTATATGTCCGTTTTGCAATCCTGCGAGAAAATCTCGCAAGTCGGATGTTACAACTACGGTCAGATGCAACTAAATCGCATCTTTCCAGGAAAATCGGATGCCAGACGGATGACTGTTCATGGAATTTTGGTGCGATAATCGACCGACTAAAACGGTCCGATTTTTTGTCGTTGTGTGTGACTCCGGCCTAATACCGAGTTTCCCAGTTCGATCTCACCCAGTCGCCAGCGGTACACTGACAGAAGGTAATTTCTCCCGCAGTGTATCACACCCGCTGTGACAGTTCACCGGAGTTCATCAGCTGATCAGTTCCGGTGCTCTCACTTGCGGCACTGCTGTATGAGAAAATTATCACGCAGCGGTGCCATAAGTGAGAGCACCGGAGGACTTTATTCTGGGTGTCTGTGTTTTATACAATATCACAATGGGGTTAGTAATGGTTAGCACCTCTCCATTACTAACCTGTGGGCTTGATGTCACCTGACAATACAAAGGTGACATCCACCCCACAAATATGAACCCCACTTGCCACCGCTACAGGACAGGGTCTGAGGATCTCATCTCGGTACCTAATGGCAGTCAGGCTACCTCTGGCGAGCACATGGAGGGCTGTGTGGCCCTAAAAAGAAATGCCACCCCACACCATTACTGACCCACTGCCAAACCAGTCATGCTGAAGGATGTTGCAGGCAGCAGGTTCACACTCAGCACATGTGACAGACAAGACAGAGTCTGGAGATGCCGTGGAGAGCGATCTGCTGCCTGCAACATCCTTCAGCATGACCTATGGATTTACAAAAATGCATGATAAAACGCATACAAAAACACATATAAATGCATAAAAAATGCAAGTATTTTCCACTGCGTTTTTCTGCTAAGGGCCTGTGCACACGTTGCGGATTTTCCTGCAGTTCCGCAGCGGTTTTTGCCCTGCAGTTCCACTGCAGTTCCGCAGGCAGGGCACTGTGTAATGTAAATCTATGGAAAAAAAAAGGCTGTGCACATGATGCGGAATTTTCCGTGCAGATTTGGTGCGGTTTTAAAACCGCAGCATGTCAATTCTTTGTGCGGATTCCGCTGCGGTTTTACACCTATTCCATTATAGGTGTAAAACCGCAGGGCAAATCTGCACAAAAACTGTGTCAAAACCGCAACAAAAAACTGCATCAAAACCGCACCTGCGTTTTCTGCCAAGAGGTGCGGATTCAGGTAAATCCGCAACGTGTACACAGGCCCTTAAGGCTGGTTTCACACTTGTAGATGGAGGTGCTGCAGAGGGCTGCGTACTTCCTCCGTGAAGCTACGCCCACCGCCGCACCTCCTCCGGTCAGCTCCGCCTATGTCTGCATGCGTTCTGCCTGCGGCCTGAGTACCTATATTTAACATGGGTGCGCAGGGCCATGCGGATGCCTCCGCATGCATCGTTTTGACGATGCGGCGACCGCAAACAAATGCAACATGTTGCGTTTGGCGCAGGTCGCCACACCGTCAAAACGACACATGCTGAGGCATCCGCATGGCCCTGCGCACCCATGTTAAATATAGGTACTCAGGCCGCATGCACAACGCATGCAGACATAGGCGTAGCTGACCGGAAGAGGTGCGGTGGTGGGTGGAGCTTCATGGAGGAAGAACGCAGCCCTCCGCAGCACCTCCATCCGCAAGTGTGAAACCAGCCTAAGAGATGCAGAAACCTTGCAGAAATTTCTGCAAGCAAATACGCAACATGCGCACATAGCCTTAGTGTTACTGCTGTACTACATTGAGAAGTCCTGCCCTCTGTGGCTGCCGAACACCTTCAACAATAGTGGAAAAATAAAATCACTGTATTCCACCAGCGTCATCTGTCTTATTACATCATCAGTACAAAAAGCATCTGTGAAGGACAGCCCCCGTCCTTCCACGTCACCAATGTGACGTAACTCCACTGGCACAGCTCTCTGGCGCCCCCTTTGTCTCAGGTCAGTAAGGGAACTGCACCTAGAGTAAATGGCCGCCGGGGAGGGTGTCCTGTTACCCACTGGGTATTCTAAGATTCATGATCAGAGTAAAAGCATCAGCCCAAGATTAATTTTATGGTTTAATTGCCTTAAGGGTGCACTAGATAATTACAGAAATATACAGTAAGCTATACAACTGAATTACAATGGATTTGCAGTCAGAGTAAAATACAACAATAATGGTACCAAGCTTAGAGGTATTAGCTAGAGGTCAATATTACCAGGTTGTAGGGACATGTGGAGGCAGGGAGCTCTGCGATCCACAGGTAAAAGTCTTAGTTGCTGGACAGTCCCCCAAAACGTGTGCCACTGCTCCCTTGTCAGGTCTGTCCCTTGTTGCTTCTTGCTGCTGTGAGAATGGACTCAGTCTGCCCATAGCTCACAGTTTTTAAACCTGCTAGGCCCCTCCCTCGGTGTCCGAGGGTGGGCTGACAATCTCCACCCTTAGCCCCCTGCAGAATTTATTCCCAATATCTAGAAAAGGGGTTAACTTTCTCCAGGACGATCGGATCAGGACACGAGAGGTACCAGCGGATGCAGTATGTTTTGCCTGTCGCATGGATATCAAACCTGGCCCGATTGGGTCATTGTGGATGCCCAATCTCTATATCTCAGCCCCCCGAGCCATGACCGACTTGGGAATTGCACCATCAAATGCCCGAGGTCCGCAGGGTCACACAGATATTTTTATGAGAATGTACCTACAAAGATGTGCTCATAATTCATAATCCTAGAACGGAGCCTTCGTGTCTGGGATATACAATAGATGTGTTTTCATTGTCCAGCTGAAAGGTATAGTCTAATTGAAGCCCCCAGGCATCTCATTACCATGCTAACAAACCTTACTATTCACCATGCTGGCTTGGCTCTGTTTTGGGGTCTTAACTCGTTACCATACTAATGACCTTGCCATTCAAACATGGGTCTGAATTACTTAGCATACTAAAAGCCCTTTTTATTCACAGTGGACATCAAACCCTGTCGTATTGAATACGCCAGCAGGCCCTGGGGCCAGATGCAGTTAGCAGCCTGTGGCTCTGTGAACAGATAAAATGGAGGCTAGTATAGGACCTATCCAAGATGTTGGCTGTCCCTACCTCACAGCATCCTACAATCATTGTGTTGAATGTGTTATGTACCGTCACCAAAGTCTCACTTCTGTCTACCTCCTGCCACATATTTTACTCCTTCACGTGTGTGCCAGACTGTAGAAGCAGCACTTAGAACAGACAGTGGTGGGGCTGTGTAGGGGAAAGGTGACAACTTGAAGTGCTTGGTGATTGTAGGCAGGCCTGCCACTAGGAATTTTGGGGCCCCATACAGGCAAAATTTTCGGGGCCCCCTTGAGACTCCG
>JARQOD010000001.1:182671530-182768684 GCA_033576555.1 Oophaga sylvatica | reverse complement strand
TAACTCTTGTCTGCCTACTGACCGTGACGACATCTCACGTTCCTGCGATTACTTCAGTGATATCTGATTTTCTTTTACAAAAAAAAATAGTTAGTACAGAGTAGCTTGATACGCATTAGGGGAGCGTACGTTACAGTATTAGTGATATCTGTTTCTCTTTTGCAAAAAAGAGTAAATTTATAGCCAGTTCATTAGGGGAGAGTATGTCGCAGAGTTAGTGACGTCTATTTTTCTTTAAAAAAAAAAAAATATATATATATGAATAATTAACGCCGAGTAACTTTATAGGTAGGGCATTAGTGTAATGAAAGTCACTGTAATTTATTTTATACAAACTTTTTTTTTACATTTACTGATTTTTCTTTTCATTTTTGTCTTCTAAGTGTTTCTTCTACATTTTTCCTTATTCCTTTTTTCTGTCTACTTTTTATAATAAATAGTACCCTTATCACAAGCCCCTCACAATACACGTTTAAAAAAAGTACCACTTACACACACATCCTCAGTGTTTTGAAGAATAAAATAAAAGTGGCACATTCGTCAACAAGACAATATTCACCAGAGGAGGCATACACTCTCCTTGCCTTCGACACGGATTCAGGCAGTGAGGAAGATCCCACTCTCCTCTATTTCTCTTCTTCCTTCACCTCCTCCTTATCTAGAGAAGAAGGATCCCCACCAAGGCGCCCTAGGACCTAGGCAACCCATTCAGCAATAGATCACATATGCACTCCACCCCCCGAAAATTATCAGCCTGTTATTTCGGATTTCATAGGCTTCTCACGAATCCAATTTGACATTTAAGGCCCTACTGAAATGGACTTTTTCAAATTCTTTTTCAGGGAGGAAAAAATAAATCTTATAGTGGCCCATCCACATTTGTCAGCCCATCAATTTTTCACCCAAAAACCCCATCATCTTACGCCAGATGGATCCCTGTAAATGCAGCAGAAATTATGATATTTTGGCAGATTGTGTTGCATAATGGGCATAGTCAGAAAACCAGTGTTTTGGCAATACTGGGGTACTGATATTCTCTACAGCACACTGGTATGCCGTTTGGCCATGACAAGGACACGATTTGAAGCAACCCAAAAATATTTGCATTATAGTGATAATGCATAGTGTCCTCCCTGAGATGATCCCAACTTTGATAGTCTATATAAAATTCAGTCAGTAGTTGAACACTTCAGCAGAAAATTTGCTGAGGTGTACAACCCCCAAACAGACATCTGTATAGATGAATCTCTGGTTCATTTAAAAGGGAGGCTAAAATTCTGAAAATACCTGCCCAGTAAGAGGGCAAGGTATGAAATAAAACTGTATAAGATCTGCGAGAGTACCTCAGGGTACACCCACTGATTTAGGGTCTACAAAGGTAAGGACACCCTGAATTCCCCCTGTCCTGCGGGTGAGTGGAAAAATTTGGTGGGAATTGCTGAACCTACTGCTGGAAAAGGGTTATCACCTCTACATAGATAACTTTTACACCAGCAGTCCACTCTTCAAGACCCTCTCTGACAGAGGAACAGTTGCATGTGGCACCATGCAAAGAAATCAGAAAGGTCTCCAAAGCCTCTAATTGGACAAGTGCTGAGAAAGGGCGAAAGCCCAATGCAGCAACAACATGCTGGTGGTCAAGTGTAAGGGCAATAAATCCTAATGTTTGGTACTCAAGAATGTGGTGGTCCAAGTACTTCTGAAAGTGATGGTGCCCGTATCGTATCAGGTCAACATTTTCCACCAGAAGTTCCCTAAACAGAGAAGAAAATCGCAGAAAAGGTGCAGGGTATGCTCCAACAGGGGAATCCGAAAAGACTCAGTGACACAATTTAACATTGTGAAACCTGCCCTGAGAAACCTGGCCTTAGCATTAAGTATTGCTTCAAAGCATACCACACATCCACAAATTAATAAAATTTGTTTCTACCCTGTTGACACAACACACTTTTATAATTTGATGTACTGCGCACAAATTACACACACCACCACATTATTAATTCAGACCCCAGTAAAACCAAAATCATTATTATCATTACTATAACTATGCCTCTAGATAATTTCTTGAAGCTTGTAGTTTCCAAAATGGGATCAATTGTGTGGGATTTCCACTGTTTAGAACATCATGGGCTCTCCAAACCTGACATGGTGCTTGCAGACCTTTCCATCAAAGTCTGCGCTCCAAGCCGTCACTCCTTCTCATCCGAGCCATGCCTTGTGCCCAAACAGTAGTTTTACACCACATATGCCATTAAATGGGGTCCCTGTTTTCCTGTTACTCTTGTGAAAAAGAAATTGGGACTAAAAAACATTGTTGTGGAAAAATGCAATTTTTTTTTATTTTCAAGACTCAACATTATAAATTTCTGTGAAGCATCTGGGGGTTCAACGTTCTCACCACACATCTAGATAAATTCCTTGGGGGATCTAGTTTCCAAAATACGGTCACATATGGGGGTTCCACTGTTTAGGCACATCAGTGGCTCTCCAAACACAACATGGTGTCCGCTCTCGATTCCAGCCAATTTTGCACTCAAAAAGTCTAGCGAAGTTCCTTTCCTTCACAGCCCTGCCATGGATTTCCCACTGTTTAGGCACATTATGGGTTCTCCAAAAGCGACATGATATCATAGTCGGTTCCAGACAATTTTTCGTTCAAAAAGTAAAACGGTTCTCCTTCCCTTTCAAGTCCTGCCATGTGCCCAAACAGTGGTTTTACACCACATATGGGGTATCGACATACTTAGTAGAAATTTCACAACTTTTGTGGTCCATTTTCTCCTGTTACCCTTATGAAAATAAAGAAAATTTGGTCAACATTAAAATCTTTATGAAAAAATTTAAATGTTATTTTTTTCCTTCTACATTCCTTCATTTCCTGTGAAGCACCTGAATGGTTAATAAACTTATAAACTTCGTGAATGTGATTTTGAGCACTTTGAGGGTTGCAGTTTTTACAATATTGTCACTTTTGTTTTTTTTCTGCCATATAGATCCGCCGGCTACTTCAAATGTGATGTGGTCCCTAAAAAAAATGATTTTGTAAATTAGGCTGGAAAAATGAGAAATAGATGGTCAACTTTTAACCCTTCTAGCTTCCTAACATAAAAAAATATGCTTCAAAAATTGTTCTGATGTAAAGAAGACATGTGGGAATTGTTATTTATTAACTATTTTCTGTGACATAACTGTCTGGTTTAAGGGCATAAAATAGAAATGTTTGAAAATTGCAAACTTTTCATCAAATTTCTGATATTTTCACAAATAAATGCAAGTTATATTGAAGAAATTTTACAACTATCATGAAGTACAATATGAAATTGTGGCTCCCCTGAGGGTTCAGTCGCCACAGAGGTATTGCGCCTCACCCAGAGGTGTGATACCCCATTCTCAGGTAAGGAGGGAGCACAACTCAGGACTAGAGTTGAGCGATACTTTCCGATATCCAAAAGTATCGGAATCGGAATGGTATCGCCGATACCCCAAAAATATCGGCGATACCCGATACCGATACCGGAAATCCAATGTAAGTCTATGGGAGCAAATTATCGGAATTAAAAAAAACCCATTCTTGCCTTGTTGGTTAATTGTACATGAAGGAAAACAACAAAGAGTAATGTAGAATGTATTGGGGAAGGTTGAGGAGACATTAAAGGCATAGATGTTTAACCCAATCAAATGGAATAGCATAAATATTTTTTTTTTAAAGATGTTCGGATTGACGAAGAAATTGACAATGTTTACGTTTTTTCTATTTTGGCAAATATGTATATTTCACAACTTCCATGCTCTTCACCTTTTTAACTTTAGACACACTTTCTCCTTCATAATCTTCAGCAGCATCATCTTTTTCATCAAATTATTCTTCATCTTCACCTTCTTTATCTTCTTCTTAAACTTCTTGCTATTCATCTTTTTGTTAACATTACTCATATTCTTCTTATTCAACTATTATTCTTCATATTGTACTTCATCTTCTTCATCATATTCTTATTTGTGACAGAGATTCCTGTACTTGTAATCTGTCAAAGTATGAATTTTTCATCCTTTCGTTCTTGCTGTCACAAAAGATTTAAATTACAACAGTATTTGTCCGTGTTCAGTTTAGCCTGCAGCATCAGGCATTTTCCAGGGGCACCACGAGGAGGAACGGACTCACCCCCATACACTGCTTAGTCTTCTTCTGCTTATAATTTAGAGCATATATTTTGCTCTTCATTTTGGTCTTATACTTCATGTTCTTCTGCTTATTGTTCTTAAGTCTCTTGTTCTGTATCTTGTAGTTTGTCTTAACCTTCTTAGTCCTGTTGGGTAATCTTTTATTTCTTCTTTGTGATGGTGTTTAGGCTGGTTGGCTTGATGCTCGTCGTCCTTGTGGTCGTCATCTTCTTCGGGGTGGTCATCAGGGTCGTCGTCTTCATTGTTGGAGATCCAGAGTGATTACCCAAAAAAACATTTAAAAAATCTTCAATTTGTAAATGTAGCAGAAGGTACAAGAGCCAATGCAAGTAACGAGGACCAGCTGACTGTGCTGGAACCCGGAGGGGCAGCAGAAGGAAAAGAGCCAATGGCACAACCGAGGACCAGCTGACGTTACTGGGACACGGTTACTAAGCAGGAGGTACCTGTGCTCCAAAGCACTACCAAGGACCAGCAGACGTTGCTGGAACTCGGATACCGAGATGGAGGCACCTAGGCCAAAGGCACTGCGGAGAACCAGCTGACGGTACTGGAACCCGGAGGGGCAGCAGAAGGAAAAGAGCCAATGGCACAACCGAGGACCAGCTGACGTTACAGGGACACGGTTACTAAGCAGGAGGTACCTGTCACGCGGTCTTATGATATGTGTACGATGTCAGTAAACTATTCTTAAAAGAACAACACTCTATACAACATATAGATAAGCAACATCAGCATGTAAATATAGAATAGATTTACCTGACACGATATCCGTTGAACTCAGGGTTAATCTTGAGGACTTGATACACTGTCACAGGAAAGAGGAGGACCGGGGGTCTAACCTGACCCTAAACTGGGGTCCTAACTAATCCCTCACCTTGGAGGTACTGATAATGGTTCAGAGGTCCAAGTCTCCAGCCTAACCCTGTCTCCTATCAGTCCCTGAACCCTGTAATCAGTCCTAAGAAGGATTCTGATTACCACCAAAGGGATATGGGCTGATCTCTGCTAAATACACAGATTAGACATATAAGACAGACTGGAGAAAACACAGACTTGCATACACACTCAAACACAGAAGGAACATAAATGATCTGGGATATTAAACTCTAAGCAAGGTGAGCTTAAAACAACTAAGGAGCTCTTTAACTTAAGTCTATACAGATACAATCCTATCTGTGGTCTGCATGAAGAATTTCACTGGCAACTCCCAACACAGACAACCAGAGATTTAAAGGAAACCAATCAACAAACAATTAACTGCAGCCGGGAGAAAACTGCACCCAGTCCCAGAACTGAGCACAGACAGAATTAACTCCCTAACTGCCAAACACAAAGAAACAGCAACTCAGCTGTGAGAAGTCAGAATGTGCAATCTTCGTGGCGATGCACACATGACAGTACCCCCCCTTCTACGAGGGGCCTCCGGACCCTCAGGGCCAGGTTTGCCCGGGTGAGTTCTGTGGAAGGTCCGCACCAAACGATCTGCGTTAATGTCAGACGCAGGAACCCACGTCCTCTCCTCTGGACCATACCCCTTCCAATGCACCAAGTACTGAAGGGACCGGCGATTCAGACGTGAGTCAATGATCTTTGACACTTGAAACTCCAAGTTACCATTGACCACCACTGGAGGAGGAGGTAGAGGTGATGGTATGACTGGTGCCACGTACCTCTTAAGTAATGACTTGTGGAACACATTGTGGATTTTAAACGTAGGAGGGAGGTCCAGACGAAATGCCACAGGATTAATTATGGAACTGATCCTGTACGGCCCGATGAATCTGGGACCCAGTTTCCAGGAGGGAACTTTAAGTTTTATATTCCTGGTAGACAACCATACCAGATCGTTCACATTCAGATCTGGACCAGAAACTCTCCTCCTATCAGCCATACGTTTATAACGGTTCCCCATAGCACTCAGATTATTCAATACACCTCTCCACACTGAAGCAAGTGACGACGAGAAACGCTCCTCCTCAGGAACCCCAGAAGGGCCCCCCCCATTGAAAGTACAAAACTGGGGATGAAAACCATATGCCCCAAAAAACGGGGATTTACCAGTGGACTCGCTCCGCCTGTTGTTAAGAGCGAACTCTGCCAGAGGCAAGAAAGAAGACCAGTCCTCCTGGTTCTCTGAGACAAAACACCGAAGATAAGTCTCAAGGCTTTGATTCAGACGCTCTGTCTGACCATTGGTCTGCGGATGAAAAGCCGAGGAAAATGACAATTGCATCCCCCGACGTAAACAAAATGCCCTCCAAAATTTAGACACAAACTGAGACCCCCTATCTGACACCACATCAGAAGGCAACCCATGAAGTCTCACAATTTCCCCAATGAACACCTGTGCCAGAGTTTTAGCATTAGGGAGGGCAGGAAGAGCAATGAAATGTGCCATCTTACTGAACCTGTCAACAACCACCAGTATGACAGTTTTCCCTGACGACGGAGGAAGATCCGTAATGAAGTCCATAGACAAATGAGTCCATGGACGCTCCGGAAGTTTCAAGGGTAAGAGGGTCCCAGACAGACAGGTATGCGGGGTCTTAGAGCGAGCACAAACCCCACAGGACGCGACAAAAGTTATAACATCTTTATTAACGTTAGGCCACCAAAACCGGCGAGAAAGGAGATCTAAAGTAGCCTTACTCCCTGGATGTCCTGCTAAAGCAGAATTATGATGTGCCTCAATAACCTTTTGTCTCAACTGATTTGGGACAAACAGTCTCCCTGAAGGTCCTGCAGGGGCGTCCCCCTGAGCCTCTAATACCTCCTCCTCAAGCTCAGAACATACAGCCGACACTACCACCACCCCTCCTGAAGGATAGGAATCGGGTCATCCGTTTTCCCGGCCCCTGGGAAACTGCGAGACAAGGCATCAGCCTTAACATTCTTAGACCAGGGCGATATGTGACGACAAAATTAAACCTGGTAAAAAACAACGACCATCGAGCTTGTCTGGAATTCAGACGCTTAGCAGATTTCAAATACAGCAGGTTTTTGTGATCAGTAATGACGGTAACCGGGTGGACTGCCCCCTCCAAAAAGTGACGCCATTCTTCAAAAGCCAACTTAATGGCCAAAAGTTCCCTATTGCCGATATCATAATTCCTTTCGGCGGACGACAACTTCTTAGAAAAGAAAGCGCACGGATGCCATTTACCAGGGGACGGACCCTGGGACAATATTGCACCCACCCCTACGTCAGACGCGTCCACCTCCACAATGAACGGCTGTGATGCATCTGGTTGGATGAGAACGGGTGCCGAAGCAAAACATTTTTTCAAAGAGGAAAAAGCTTGGCAAGCTTTGTCCGACCATTTAGAAAAATCCGTCCCTTTTCTTGTCATGTCAGTGAGAGGTTTGACAACAGATGAGAAATTACAAATAAATTTCCGGTAGTAGTTAGCAAACCCCAGAAAACGCTGCAGAGCCTTAAGATCCTCTGGCTGATCCCATTCAAGCACTGCTCTCACTTTTTCAGGGTCCATACGGAAACCGGAGGCTGACACCAAGAAACCCAAAAACTGAAGTTCCTGTACAGCAAATACACACTTTTCCAGTTTGGCGTATAGTTTATTGTCTCGCAAGATCTGCAACACCTGTCTCACATGCTCCTGGTGAGACACAAGATCTGGCGAGTAAATTAAAATGTCATCCAAATATACGACCACAAACAGCCCCACAAGGTGACGAAAAATGTCATTAACAAAATGTTGGAATACTGCTGGTGCAGTAGTCAGACCAAAAGGCATGACAAGGTTCTCATAATGTCCCTCCGGCGTGTTAAACGCCGTTTTCCACTCATCCCCCTCTTTTATCCTAATCAGATTATACGCCCCCCTGAGATCCAATTTAGAGAACCATTTGGCGCCAACAATTTGATTGAAGAGATCAGGAATCAGAGGGAGTGGATACGGATCTCGAACAGTAATCCGATTAAGTTCGCGGAAATCCAAGCAAGGGCGTAGGCCTCCATCTTTCTTCTTCACAAAGAAGAACCCCGCGGCTACTGGGGAAGATGAAGGTCTAATATGCCCTTTGGCCAGACTTTCCGAAATATAATCTTTCATAGCCTGCCTCTCAGGACCAGAAAGGTTATATAACCTAGCTTTAGGTAACTTAGCATCAGGAAGTAAATTAATAGAGCAGTCATACACGCGATGAGGAGGCAACTCCTGACACCCCTCCTCAGAGAACACATCCCCAAAGTCCTCCAAAAAAGGAGGCAAAGTACTAGGCACGACCGCACTGATGACTGTGTTCATGCAGTTACTTTTGCAAAACTCCCCCCATTGGCTTATATCTCTGGACTGCCAATTAATCACAGGGTTATGTTTAACCAACCAAGGAAGTCCCAACACAATAGGAGTAGGTAGACCCTCCAACACATAACAAGATAATAGTTCCCTATGTATTGCCCCTACCCGAAGGTCAATGTTATGAACCTCATGAACAAAGCTACCTTGGCCGAGAGGCCTGGCGTCAATGGAGAATATAGGGATCGGTTTGACCAATACACTCAGATGCATACCTTGAGCCTGAGGAAACTGAGCGTCAACCAGATTAGCCCCGGACCCACTATCAAGAAGAACAGAAAATCTCTCCACTCTCGTACCAACCACCACCTCCACTGGTACAAGGAACTGAGAAGAACTAGCGGACGAAATACATACTCCCAGGTTGTCGTCCACCACACAACCTGGGATTAACAGTTTTCCGGCGACTTTTTGCTCAACAAGGCACGGGATGGACATCCCCCAACAAAATGTCCCTCTTTCCCGCAGAAGAAACACCTTCTAGTCCTGCGGCGTACCGCCAATCCCCTCCTACGAAATGATGTCCCTCCCAACTGCATAGGCTCCTCCGAACAGACAAGGGGAACCTCAACATAAGGGACTTTAGTAGTAGGTGGAGTAACAACAGGGGCGGAGTTACCTCGCACCTCTCCCGGAGCCGTCTATCAGTACGGATAGCTAGGGCCATAGCAGCCTCCAGTGATGGAGGAGAATCATACTGAGCCAAAACGTCCTTTAATTTGTCAGAAAGCCCATGACAAAACTGGCTCCTAAGAGCTGGGTCATTCCACTGAGTATCTGTGGCCCATCTACGGAACTCAGAAGCAAATTCCTCCGCCGGACGATCTCCCTGCTGTATCTTACGTAATTTTGTCTCAGCAAGAGAGACCCGATCTGGGTCATCATATACCAAACCCAGGGCAGTAAAAAATCGATCTACTGACTGTAGAGCCGGGGATCCCGGAGGAAGGGAGAAGGCCCAGGATTGAGGGTCCCCTTGTAGGAGCGAGATAACAATTCCCACTCTCTGCTCTTCACTCCCTGATGATCGAGGCCGAAGCCGAAAATACAATTTACATGCTTCCCTGAAGGTAAAAAATTTGTCTCGCCCACCAGTGAACCTGTCCGGGAGAGCTACTTTAGGTTCAAATCTGGTTTGCTCCGAGGGAGACAAAACTTTGGACTTAATGTCCGTCAGCTCCATGGATAATCCCTGCAACTGCAGAGCCAGCTGGGCTACTGGATCCATGGCAACTGGGAATAATTTTATGGGCCAGTGAAAATGTCACGCGGTCTTATGATATGTGTACGATGTCAGTAAACTATGGAGGCACCTAGGCCAAAGGCACTGCGGAGAACCAGCTGACGGTACTGGAACCCGGAGGGGCAGCAGAAGGAAAAGAGCCAATGGCACAACCGAGGACCAGCTGACGTTACAGGGACACGGTTACTAAGCAGGAGGTACCTGTCACGCGGTCTTATGATATGTGTACGATGTCAGTAAACTATTCTTAAAAGAACAACACTCTATACAACATATAGATAAGCAACATCAGCATGTAAATATAGAATAGATTTACCTGACACGATATCCGTTGAACTCAGGGTTAATCTTGAGGACTTGATACACTGTCACAGGAAAGAGGAGGACCGGGGTCTAACCTGACCCTAAACTGGGGTCCTAACTAATCCCTCACCTTGGAGGTACTGATAATGGTTCAGAGGTCCAAGTCTCCAGCCTAACCCTGTCTCCTATCAGTCCCTGAACCCTGTAATCAGTCCTAAGAAGGATTCTGATTACCACCAAAGGGATATGGGCTGATCTCTGCTAAATACACAGATTAGACATATAAGACAGACTGGAGAAAACACAGACTTGCATACACACTCAAACACAGAAGGAACATAAATGATCTGGGATATTAAACTCTAAGCAAGGTGAGCTTAAAACAACTAAGGAGCTCTTTAACTTAAGTCTATACAGATACAATCCTATCTGTGGTCTGCATGAAGAATTTCACTGGCAACTCCCAACACAGACAACCAGAGATTTAAAGGAAACCAATCAACAAACAATTAACTGCAGCCGGGAGAAAACTGCACCCAGTCCCAGAACTGAGCACAGACAGAATTAACTCCCTAACTGCCAAACACAAAGAAACAGCAACTCAGCTGTGAGAAGTCAGAATGTGCAACCGCGACGATCTTCGTGGCGATGCACACATGACAGTACCTGTGCTCCAAAGCACTACCAAGGACCAGCAGACGTTGCTGGAACTCGGATACTGAGATGGAGGCACCTAGGCCAAAGGCACTGCGGAGAACCAGCTGACGGTACTGGAACCCGGAGGGGCAGCAGAAGGAAAAGAGCCAATGGCACAACCGAGGACCAGCTGACGTTACAGGGACACGGTTACTAAGCAGGAGGTACCTGTGCTCCAAAGCACTACCAAGGACCAGCAGACGTTGCTGGAACTCGGATACTGAGATGGAGGCACCTAGGCCAAAGGCACTGCGGAGAACCAGCTGACGGTACTGGAACCCGGAGGGGCAGCAGAAGGAAAAGAGCCAATGGCACAACCGAGGACCAGCTGACATTACTGAACCCCAGTAACACAGGAGCAAGTGTTGACTGTGCTAACAGCACTTCCGAGCAACAACTGGCGGTGTTGGAGCCCAGGGATGAGAAGACAACAGGGTGGAGGCAGCAGGACTTTTTGACGTACACACAGCAGGGGAACAGCTGACATTACTGAACCCCAGTAACACAGGAGCAAGTGTTGACTGTGCTAACAGCACTTCCGAGCAACAACTGGCGGTGTTGGAGCCCAGGGTCAAGGAGGATGTTTAAATACTAGATCAAGTAATTTCCTTGTTACCTGTCAATTTTAAATGTCTATACTTCAAACAAGAGAAAGATAACCTTTACTACCATAAGATGATGATTTCATTTAAACTAATATCTAGATAAATAAAGAATTGACAAACATAAACACATACATTAACATGTTGAACAGCAATGCAAACCACAAAATAAATTAGTTAAGGAATCTGCTATACGGTTGTACATAAAAGCATACAAGTACATATCTGAATCCATTAATGATGGATAAGTAACAGTATGTACACCATTTTTATTGTATAGACAATGAATGTCTGACTTCAAAACATCATCAGCATTACAAGTTATCTGTGATATTACTAAAATGTTCCATTTGCTGAATAATGTCACTAAACAGTTTATACAAAATTATACAATTTCCATCATGTAATACTCATAATATGTGGCAATAATCATTTTTATTAACAAACATAACCTTGAAAAAGTGCATAGTGCATAGTGAAAATTGCTATTTATGGCTGACTGTCGACTTGCAAGCATGACAACGGATAGATAAGGTATATATAGATGAGACTGCATAGCCACAGATGGTGAATGGCGATGTAATACTGTACCTCAATAAAGTGTGCGTCACTACTACATAATTTTTTTTATATAGCTTTATAAACAGGGTACATGGATGTATGCTTGCGCCTTTGTTTTGACGCACAGACTGCCTTCCTGCTGAGGCGCGTTGGGTAGTGAACAGTTGTGTGCAGTGTTCACTGCAGTCTCTGCGGAATAACCACACTTAGACCTTATAACTTTTCAGACTTTCTTTATCAATCTACCAAGATGAAGAAGGCAGGGAGTAAGGCACGTGGTCGTGGCCGTGGAGTTTCTTCAGGGAGGACATGGGATTCTGTGGCTGCTGCAGCCCCCAGTGACACAGCATCCACCAGTTTTCCCAGTGTCAGTATTCCGGGTTTTCTAGGTAACTTTGTCAATGATTTTGCCCTTTGTTAAAATGGAGTTTGCTGTTTTCTGTGCCCTACTTCCTGTTCGTTTGTTTAAAACCCGGCTCAGGTGCTGGCTTCACTGCTGGAATATTCTGCTTCCGTTTCCCTGCAACCCAGCTGCTTTGTTCCTCACAGATCTTTGTGTATTTACCAGGAAAGTGCATAACCAGGTTATCTTCAGGTGTTTCTCAGCCACAGCAGTTTCTACCCATGGCTCTGGACATTCTCTGCATATGTAAGTTGCACATACTGTGTTATCACTAAACTGTTGACTTGGGAATTTAACCCTTGGTTCACTCCATCTGATAAGAACTGTGTTTCTGAACTGTTGCTGTTTAACCCTTCGTGCATTACCTCTGGTGAGAGCTGTTGGAACTGTTACTGGAACCTTACTGACATATGAACTTGTTGTTGGACTTCACTGAATTAAGCCACAACTGAGATTAACTTGTTCCTGGACCTCCCTGTGTTTTCTGCATACCTGGATCTGATTCTTCACACACCAGCAGTGTGTAAATCCAGCCACGTTACCTGTGCATCAGACTTACCTTGTGGTCACATTTGTGTGAGGACTCCGTCGTAAGAACTTTACCACCCTCGCTATAGAGGTTCAAGGACTTATATATCCGGATTCATATAACTGGACTTGTGTATATATATATGGACTCATTACATGTCACTACGGGTTGTTTGAATATTGTTTTTGGGTGTTTTGCTGTTTCACAAATACATTATTTGCATTCAAAGAAACCCGTCTCTGATTGTTCATTGCCCCACGCTATCAGAATCCTCGAGTTCCTACAATAGTATTACAGGATATTCCAGCCTAAAAAAGAGGATTCTGCTGGGGCAATGACGGAGACACGGGCAGACAAACTGTTCACCATAGTTAACTCCTTGCAGCAGGAGGTGGCGGCTGCACTCAATCAGATTAGAGACTTGGAGTCTCGGGTTAACCACAATGCACAGGGTTTGGTCAGGCTCTCCAAGATCTACGTTCTAGGTTAGGAGTCCTGGAGGCCTTACCTACTGAGCCTACCTCATCCACCAGTATGCCCAAATTGCCTCCATTCCGTTTTAATGGTGACCGAAGTCAATTCCGTGGGTTTGTTAATCAATGTATATTATTTTTTGATGTACATGCCTCCTACTACCGGTCTGATAGATCTAAGGTTCTATGTATTATTATGTTGTTGACATCACGTGCACTGGCTTGGGCAAATCCTATGGTTGAAAGTCATGATACCCGTCTAAATAATTTGGACAATTTTCTGGCAGCCATGGCGCAAATGTTCGACGATCCCAACCGCCGTGCTACCGCTGAATCTGCCTTGCTTTCCTTACGCCAGGGGAAACGGTCAGTCATAGAATATGTTACTGAATTTAAAAGGTTAGTGGTGGACACCCAGTGGGAAAACAATGCTTTATTACCAATCTTTAGAAAAGGTTTGTCAAATGCAATCAAGATGAGCTAGCTCGTTCAGAGTCTCCACAGAGTTTGAATTGTTTATACAGCACTGTGTACGTATTGATATCCGTTTAACTGAACGCAGACAAGAAAAATGGGCCGCTGTAAATCGCATTACTAATTACTCTCTTCCGTCCAGGGAAACCACAGGCAAAAACCCGCGAGAGGCTGAGGAGGTGCCTATGCAGGTGGACTCACTGCAGAGACGTGAGAATAATGAACGCCGCGAACACCGTCTCCGTGAGCGCTTATGTTTCTATTGTGGTCAATCGGACCATTTCCTCATCAATTGTCCTAAATGTCCTAGGCGACCCAACAAGGTGTTGGCGGTAGTAGGGGATTATGATAACACAGACGCTGAGTCTGAAGTTTCGGAAACCAGTCTACATCTAGATGCGGTTTTTCCCCCAATACTGATGCCGACTTCCCCTAAAGATCAAGGGAGAAATATTCACATTGTTCTCTTCCTATACAGATTCAGTGGGAGGAACAGTGGATATCAAGTTCTGCCATGATAGACTCTGGAGCAGGTGGGAATTTCATGGATTCTTCTTTTGCAGAGGAACATGGTATAAAGACACAACTAAGAGCTTCACCAATCACTATGGAAACGGTGGATGGTTCCCCATTAGTTTCTGGACCAGTAGATCGGGAGACAGTGCCTCTGGAGTGTAAGATGGAACCAGACCATCAAGAAACACTTTCATTCATGTTAATATCTTCTCCTCATTTTCCTGTAATTTTAGGAATTCCCTGGTTACGGTCACAAAATCCAATCATCAATTGGGAAACCAAGGAGATAACCTTTCTCCCGAAGTGCAGTTCTACCATCAGTCCAACTGTGGCGGCTCCAGTTACCCAGAACTTGGAAGAGGTGATACAGGTACCTACTCTCCCTCTGATTTATCAGGAATTCTCAGACATTTGTGATAAAAGGAAGGCAGATCAACTTCCCCCACATAGACCGTATGACTGCCCCATAGAATTGCTTCCTGGAGCAGCGATTCCTTTCGGCCATGTTTACCCGTTGGCGGCTCCGGAATTAAAATCTTTACGAGAGTATATAGATGAGAATTTAGCCAAGGGTTTATCCGACCATCTTCTTCACCAGCGGGAGCTCCAATATTCTTTGTAAAGAAGAAGGATGGTACTCTAAGACCCTGCATTGACTACCGGGAGTTAAATAAGGTAACCATTCGTAACAGGTACCCGTTGCCCCTAATTCCAGAATTGTTGGAAAGAGTTCGCCAGGCCAAAGTATTTACCAAATTAGATCTTCGTGGGGCATATAATTTACTCCGTATACGGCCCGGAGACGAATGTAAGACAGCTTTTAGATGCCCGGTATGGACATTTTGAATATTTGGTGATGCCATTCGGACTCTGTAACGCTCCTGCTGCTTTTCAACATTTAGCCAACGACATTTTCAGGGATTTATTGGACCAATATGTGGTAATTTACCTTGATGACATCTTAATCTTTTCTGACTCCTTACAGGAACATCAGGAACATGTCAAGACCGTACTTAGACGTTTGAGAGATAATCATTTGTACATCAAACTCGAAAAGTGTGAGTTCCATTGTTCTGAAATTCAATTTTTGGGCTATGTTATCTCGCCTCAGGGATTGAATATGGAGTCCAGCAAGATCCAGGCAATCTTGGACTGGCCGGTACCAGGAAACATTAAGGAGGTACAACGATTCATTGGCTTTGCTAACTTTTATAGACGGTTTATCCGAAATTTTTCAGAAATTGTCCGTCCCATCACTCTCCTCACCAAGAAGGGGAAGAAGTTTGAATGGTCTTCGCAAGCTCAGGAAGCCTTTGATCGCCTGAAGGGTTGTTTTACCACGGCTCCAATATTGATGCATCCGGATCCTGCACAGCCTTTTATCGTGGAGGTGGACGCGTCTGACTGTGCATTGGGAGCTATCCTCTCACAACGTACCGGAGACAAAGGTTTGCTGCACCCGTGTGCCTTCTTCTCTCGTAGGTTATCTTCTGCAGAACTGAACTATGATGTGGCAGATAAGGAACTTTTGGCAATTATTTCTGCCTTTAAAGAATGGAGACACCATTTGCAGGGGCAACTCAGCAGGTAGTAGTACTCACGGATCATCGCAATTTGGAATTCCTTAAGTCTGCCAGGTGTCTTTCTCCTCGACAAGCTAGGTGGAGTTTGTTCTTGAACCAGTTTAATTTATTATTTCGTACCGCCCAGGTTCACGTAATGGGAAAGCTGACGCATTATCCCGAATCCATACCGTGGATTCCGTGCCTGGGACCCCGTCGAAGACCATCTTGTCGAGGCCAATTTCGTTGGAGTGCTCCGGAACCGGGACTTGTGGCAGGAGATCAAGCTGGCCTATGACGGTGACGTATTTCTTGCAGCTCCACCTGACAATGTGAATCTTGTCCTTCGGAATGGTGTGTGGCTTAGAGATCGATGTATTTATGTCCCAGAGGCTGTAAGACTTCGAGTTCTCAAATTGGTCCACGACTCTAAATTGGCTGGTCATAGGGGGTACAGAAGACGCAGGAATTGTTAAATCGTTTTTTTTTGGTGGCCTACCTGCTTGAAGGATGTGAATGACTATGTCCGCTCTTGTGAAGTTTGTGCCCGGTACAAGGTTCCTCGTGTTTCACCTACTGGTCTTCTTAAACCGCTACCTGTACCGTCTCGCCCTTGGGGGTCTATTTCGATGGACTTTATTGTGGAGTTACCCACCTCTGGTGGTAAAAATACTATTTTGGTGGTAGTAGATCGTTTAACGAAAGCTGCTCATTTCATTCCGTGTGCTGGTCTTCCCTCAGCTACAGAGACAGTAGATCTAGTTATCCAGAACATTTTCCGGCTGCATGGGGTACCAGATGACATCATTTCTGACCGGGGAATACAATTTACCTCTAGATTTTGGAAAGGATTTTGTTCTGCGCTCCACATTAATGTTTGCTTGTCTTCTGCATACCATCCTCAGACCAACGGGCAGACCGAACGGACAAATCAAACCTTGGAGCAATATCTACGCTGTTACGTCAGTCATTTGCAGGACGATTGGCTGAAGCTACTTCCTCTAGCGGAATTTTCATACAACAACTCCCAAAGCAGTTCCACGAAGGTAACGCCTTTTTTTGCCAACCTGGGTTATCATCCAAGTATTTTGCCTAGGTCTCCGGTTACGATTTCGGTACCAGCGGTTGAAGACAGAGTGACGGCGTTGCAACGTAATCTTGAAGTTTTGAAGGACTCCCTGACCACAGCACAGGAGCGTTACAAAAAGTCGGCCGATAGATTCCGGAAACCAGCACCTATGTATAAGGTAGGAGACTCAGTTTGGTTGTCCACCAAGAATCTAAAATTGGGTGTTCCTTCGCAGAAACTGGGACAGAAATTCATCGGTCCATTCAAGATCACG
Organism: Oophaga sylvatica; assembly: GCA_033576555.1. Taxonomy (NCBI): domain Eukaryota; kingdom Metazoa; phylum Chordata; class Amphibia; order Anura; family Dendrobatidae; genus Oophaga; species Oophaga sylvatica. Next base: position 182,751,478 of record JARQOD010000001.1, on the reverse strand, counting down.
GGGATTGTGAGCTCTGTTGCCTGTCGGTTGAAGCTACCACGGACTTTAAAGGTACACCCAGTATTTCATGTTTCCTTATTAAAACCAGTCTCCCTAACACTTTCAGGGACGTATCGTACCTCCCCCTCCACCAGTGTTGATTGATGGCGAAGAACAATTCGTGGTACAGGATATTGTTAATTCGAGACTTCATAGAAACCGGCTTCAGTATCTAGTTAGATGGCAAGGTTACTCTCCTGAAAATGATTCTTGGGAACCAGTTAAGTAACATCAATGCGCCTCTGAAGATTGCTCAGTTTCATCGGAGATACCCGGACAGGCCTGGTCCAGGACCGTCCGGAGGCCGTCTTTAGGGGGGGAGTAATGTCAGTATTCCGGGTTTTCTAGGTAACTTTGTCAATGATTTTGCCCTTTGTTAAAATGGAGTTTGCTGTTTTCTGTGCCCTACTTCCTGTTCGTTGTTTAAAACCCGGCTCAGGTGCTGGCTTCACTGCTGGAATATTCTGCTTCCGTTTCCCTGCAACCCAGCTGCTTTGTTCCTCACAGATCTTTGTGTATTTACCAGGAAAGTGCATAACCAGGTTATCTTCAGGTGTTTCTCAGCCCCAGCAGTTTCTACCCATGGCTCTGGACATTCTCTGCATATGTAAGTTGCACATACTGTGTTATCACTAAACTGTTGACTTGGGAATTTAAACCCTTGGTTCACTCCATCTGATAAGAACTGTGTTTCTGAACGTTGCTGTTTAACCCTTCGTGCATTACCTCTGGTGAGAGCTGTTGGAACTGTTACTGGAACCTTACTGACATATGAACTTGTTGTTGGACTTCACTGAATTAAGCCACAACTGAGATTAACTTGTTCCTGGACCTCCCTGTGTTTTCTGCATACCTGGATCTGATTCTTCACACACCAGCAGTGTGTAAATCCAGCCACGTTACCTGTGCATCAGACTTACCTTGTGTCACATTTGTGTGAGGACTCCGTCGTAAGAACTTTACCACCCTCGCTATAGAGGTTCAAGGACTTATATATCCGGATTCATATAACTGGGCTTGTGTATATAATATGGACTCATTACATGTCACTACGGTTGTTTGAATATTGTTTTGGGTGTTTTGCTGTTTCACAAATACATTATTTGCATTCAAAGAAACCCGTCTCTGATTGTTCATTGCCCACGCTATCAGAATCCTCGAGTTCCTACAATAGTATTACACCCAGTGAGCGTTCCTTTATGCGCACTTTTGTAGGAGCTAGGAGTACCCCCCTGCTGCGGGAAGAACAAATTGAAGCCGTTGTTGTTTGGATGTCAGCCAATGCATCGACTTCAATTGCTTCCACCTCCTCTCAGGACCACAGCACTGTTGAGCAACCATTCTTTCTCTTCACCGCCTGGCAAATTGCCCAGGCAGTCAGAAGTTCTGTACAGGAGCCAGCTGAGTGTCTGCTTCTGTTCTCAAATCTATTGGCTTGCAAACAGGGCCCAGCCAAGCAGCATTCTGTAATGTGAAGAGGGAGTAGCAGTGATGCGCAACAGCTGTGTCTCTCTGAATCTGAAGAGGCGGGTGAGACGTGCCGATGGTCAGCACACCGCAGAAGCACTGATGATGATGAGACTCAGGTGCCAGTTCTGTTGAGCATGGTGCTGGCCAGACCACCCAACAGCAGGTGTTGGAAGAGGGGTAGTGGAGATGATGAGGTCCAAGACCCAACATGGCGTGAGAACAGGAAGTGGTGGGAGCAGCTCAGAGGAATCCTAATAATAATAATATTAATTTATATAGCGCCATCATATTACGCATCGCTTTACAGTTTTGCATTTTAAAGAACACAAGTCTAAGTAACAACGTTAACAATACAATAATTTAAGCTAAATAAGTCGCCCCTGCTCGTGACAGCTTACAATGTACAATGAGGTGGGGGAGATACAAAGTATAGGTGTTTATATACAATGTGCATTTACAATGAGGTCCAGCCATCTTAAGGACTGAGGGATGGAGATAGTGAATGGGGCTAGAGACACACACACACATACACACTTAACACAGAATACATAGAATGACTTTGATTAGTGAATGTGATAGGCCGCTCTGAACAATGTGTTTTGAGGGAGCGCCTGAAACCATGCAAATTGTGGATAGTCCTAATTTCCTGGGGTACAGCATTCCAGAGGATTGGCGTAGCGCGGAGAGAAGTCTTGGAGTCGGGAGTGGGAGGTACGTATTAGTGCAGAGGTTAGTCGAAAGTCGTTTGCAGAGCGCAGCAGTCGGTTAGGCCGATAGATAGAAATGAGGGAGGAGATGTAGGAGGGGTGCTGCACTGTGGATAGCTTTGTGGCTGAGAACCATACTTTGGTTGAAAGCTGGGAGAGGCCTAGAGAAGGTTAGTGATAGAAGGAAAGATAGAGGAAGACATTGCCCCAACGGTACAAACAGGAGGGAGAGTTTAGGCTGCAGACTCGTTGCCTGTAGCCTCCAGTTTGGCACCTGTTCGGAGCAGTTGTCTTCCAAAAGTCAAAAACGTGCGCTCCCAGGACTTGCACTGCGTGGTCCTTTTTCACACACTTGCACATGATATTTGCTATGTCAAATGCAAGCTGTGTAATCAAAAATTAAAATAGCTAAAAGTGTCAGTCACCTCAATACCACAAATATGTGGAAACATGTGCGGACAAAGCACGTAGTTGAGTTACAAAGACACACTGGAGATGTAGGCCAACCTACAGCAGCACCTACAATCTTCAGGTTGTGTTGAAGCCTCTTCATCGAGCTCACACACGCTGGTTCTGCTTCCTCACAGGATCGCCATGGAAGAACCTCGGCCACTGTTTTCCAAGACAAACTTTATTCCACACACAGCAGCAAGTTCCCTGTCATCCTCACACTCCCAGGCCACAAAACAGCCATCGGTAGCACAGGCATGGATAAAAGACGGCCATACTCCGCAAACCATGCACGAGCACAGGCCTGAATGCTGGCATTGCAAAACCCCCTGTCCCTTGAAATGCTGTCATTCAGGCTGGTGGAGACAGACAGTTTCGTAACTGAATATCATTGTCATTCCCCCAATACAATGTGCCAAGCCGTTTTTATTTCAGCAGGCAAGCCGTCCCTGGTCTGCAAAAGCATGTTGATGAAAAATTAAACATGCGCTACTAAAGCCCCAGTAGAAGGTCCACCGACCCACCGATGCGGGACCACTACCCATTGTTAGACGCTACAACCAGTAAGGAAAGAAGGGAATTCTGCCCAACAATAAACTAAGCTGAACCCCCGTTAAGGGGAACCGATCCTGGCCCCGACCCCCTAAAGTCCCTTGTGGAACAAGAAATGTTGCGAGGGAAAACCCCTACAAGATCTGGGACGGGGGGAAAAAGGTGGAACCTCATAACTTAAAATTTTGGGGTTTGGGGAAAATTTAAAAAAAAAATAAATACTTTGGATCCCCCCGCAAAAATGACAGTTTAGGGCCCCCCAAGCCCCGGCAAATTTAAAGAAAATAATACTTTTTGTAAGGGCAAACCAAAAGGGGGGGCCCAAATAAAAAAGGAAAAAAGGGCGGTGCCAAAACTGAAAAAACCCAAAAAGGGGTTTTTTAACACCCCGGGGAGGGAAATACCTTTCCCCCCTGCCCTTGGGGGCAATGTTTGTCCCGGGGGATTTTATTTTTGCAGTGGGCGGGTGTTCGGGGCCCAAATAAGGATTGGGGAATAAAATCGACCTTGATTCCCCCCCTTTCCCCACCTTTTAAACAAAAGAGACGTGGGGTTTTTGGAAGGAATTACAGGCGGCTTGGTAGTGTGTGACAAGGGGGGAAAATTTTTGGTGGCGTCGGGCCTTTGGAACCTCACTACTTTTCCATGTCTGTCTTGGGTCAATTGGGGGTGCAAGTTTTTTGGGGACCCCGGGGTCTTTTGCATGCTGCACAAGGTCCCCCTAGGTGCGCTCCTTGCTTTTTCCCGCAGGGGGCCAGACGCTGATTGCAGTTGCAACGAGTTTTCGCCTTCATGAACTGATCATTTTTTGGACGTCCCTCCAGGTGGAATTCTTTTTAAAAAAGTTGGAGGGTTTTTGGTGTGAGCACGCCAACATAAGGAGTATCAGCTGCTAAGGCGAAATCAACCAAAAATTTGCGCCTTACACTTCACCCCCTACGGGGGGGCCCTCTATAAAAAAAAATAAAAAAATTTTTTTTTTTAATAGCCCCAAAATTCCCAGTGCTTTCATTTTAACTTTTTTCAAAAAAAGCTAAGTAAAAACGTTAAAAATTTTCAAAAATTAAAAGCAAAATCACCCCCCCCTGTGGTAAAGTTAAAACTAAAAAAAAAGGGGGGGGTTTTACAAAGTACGTTTTAATATAAAATTTGGGTTTTTACAATGTGGGCCCCTTTTTTAAGGGGAGGGGGGGATCATGGAATAGTGGGGGGTTTAACACACGACTTCACAAAATGACTTTGATTAGTGAATGTGATGGCCCCTTTTTTTTTTGAGGGAGCCCAAAACCACCCAAAATTGCGGAAGTCCTAATTTCTTGGGGTAGACATTCCGGGTTTTGGCGCCCCGGGGGGGGGGGAAAGTTTTGGGAGTTGGGGTGGAGGAGGGATTAGGCAGAGGTTACCCCGAAAGGTCGTTTGCAAGTGGCGTGGGTTTGGGGCCGAAAAATTTAAAATGAGGGAGGGAAGGGGGGGGTTTCTGCACTGGGAAAAGTTTGGTTGGTGAAACCGTAATTAGTTTGGCCCTATAATGAGGGCAGCCATGGAAAGGGGAAAGGCAAGGGGACCTTAAAGGCATTCCACTTTTTGGGTGCGTTTGATGATTAAACGCAAAAGGCGGTTGGAGATGATGCACTGTCACCCTGACTCCCCCCCCTTATCGCCCTTAAAAAAACCCGAAAGCAAAAAGGCAATGGTTTGAAAAGGGGGAGGATGAGGAGTCACAATTCCATCCCTTCTAGCAGCAGCACAAGGGGGTTTCCTCAAAAGGGGGGGGAGGATTTCAAAGTCCATCTGTATCAAAATTAAAACCCCAGAGTCGCTGTCAATTTTTCTCCCCTTTCCAAAATTTTAAAATGTTTTACAAAGAAAAAATGTCGTTTTTGGGGCTCCCCTTTTGTAATGCTATTTTTTTTTCCAAAAACTGTTTTTACAGAATTATGATACAATTTTTAAAAATTTTTGATTTTAAATTTTTAAAATTTTTTTGTATTTAAGGGGCTTTGTGGGGAGGATGAGGAGGAGAAAAGGGGGAGGAAACATCGCCCGAGGGAGGTCCCCTCTCTAGTCAGTGTAGACCAAGGGTGGGGTAAAAAACACAGGCAGAAAAGACGCCCCTTGCAGGGACAACGTTTTTGGCCCGTTGGGGGCCCCCCAGCACATTTTGATTTCTGCTGCAGCCCGAGAAACGCCGCCCCCATCGAAACATTCCCCCCAGTTTTATTGGGGTACACCCCCCTAGACCCCCGCTACGGGACAATTTTAAAAAAACTCTCCCCGTTGAACCGGGAGCGAAATTTTGGGGAAATCCAAGAACATGGGGCCCCTCCAAATGTTTTCCTTCCGCCGGAGCGCTGCTGTATGCTTTACAAAGGTCTGTGCGGGGCGTGGAGACAGCTCCAAAAAAGGGGGAGACAAGCACGCCTCTGCACGGGCAAAACCCGTATGTTCCCAAAAGGGGAAGTTTTGTGGCACCCCCAAACCCAAAAAAACTACACTCCCAGCCCCGGGTCCAGTCAGAGGGGGAACTTTTTCCCTAAATGGTGACGACTACTGTCTTGCCCCCTCAGTGACCCCCAAGGGGTTTCCCCCTTCAATTTTTTTGTCCTAACGGAACATGGCCAGAGCTTAGCCAATGCTTGGGGTGCGGCTTCCCCCGCTGCCAGTTTTTTATCGGGGCGTCTTTACTGCTGCAGGGGGGTTTTTTTTAAATAAAAAGACCGTTTAGGGGCTCCCCCCCCTAATGTAAACGGCTTTTTTTTTAAAAAAGAAATAGGGATGGATCTCCCTGAATTTGCCTGCCGGGTTTTGTTTTAAATAACTGGTTGGAAAAATTTTTCCCTTTCTTGTTATTTCATCTTTTTTACCACCTAAAATTTTATTTTCCCCGGGACCCTTTCCCTTTTTGGGTCAGAAGTGTGTGCCACGACCAATACACAACATAGGGGATAGTGGGGTTCAGTAACCCCTGTTTTTCCCCCTGTGTTTTCCCAAAAAAAAATTTTTAATGCTGCAAACCCCCAAAAATTAAAGAAAAAAATTTTAAAGTTCAAACATCCAAAAGGGGGCCTCATTTTTCCCCCTCCTTGCCCCTGGGTCAGAAGTTTTTGGATGCAAAAAAAAAAACAATTTTTTGTTTTTGTTTGGGGGGTTCAGTAACGCCTGCTTTCCCCCCTGCGTGTGCCCGGCAAAAATTACTGAAACCTAGCTCCCCCTGTTGAAAAAAAATAAATTTTAAATTTTTGGGCAGTGCTACACATAAAATTACAGGCTCCCACCCTTATTTTTAAGCAAAAACAAGTAAAATTTTTCTTTTTTAAAAAATTTTTCCCCAATGATTGGGGGTTTGGGTTTTAAAAAAAATCTGTAACTAAATAATTGTGACATATTATGGCAGAAAATCCCCCATGTCTAACACAAAGGGCAAAAACAAAAGCAAAACTTAGCTAAAAGGGTACTGATGGTGAATTAAAAACCCCAAAAAACTTTGAAAACCCCCAAAACTACATCATCCCTCAAATGCTGAAATTTTTGGGGAAGTGCTAAGGGGGGGTTAAATTTTTTTGGGAAAACAGTGGGGGGGCGAAGGTTATCCTTTTGTTCTTTTTTTTAAAAAAAAAAGCAAAAATTTTAAATACGGGGGGGCCCCAAAAATATTTGGACAGTGAAAAAAATTTTTTCGCTTTTTGGGGCCTGTCCACCTTTTTGGGGTTTTGAAATGAAACCTTTTAAAAGGGGGAATTCAAGTGCGAAAAAAAACCCCTTTAAATTTTTTAAAAGGGTTGAACAAAAATATGTGTTAAAAAAAAGGGGGGGAAATTTTGTACCTTTTTTTTTTACAAACACTACTTTGGGGGAGGTAAAATTTTTAAAATTGGCAAAAAAAAAAAAACCCCCAAAAAAAATTTTTTTTTTTAAAAAAATTTTGGGGGCCCCAATCCTTTGGAGGCAATCATCCCTTTTTTGGGGGAAAACCCCATGGAAATCCCCCAAACGCTGGGTTTTCCTCCTTTTCTTTTTTTTGCCAGCCTTTACGGGCCGCCCCTTCGGTCTTGCTTTTTTGGGGGGCCCTTTCCCTCTTAATTGGATTTGAGCAAGTGAAATTTTTTGAAAAATTTGGGGGTTAAAAAATTTTTTTTGGTGTTTGACTTGGCCTTTAAAAAAATTTTTTCCACTTTTTTGCACTAAAAAAAACTCCTGTGAAAGCTTTGGCTGTATGCTTGGGGTCATTACCCATCGTAAAAAAAACGCCGCCCAATCAAGTTTTCACTTTGGGGCCCTAAAATCTGGGAAAAAGGGGAATCCCGAAAAATTTTTCCTTTTCATCCCTACTCTTGTTTTGCTGTTATGTCATAATAAAAACAAGTGACCCATGCCATTGAAACCCATGCATGGCCATGCCATCACGTTGCCCCCACCATGTTTTACAGAGGATGTGGTGTGTTTGGGAAAAAATTTTTCCTTTCCCCCTTTTTTCTCCAAATTTTTTTTTTCCCCCTATTCTTTTCCCGGTTGTCTTTGTTCTTTGTCCATAGAATTTTTTTTTCCCCGAACTGAGCGGTTCTGGGGGGTTTTTTTTCAGAAAATTTTTTAAACCCGGCCTGTCATTTTTTTGGAATTGATGAAGGGTTTTTCATTTTGTGTCCCCCCCTTTTTTTTAAAATTTCAGGGGGTCTTCTTTTTTTTTTTGACTTAGGACAGATACCCCTACTTCATGAGAGTTTTTTGGGCCCCTTCCCCTTTAAAAGTTGTGAACAGGTTCTTCCCCCAAAGAAAGTATGCGGGGGATCACCCCCCACTGTTGTCTTCCGTGGGCCCCCGGGTTTTTTTTTGGGTTGATGAGTTCCCCATTTTCTTTCTTTTTTTCCCCGGGTTTTCCCAAAAATTTTTAGATTTTGCCCCCTTCAAAAATTTTTAGCAATTTTTTGGGTGGGTTTTTTTTCGTTTTTTAGTTAAGGATGGCTTGTTTCCCCCCTTTCATGGAGAGCTCCTGGGCCCCCCTTTTTTTTCCCTTTACGCAAAACCTTCCAAATGAAAAAAAACCACCCCCCAAAAAACTCCGGCCCTTTACTGCTTAATTGAAAATTTTACATAAAAAGGATTGCCCACCCCCGCCCCCTGAAATATTTGGGGAATTTTTTTGCCCCAATTTTTCTTTTTTCCCTTTTTAAAAAAGGGTGGCACATGTTAAGGACTGAAACCCCTAAAACCCCTTTACCCAAAAATTTTAAAGTGGATCCCCCCCAAATAAAAACTGAAAGTCTGAACTTCAATTTTCATCTGATTTTTTTTTTTTTTCAAATTCTTGGGGGAATGTCTAAAAAACCCAAAAATTTGATAAATTTTTCCCCCGGCCCCAAAAAAAATTTTTTTTTTTTGGCCCCAACTGTAAAAATAATAAAATTGTTGTTTTAAAGGGGCATGATTACACCTGTAAATTGTGCAAACAAGGGGTGTAGGACTATTCCTCTTCAACATTATTATATTTTGTCATTTTAAAAAAAACATTTTTTTATTTAAAAAAAAAAAACCCCTGTTCACTAGGGGGAAAAGGGGCCCCCTTTTTGAAATTCAAAAAGTTTTTAAAAACCATGTTTTTTTTAAAACGGGGGGAAGCACGTACGGGGAATAGTTTTGGGGAAATTTTTTTAAAAAAGAATTTTTCCCCGCCCCAATTCAAAAAAAATGTAAGGGTAAAAGGGAGGGGAAACTCTCAACAAGAAAAAAGCATGAGTGGTTTAAAAAAAAATGGAGGGGTTTTTTTGAAAATAAAAAAAATGAAAACTCTGACTACGTAAACATTTTCACACAATTTTAGTAGCTTTTAAAAGGGCCCCCTTTGTTTACTTTATATTGTTTGCAAAAAAAGTATTTTATCCGGATGGAAGCAGCCTTTTAAATTTTTAAATTTAAATTTTTTTGAAATAAAATGAGCGGGGCCCCCAATTTTTGAAAAAAATGTAAAGGGGAAAGGGCAGGGGGGACACGCTCCCAAGTACCCCAAAACGGGGGTTTAAAAAAAAGTGGAGGGGGGTCACACTCCTAAAAAAAATTTTTAAAAACCCCAAATTTTTGTGAAAAAGTGAACAAAAAATGTTCCCCCGCTGTAAAAGGGGGCCCTTTTTTTGGACTTCTATTATTTTTGCAAGAAATTTTTTTGTATTTTGAGGGAAAAAGGGTCACAAAAAAGGGGTTTTAGTAAATTGAAAATAAAAATAAACACCCCAAAATTTTTAAAAAAAAGACAAGGAGAGCCAGTGACAGCCCTCAGCGAGAACGCAGGGGGGGTTTTGAAGTAAGGGAGCGGGGATCTCCCCCTCCAAAAAATTTAAACCCCTCAGCTGGGGGAAAAACCCAGTGAACACAACTGTTCCCCTTGCAAAAAAAGGGGCCCTTTTTGGGGTTTTTCCCCTATTATTTTTAAAAAGAAAATGTATTGTTTTTTGGGGGGGAAAAGAGCGTCACACAAAATTTTTTTTTTTTTTAAAAAAGGAAAAATTTTTTTGAAAATGGAATAAAGAAACCCCCAAATTTTTAAAAAAAGGGGGACAAGATCCCCCCAGTGACCCCCCAATCGCAAGCACGCAGGGTGGTTGAAAAAAAAAAATGGAGCGGGGTCTGATTTTAAAAAAAAAAAAAAAACCCCCAAAAAGGGATTTGCGTGAACATAAAAACACAATGTTCATTAATCTGTAAAACCCTCCTTTCGTATTTTTTGTTTTTAAAAAACCCTTTTTGTATTGTTACGGATGGAAGCGCATCACACAATAATTTTCTTGAATGGAGCATTAGAATTAAAACAAAAAAAAAAAAAAAAAAGATCTTGAGTGACACGGGCAGAAAAAACAGAAGCGTTGGATGCACCCCCAAAACTCCCGCGTCACCTGCACCTCACACAAAACACCTTGCCAGAGCTTTTAAAACAACACAAAAAGGCAAAAGGAATTTTTAAAACCCCGGGGGTTGGTAAACTACCCTGCCAAAAAAAAAAAAGGGAAAAACCAAAATCGCAATCCTAACCCCCCCTTTTCAGAGTAGCAGAGCAGCTTTCTGCCCCAAATCAAATTCACAGCACAGTGCCCCCAAAAATGGCGCGGCCCCTTTTATTTTTTTTTGGGGACATCATTTCACCCCCCCAAAATCACAGCCATCCCTTTTTTTTTAAAGGGGGGGCCCCCCGAATTGGGGGTGTGCCCACACTTGGGGGGGATTCCTCTTGGGGCCCTGACTAAAGTCACACTGCCTAAAAAAGGGGAATTAGGGAATTAAAAATTTCCCCGGATACTTATAGGAAAATGGGGGAACTAAGTGGGGGAAAATTCCGAAAACAGCAAATATCGGTCGAAAACCCGATTTTTCGGGGGGGAAAATGCCCCAAAAATACTCAACAAAAAACCCCTTTCCCCCAAAAAACACACACTGGAACGTGAGCCCCCTGGAGGCCCTAGGGGGGGGAGGGTTTCCCCCCAGGCTGAGGGGGGAAAAGGGGGTGTAGGGGGGGGGGGATTTTTTTCAGTACAAGGGGAAAAAAATTTTTAGGGAAGAAAAAGGGCCCCGAGTAAGGGAGTTCTGGGGGGAGGGGAAGGAGAAAGACGTGTGGAGAAGCAGTTTCCCAGGGGGGGGAGGCTGCGGGGGAAAAAGGACGGAGTCTAGAGGGGACCCCATAAGGGACAGAAGGGGAAAAAAGGGTTAGTAGAAGTAGAAAAAAAGGGGCCCAGAAAAAAGGGAGAAGCTTTGGAGTGAAAAGGGGGAAGGGGGGTCCTAAGGAAAAACGGAGAGAGCAGGACCCCCGTCCCCCCCGGTTTTCTGTTGGAAGGGGGGACCAGGTCGAAAAAGGGAATTTCCCCCCAAAATTAGCCTAGGGGGGTTTTTTAATGACCGCTACCCAAGGCTGCTGTGATAACATAGGATCGGGGGAAAAAAAACCAAATTTTTAAAACTTCCCGGGGGGGTTAGTAAATAGAATAAAGGAACGCAGAAAAAAGGGGGTTGCCCGGGATAGGATTGCAGCCGGGGACTGGGACACTGTTTGGTGGATGCTGGCAGGATAGAAGGCGGGGAAAAACACCCCCAGTGAGAGGGGCCCGTAAAAAAAGGAAAAAACCCCAAAAAAAAGGGAAAAAGTCCGGATAGGTGTATCCCAATCTCCCCCCGGGGGCCCCCTGACCCCCCCACCTGGAGTGCCCCCAAAACCAATCGGGTATCTGATTGCTTTTTGAACTTGAGTAAAGTTTTGGGGAAAATGCAACTCGTAAATTTTTTTCATTTTTTTTCCCCCCCCCCTTCCTATTGGGGAATTTTAGCTGAACCTTTGCCCCCTTTCCCCTTTAAATTTAAAACCCTTCCCCGCCCTGAGTTTACAAGTTTCCCCCTGAAAGGGTTTTTTTTCACCTTTTTTAAAGGAGGAATGCCATCTTTTTTTCTGTGTCCCCCCCGTTGAGGGGGGGTTTCCCCCCGATCCCTTTTTAAATTTTTTTTTCTCTGAATTTTTGAGGACTCCCGGAGGGGGAAAAAGGGCTGTGGAAGCTAAATTTTTGTCCCTGTTTTGGAAAAAGCGCCCCGAAAAAATTTTCCTTTGAGGTTTTTTTCAGACCCCCAAATTTTCCCTTTGGGAAAATCTTTTAGTAGAAAGTCAGAGGGGGGGGATCCCCAAAAAGGGGGGGGGGGGGGTTTTTTTCGCCGCTCCGAGCCTCAGGAGTTGAACACCCCTCGTTTTGTATGGGCGGGGGGGAGGAAATCGAGAAAGTCGGGGGGAACTGGAGGTGGCGTGAGGAAATCCCCGGGGGAAAATTTCTTTGCTTAAGGGTTCAGTATGAAGGCACACATCTTTGGTTTTTTTTAAAAGGGGTTTGGGGGGAAAAGTACCTTTTTCCCCCCGACCCCTACAGGAACTGAAAGATGCCCGGAATTGTAAGATGGTGACGGACTGTTCGACAGGGGGGGGTCCCGCTTTTTCCAAATCGGTTTTTTCTGGGGTGGTCACCCCCTTTTTTTCTCACCCCTTTTTGGGAAAAAAGGGGGGGGGATCGGATCGGGATGAATGTCGGTTTTTCCTGGCTAAAAACCCCCCCCTGGGCCGGGGGGCCCCCCTTTTTTGGGGTTTTTTTGGCAGAAGCCCCCCGGGAAGAGGAAGTGAGACTGGCCTTTTGATGGGGGGGGCCCCAAAAAATCCCCAGGTCCGGATGCTTAACACCTTTTTTCTATAAGACCTTTAGGGACTCCTTGGTCCCCCCTTGACTGGGGTGTTTAATGGTGTTTTTTCCCCGGGGGGTATTTTTCCCCCGGTTCAAGGGGGAGGTCAGCCCTGATTATTCTAAAAAAGGGGTTTTAAAAAACTCGTCCCAAATTAAAAATTTTGGGTCCCATAGCGTTTTAAAAATTTTGGGCCCGGAAGGTTCGGCGAAGGTGTTTTTAATCGGCTAAAAAAGGGGTTTGCCCCCCGGCTCCTTTGGGGGGCCCCCAAAAAATGCTCTTTTCCAGGCCGCACATTTTTAGTGCTGGGCTCGGTGCCCGGGGGAGGCGGGGGAACGGGGTAGGGCGGGTCACGGGAAAGGGGGGTTTTACTGTCATTAGATAAAAAAACCCCCTTTTGGGGGCCGGGGGTTAACCTTTTTTTCCTCTGGCCCCCCCTTTTTAAGGGTTTTCTTTTTTCCCGGGGGGGTTTTTAAAAAATTTTGGTTTTAAAAAACCCCCTTTTTACCAAGGGGCTAAAAATTTTCCCCCGCCATGAACGGTTGGTCAGGGCGCCCTTTTGGGGGGGGTTTTTCGGGGGTGTCGGGGGCCCCCCCTTTTCCCCCCAAACTTTTTACGCGTTCGCATCGATCCTTCCTGAGGGGGGTTTTTTTTTTTTGGGTTTTGGTGGGAGTCGGGATCCCCCGGGGGGGGTTTCGGGGCCCCCTTTTTTGAGGGGGGGGGGGCGTCCCCTGAAGATGTTTCCCCCTTTTCGTATCCTCGGGGGGGAGGCGGATTGGGTCATGGGGGGTTTTCGTGCATTACCGGAGCATCCGGGTCCATGATAACCCCGGGAAAAAAAGTGGGGGGCCCCCTTTGGTTGGGGGAAAGGGGGATATGGGGGTTTGATCCCCCCGGGGACCCTTCCAGACCCCCCGGCCTTGCCAAAATTCTGGGGCATCGAATTTGGCCCGGGGACTCCCCCCCGCAAAATTGGGAGGGCAGACTAAAAATTGCCCCCCCCAAAAAGGGGGACCAGGGGGAAGGGGGTTTGGCCCCTTTAAACCCCCCGGGAAAGGGTCACTTGGCTAAAGGCTTTCTGTTCCTTTTTTTAAATTTTAAAACCGGGGGAGGGGGTTTTCATCTTTCCAGAACCTCCCTGGACCGGGGGTTTAAAAAAGCCTGTTTTTTCCGTGTTTTTTGGGGGGAATAGGGTCCCCCAAACCCCAAAAAGGGGGTTTACGTACCGAAAAGAGGAAAAAAAGGTGGGTTGGGTTGGCCCCAACCCCGGGGAGTTTTCTTATGGGAAAAAACCTTTTTTAAAGCCAATTTTTTCCCAAACCCCTGGCTAGAGGGGGGTCCCCCGGGGGATTCCCCTGCGGGGTTGGTTCACCTTTTTCCCGGGGAAAAGAGACGGGGGGGCAAGTGAAGGATCCCCGTACCCCTCCCCCGGGAAACCCCCTTTTTTACGTCCCCCGGGTTTTGAAGGAAATTTCCCCGGGGTTGGGGGTTTTTGGAAAAATTGGGGGGAAAACACCCCCCGTCGAGGAAAGTTTGACAAAAAGGGGTTTGTTGCCCCCTTTCCAAAACCCCCGGGGCCCCAGGGATTGCCCGGGCCCCGGGGTCTGGAGGTGGGGCTCGGGCTTTTAAATTCAAGCGGATCCCCAGGGGAATTTTTGGGGCTTGGTGGGGGTGTTTTACGGGGGGATTTAAAAGTGGGGGGCAATCTAAAATACGGGGAAATCGGGGTGACGGGGTTGCCCCGGGGGGGGAAAATGTGGCGAGTGCTGGGAAAACTTTTGGGCATTTTTCTTCATTTCCCCCCTTTTAAAGCAGAGGTTTAAAACCCCCGGGGGGGTGCTTCCATACTTGGCCGCGGCTGGGTCCCTTTCCTACGCCAAGGGGGGCCCCATGGGGGGCTTTTAAAACCCTGGGTCCCCAGGCGGAGCATTTTAAAATTTCCCAGTTACGAAGGGGTCAGGGGTTTTTCACTTTTTAAAAAGCACGGTGTTTAGTTTCGACGCAACAGAAAGCCCTCCCCAGGACAAAATGGTTAGAAAAATTTGGGGTTTTCCGGGGAAAGGGGGCGTTTTTTGGAGTTCGAGAAGCTGGGTGGAGGGGGGGCCCCTTTTGGGGTTGGAGGGGGGGGTTTTTCCTTTTTTTAAAAAAAAACACTCAAGGGAGAGTTGCTTTGTGTGTGAAAGGTGGTAGGGAAGGGTTTTAAGGGGTGTGGGGTTTTTAGGGGGAGAAAAAGGGACAGATAGGGTCGGGGGGGCCCCGTGGGGGGGGGCGAAGAGAGCTAGTAAATTTAAAATTTTTGGGGGGGTTTTGGGAAAAGATGGGGGTAGATAAGGGACAGTTTTTTTGGGGACAAAAATTTGGGCAGTTTTAGTTAAAAAAGGGGCGGGGGGAAATTTTTGTTGTTTTATAAGGGGGGGGGCCCCCTTAAAAGGGGCCCCGCCCCCCGGGGGGGGGGTTTCTCCCCTGTACAGTATAGTTTTTTGGGGTTTTTAAAAAAAAGAAATTTTTTTTTGGGGGTTTTCAGGCACTGAACCGGGGCCCTTTCAAGTTTAGATTGGGGATTAAGTGTTATTATGATGATAAAGGTAGCAGTATAGTTATAAAGAAAAGGGTATTTTTTTAATTTAAAGTGTTTTTGGGTTTTTTATGTAAATTTTTTTTTTAGGGGGCAAATTTTTTTTGGTTTTTTTTTTTTTTAAAAAAGTGTAAAAAAAAGGGGAAAATAGTGTATAGTTAAAGTGGATGGGTGGGTAAAAGTGGGGTTTTTGGGGGGGGTTTTTTTTAAAGGGGGGTGGGGGCTTTTGGGGTAAATTTTTTTCCAAAGGGGTTTTGGGCCCAAAAGGGCCCCAAAAAGATCTTTTTATATTAAGGGCATAAAATTTTTTGGACCCGAGTTTTAAGTTTTTAAATGGCCATGAACAAAAGGGGGCCGGTGGGGAGGGTGGGGGGGGAAAAAAAAAAAAAAAAAATTTTGTGTTTAGGTAATTTTTTAAAAAAATTTTATTATTTTAAATTTTTTGGGAGAGGCCAGGGTTTTGTTTTAAAATTTTAAAAACTTTTAAAATTAAATAAAAGGGGAAAGGGGGGGTGAGTTTGAAAAGAGTAATGTGAATGTGATTTGAAAAATGTTTTTTTTTTTTTTTTTTCTTTATTTTAGTAGGTTATTTTCCCCGCTGGGGCCGGGAACGGGAAAAATTTGGGAAAAGGGGCCCCCGGTTTTGGGGGCATGGACTGGAGAGATGTGGGGCATTCGGTTTTTTTAAAAACGGGTTTTTAAATTTTCCCCTTACTATTTTTTTTTGGAGGGGGGGGTTTTTTTGGGGTTTCGGTTTTTGGTTTTTTCCCCGTAGGGGATTTTTTTTTGTTTTTTTTAAAAAAAAAATTTAAAAAAAGCCCCCGCCCCCTTACGCCCCGAAAATTTTCTGCGTTAAAAAGTTTTATAAGGATCGAGCTTGGGGGGGCCAAAAACCCCAAGGGGGGCCTATGCCAGTCACCCCCCCGTCCCTTTGGGGGGGCCTTTCCCCCCATGCTCTTCATGTTTGGGGCCGGGGGGGCCCCAAGCTTTTCCCCTTTTAAAAAAATTTAAATGTCCAAAGTACAGGGGTGTACTTGTTTTTAAAAGCTGGGTTAATCCCCGGGGAAAAGGGAGACCCCCGCTCCCCAAAAGGGGCCCCAAAATTTTTTTGTCTGGGTAGATGCATTTTTAAAAAATTTAATTAGTTTAACCCGGGGGGGCAAATCCCTGACTAGCAGAAAAATGAAAAAAGGGCCCCCAAAAATTTTTTTTGGGGGGTAGATGCAGTTAAAAATTTGTAATTAATTACAGCCAGGAAACTCCCCTTACTACAACACTCAAGCTTTGGAGCAGACCTCTGTTTTCCCAGGCTTAGTATGAGAAAAAAACCCCCCTTCAAAAATCAAACCTTGGTTTTTAAACCCCCCAAACTAAAAGGGGATGAGTTTCTTAGGGTTTTTAAAAAAGGGGGGTGGGGAAAGCCCCCAAACCCCCCGGGGAATTGCGATCCCCAAAGTAAAGAAAACACAGCAAGGAGACCCAAAAAGAGTCTCCTTTTTTTTTCCCCCAAAAATTTTTGGAAAAAAAAGGGGGGAAAAACCCCCTTTTTAAATAGCATAAAAATTTCCCCCGATTGTTTTTAAAAAGGTTTTGGGTTTTGATTTAAAACCCAAAACCTCAACTTTTTCTCCCCCCGGGGTGACAAGGGGTAAAAAAAATCCTTGGGAAAAACCATGTTTTGGGTTTATCTTTATGAAGTGAGTCTGTCTAAAATTCTCTTTTGGCCCCCCGGGGGGCCCCTTAATTTTTTAAACCCAAAGGGGACACCACAAGCGCTTTTTAAAACAAGTTCCGACAAAAAAAAAAATTAAAAATTTTTAATTTTTTAAAACGGGGGGAGCTTAGTATAGAGGGGCCCAAAACGAATGGGACCACACATACTACAGGGGCCCAAAAATTTTTTTCCCGGCAAGTGCAGCAAAAAAAATTTTTGTATTAATTTGAAAGCTGTTGGAGCTTATAAAGAAGGCCTAATAGAAAGAAAAACCCCAAAACTGCTAAGACCCAAAAAATTGTCCAGGCAAGATCAGCTAAAAATTATTTTTAAATTTTTAAAGCGGGGGGGTTAGAAAAAGAGGGGCCCCAAAAAGAAAAGATTTTCCACACATGCTACGGGCCCCAAAAAATTAAAATTTTCCAGGAAAGGGGTGCAGCTCAAAATTCGTTTTTAAATTTTAAAGCGGGGGGGAGCTTTGTATGATGGTAAAAAAAGAGTACCACAATGCTCCCCGGCCCCAAAATTTTTTTAGGCAATTTTTCACCCCAAAAATTTTTTTTTAAATTTTTAAAGTTGGGGGGAGTTTTTTTTAAAAATGGCCTAATAGAATGAGTATCACACCCTGAAAGGGCCCCAAAAGATTTTGCCCCCGGGAAATTTCAGCCAAAATTCGTATTAATTTGAAAGCGGGGGGAGCTTAGTATAGAGGGGCCCAATAAAATTTTGGGGGCCCCAAAACTGCTACAGGCCCAAGATTTTTGTCCCCGGGGAAATGCAGTAAAAAAAAATTTTTAATTTGAAAGCTGGGGGGGGCTTAGTATAAAAGGCCCCAAAAAGAAGGGTACCACACACTGCACGGGCCCCAAAAAAAAATTTTCCAGACAAGAAGTTTTATAGAAAAAACTTTTTTTTTTTTAAGGCTGGGGGGGTTTGTATAGAAGGCCAAAAAGAATGATTCCACACCTGGGCCCCGGGGGCCCCAAAAAAAATTTTCCCCCCAAGATGCAGATAAAAATGCTTTTTTTTTTAAAAAGCTGGTGGAGCTTTTTTAGAGGGGGGGAATTTGAAGGGGAAATTTTTTTTTAAATTTTCTCTGAGACGACTTCTGAGCTGGGGCTCCCTCCGATTTTTTCTGAGGGTAAAGAACTAATTGCAAAAAGGCCTTTCAGCGGCTTAAAAAGGTTGATAAAAAGGGGCCTGTTTCCCCCCTCAGCCTTCCCGGGGAAACAATTTTTCTTCCTGGATTAATTTTGGGGTCAGCTTCCCCTTCCTGCTCTCTTTTGATAATGATTTGCTGTTTTTTTTTGGTTGGATTTTCCTTCCCTTTTTTTTCGGGGTTGAGGGTTTTTACCGGGGCCCCCCTTTTGGGGGGCCCGGCCTGCAATTTTGGGGGTAAAATTTTTTTTTTTCATTTTTTCCCCTTTTCCCCCTTTTTCTCTTTTTTGCAAAAATTTCTGTTGTTACAAACCCGATCTGTTTTTGGTGGTGGGGTGGGGGTTTATCTCGGGTTTTTTTTTTAATCAAAAGGGGGTTGGGTTTTTTTTGTCGGGGTTTTTTTTTGGGGTTTAAGTCAAATTTTTTTTCCCAAAAATTTTTCTATCTAGACGTTTGGGGCCCCCCCCTTTTTTCCCCTGCTTTTTTTTTGGGGCTGGGTTTTCCCTATTTTCTTTTGTAAAACCCCCCATTACCTTTTTGGGGGGGTTCCCCATTTTTTTGGGGGATTGCTCCGGGCAGATAGCTTTAATCTTTTGCCTAGGTGGGTTATTTCCGGGTGACGAGGGGTTAGGATCAGTTTTTCGCCCCTGGATTCTAGTGGGGGCGGTTTGTTTAGGGACTGCAATCCAATAGTTTCCAGCCCTTGGTTTTTTCTATTTTGCTTTTTTTTCAATTTTCCCCCTCGCCCCCAAAAAAACCGTATTCCGGCCCAAAAAATGAAAATTATTGGATCCGAAGGGAAAAAAAGAAAATTTTTTTTTTGTTTTTTTTCTTTTTTTTTTCCCTCTTTTTCTGGGGGGAGGGGGAAATTTTTTTTTTCCCAAAAGGGGTTTGCACGTTTTGGCCGTTTGGGGGGGGTTCCCTTTTGGGTTTCAATTTTTGCCCCCATTTGAAAAGGTTCCCGGGGTTTGGAACCAGGACCCCAAACCGATTTTTTTTGGGGGGGTTGGTCTAAATTTCTAAATTTTTAAAAGACTGTAAGCTGTTTTTTCCCAAAAGGGGAAACCGGACAGCAGGTTCCAATTGCATCTTCTGTGCGCACGACCCTGGGGTTGGTTTTTTCCCCGCCCCCCCGGGGATCCTTTTTTGAGTGATTTTTTATTTTTTTTTAGGCTTGGGGTTTTGTAAGAAAAAAAAATAATTATGAACAAGTGAAAAGACCTTGTTTTGGATTAACAAAAGGGCTTTAAAATCTGAGCTATACCGTCCCCAAATTTTTGAAGTGGGGTTTCCGACCAAAAAAAATAATTTGTTTGGGGGCCCTTTTTTTTTAAGGGTTGTCCCCAAAAAATAAAGGACGTTTTTGGTTGAATTCCTTTCCCCCCGGTTTTAAAGATTCAAAGTCTTTGGGGATTCAAAATTACAGACTTTTTTTGAGCGAGGGTTTTTAAAAAGAAACGTTTTCCTTTTGAGCCACCCTGAGCCCCCGCCAAAAGTGATGGGGGTGATTCTTAGGTCAGCGAAAGATTTTTTAAACGCAATGGTTTTTTTTACTGTGGTGCGCCCTCCAAAATATTTCCTTCCCAAAAGGGGGAAAGTTTTCCGCTCGTTGTCTTTTGGGAGCGTTCAGACTAAAATTTTTTTTGGCTGTTCCCCCATTTTCTCCGTCCCCATTTTTGGTCAGGCTTTTGTTGATTCAGGGGAGCTTTAACCTGATGGATTTTGTCTTTGCAAAGTTGTGGGGGTTTCCCCCAAAACCCCGCGGGAAAATCTTTTTCCCTTTTCTGGAATTGATTTTCCCCTTTGGGGGGAAAAAAAACCCCGTTTTTACCCGGTTTAATTGGGTTGAACCCCATCATCAGGGGAGATGTTTTAAAATTTTGGTGTTGCTAATCTGCTACATTTTGTACTGGTTTCCCCTTGGGGCCCGATTATAATCCGTTTTGGGGTTTGGGAAAACTGTTCTGTGACCTTTTTGGGGTGCCAAAGGTTAATACTGAAACTCCCGTTTTTTCTGCCCTCCCCGTCTAGAATGCCCCGATTTTTTGTGATTTTTTTGAAGGGGTTTAGTAAAAAAGTTGCAACCTTCCCCTCACAGGGCTTGATTGGGGTATTGGTGCCTTTTGGGAAAAAACCTAAAAATTCCCCCTTTTTAAATTTTCGTCCTGAAAACCCAAAACTATCGATCTTATAAAGGGTCATTGGGAAAGCATATAGACCTCCCCTTTTAAACCCTTTTGGGGCCTTTTTTTTTGTGGCCAAAAAAAAAGGTTTTTTGAAGTGGTATTGATTATCGTTTTCCAAAAAAATCACTGTGAAATATAAAAACCTTCCCCCCTTTTTTTTTTTTTACCTATTTTTTGAGGAAAAATGCGAGTTGGTTTTTCCAAGTTCCTCAGGGGGGCGTATAACCTTTTTGCATTAAACCGGGGGGGAATGGAATGGGTTTAAAAAACCCCGAGGGGCATTTTTAGTACCTAGTGATGCCTTTTGGGCTTACAAAAGTCCCTTCCGTCTTTCCAATCCTTCATGAATGAAATTTTTCAGGGATTTTGTGGATAAATTTCTGATTGTTTATTTGGATGATATCTTGATTTTTTCCAAACAACTGGGCCTCTCATGTGAAAATTTTTCGGACGTGTTCCAGGTTTTGGGGGGAGAATCACTGTATGTGAAGGGATCAAAGTGTTTTTTTTTGGCGTACGAAGGTCTCATTTCTGGGTTTTTCATTTGTCTCCGGTTGTTATTGAAAATGGACCCGGTCAAGGTTCAGGCCATCTTGATTGGGTTCAACCTACTTCTTGAAGGCTCTTCAGAGATTTTTGGGTTTTGCCAATTTTTATCGTAAATTTAAGGTAATTTTTTTGGTATTGTTAAACCATTAACTGTTTTGACCAGAAAGGGTTCCGATGTGGTGAGTTGGCCTCCCTTGAGGCAGTTTCTGCGTTTCAGGAACTTAAGCAGAGATTCATTTCTGCTCCTGTTCTAGGCAGCCTGATGTTTCCCTGCGTTTCAGGTGGAGGTTTATGCCTCTGAGATTGGGGCAGGTGCCGTTTTGTCCCAAAGGATCCAGAGACCTGTAAGAGTAAACCCTTGTGCCTTTTTCTCTCGAAAATTTTTCTCCAACTGAACGTAAATTATGACGTGGGTAATCGGGAGTTATTGGCCATGAAGTGGGCCTTTTGAAGAGTGGAGACATTGGCTGGAAGGAGCCAAACATCAGGTGGTGGTCCTCACGGACCATAAGAACCTGGTTTATCTCAAATCAGCCAAGCGACTTAATCCTAGACAGGCCCGGTGGGCCTTGTTTTTCACACGTTTTAATTTTGTGGTTTCTTTTCTTTCGGGCACTAAGAATGTTAAGGCGGATGCCCTCTCGAAGGAGTTTCTTTGCGGATTCTCCTGAGTTATCTGATCCTGCTGTTATTTTGAAAGAGGGTGTAGTTCTTTCCGCCATCTCGCCCAATTTGAGACGGGCTCTGGAGGGTGTCAGGAGGATAAACCTGAGCGCTGCCCTGTTGGGAAATTGTTTGTCCCAGACCAGTGGAAGAAGAGTGTGATGTCTGAGATTCATTGTTCCGCGTTGGCCGGTCATCCCGGGATTTTTGGTACCAGAGACTTGGTGAGTCGGTCCTTTTGGTGGCCTACTTTGTCTCGTGACGTCAGGGACTTTGTGCAGTCCTGTGGGACTTGCTCTCGTTCCAAGCCTTGCTCTCGTTCTAGTGGTTTGTTAATGCCATTACCTGTACCCAAGAGGCCATGGACCCATATTTCTATGGATTTTATTTCCGACCCCCCTGTTTCTCAGAGAATGACCATTATCTGGGTAATCTGTGATAGGTTTTCCAAACTGATACATCTTGTGCCATTACCTAAGTTGCCTTCCTCCTCCGAATTGGTGCCTTTGTTCTTTCAGCATGTGGTTCGGTTACATGGCATTCCGGAGAACATTTGTGTCTGACAGAGGAGTCCAGTTTGTTTCCAGATTTTGGAGGACATTTTGTTCTAAACTTGATGTTCAGTTTTCTTTCTCCTCTGCATTCCACCCTCAGACCAATGGACAAACCGAGAGAATTTGTGTCTGCTGATCAAGATGACTGGGTCTCTTTTTTGCCTTTGGCTGAATTTGCTCTTAATAATAGCGCTAGCTCTGCCATCTTGATGTCTCCATTTTTCTGCAATTCTGGGTTTCACCCTCGATTTTCTTCAATACAGGCGGAGGCTTCTGTCTGTCCGGGGTTGACTCTATTGTGGAGCGTATATAGCAGATTTGGGACCAGGTAGTGGAGAGGTTGTCTCTCTCTCAAGAGAAGGCCCAGCGGTTTGCCAACCGGCATAGGACTGATGGTCCTCGTTTTAAAGTGGGGGACTTGGTTTGGTTGTCCTCAAGAAATATCCCTATGATGGTTGCTTCTCCAAAATTTAAGCCAAGGTTCATTGGACCTTATAAGATCATGGAAATTATTAATCCGGTTTCCTTCCTTTTGCTTCTTCCAGGGACATTTAAGATCCATAATGTGTTCCACAAGTCCTTATTGAAGAGGTTTGTCGAGCCAGTGGTTCCTTTGGCTGCGCCCCCCCGACCCTGTTTTGGTTGAGGGCAATTTGGAGTATGTGGTTGAGAAAAATTTTTGGGTTCTCGTTTTGCTAGACGGAAACTCCAGTATTTGGTTAAGTGAGAGGTTATGGTCAGGAGGACAATTCTTGGGTGTTTGCTTCGGACATCCATGCTGGGAGACTGATCCGTGCCTATCATCGAGCTCATCCTGATCATCCTGGTTGCGCAGGTGAGAGTTCGGTGACCCCTCCTTAAGTGGGGGTACTGTTGTGAATACTCAGGAGGCGACTTCGGAGCTGGGGCTCCCTCCGGTGGTTGCTGAGGGTAATGAACTAATTGCTGAATGGCCTTCAGCTGGCTCTGAATGGTCTGATATAAGTGACCTGAGTTCCCATCAGCCTTGAAGGTAATCAATTGTTCTTCCTGGATTTGCTTGGAGCTCAGCTTGCATTTCTGCTCTCTTTCAGATAAGTGATTTGCTGTTTTTTTTCCTCTGGTTGGATTTTCCTTACCTGTTTTGCTGCTTGCAGGGGACTTCAGCCTGGTCCCCTTTTGGGATCTGGCGCTGCAACTGTGCTCATTTTGTATTTGCACTTTGCCCTGTTCCTTTGTCTCTTTTTTGCTGAATTGCTGTGTGTTACACCAGAGATCTGATTTAGGTTGTAGAGATCGTGTGATCTCAGGTTTTTTGTTAATCAGAAGTGTTGGTATTTTTGTCAGGGTTTTTTTTTGGGTTGCAGTCAGAATTCTTTCCTATACTTTTCTATCTAGACAGATTGGGCCCCAGCGTTTGCTCATTCTATTTTCTGTCTGTGTCCGTGTTTTTTTTTTCTTGTCTAACCGCCATTACATGTTTGGGGGCTTCCTATTTCTTTGGGGATTCTGCTCCGGGGCAGATAGCTTTCATCTTTCTGCCTTTAGGTGTAGTTATCTCTCCGGCTGTGACAAGGCGTCTAGGATCATTGTAGGTACGCTCCACGGCTACTTCTAGTGTGGCGGATAGTTTAGGGTACTGCAATCCAATAGTTTCCAGCCTCTCTGATGTATTACTACTTTTGCTATTTTTGCAATTTCTCCTCAGCTACCGAAACATAACAGAGTACCACACACTGCTACTATGCCCAAAATTATTGTCCAGGCAAGATGCAGATAGAAATTCTTTTTTTTAAGGCTAGTGGAGCTTTGTATAGATGGCCTAATAGAATGAGTACCACACACTGCTACTATGCCCAAAATTATTGTCCAGGCAAGATGCAGATAGAAATTCTTTTTTTTTTTTTAAGGCTGGTGGAGCTTTTTATAGATGGCCTAATAGAATGAGTACCACACACTGCTACTATGCCCAAAATTATTGTCCAGGCAAGATGCAGATAAAAGTTCTTTTTTTTTTTAACGCTGGTGGAGCTTTGTATAGATGGCCTAATAGAATGAGTACCACACACTGCTACTATGCCCAAAATTATTGTCCAGGCAAGATGCAGATAGAAATTATTTTTTTTTTAAGGCTGGTGGAGCTTTGTATAGATGGCCTAATAGAATGAGTACCACACACTGCTACTATGCCCAAAATTATTGTCCAGGCAAGATGCTGATAGAAATTCTTTTTTTTTTTTAAGGCTGGTGGAGCTTTGTATAGATGGCCTAATAGAATGAGTACCACACACTGCTACTATGCCCAAAATTATTGTCCAGGCAAGATGTAGATAGAAATTCTTTTTTTTTTAAGGCTGGTGGAGCTTTGTATAGATGGCCTAATAGAATGAGTACCACACACTGCTACTATGCCCAAAATTATTGTCCAGGCAAGATGCAGATAAAAATTCTTTTTTTTTAAGGCTGGTGGAGCTTTGTATAGGTGGCCTAATAGAATGAGTACCACACACTGTTACTATGCCCAAAATTGTTGTCCAGACAAGATGCAGATAGAAATTCTTTTTTTTTTTTAAGGCTGGTGGAGCTTTGTATAGATGGCCTAATAGAATGAGTACCACACACTGCTACTATGCCCAAAATTATTGTCCAGGCAAGATGCAGATAGAAATTCTTTTTTTTTTTAAGGCTGGTGGAGACTTTGTATAGATGGCCTAATAGAATGAGTACCACACACTGTCACTATGCCCAAAATTGTTGTCCAGACAAGATGCAGATAGAAATTCTTTTTTTTTTTTTCAAGGCTGGTGAAGCTTTGTATAGATGGCCTGATAGAATGAGAACCACACACTGCTACTATGCCCACAATTATTCTACAGGCAAGATGCTGCAAAAAATTATGAGTATTTCAACGCTGGTGGAACTGGCAAAAAGTGATAGCAACTGATGTAACCTAGCCCTCAAAAGGGCTGCAATTACAAATAGTCACTACTCCAAGTTAACCTATCTGTCTATATAGAGCACAGACCTGCCTGCTAAAAGTGCTTGGAACTGCTGTAACCTAGCCCTTAAAAGGGCTGCAATTACTAACTAGTCCCTCCCTACTCCCTAAACCTTCCTGTTTAACTGCAAATTCGCTTCACAGTCACTGTTAGAAAGATAGCGCTAACAGCAACAGCAGTGCCGTCTAACACTGTGCTGCAGGAGTGAGAAAATGGTGGCGAGGGGGGACATGGCTGGGTCTTATAGGGCAAGGACATGTGACATACACAGCCAATGACACATGCCCTTGCTTGTGTGAAAAAAAGCACTTCGCTCCGTGTGTGCGCTGCTGATAGGCTGACAGGCTGCACGGCCCACTGGAAATGCGGGAAAGAGAAAAAAAATGGAGATCTTCATTATTTCAGCAGAGATCCATCCCATGCCCCTCCCCCCACCCCGCTGTACACTCAAACAGTGTATTAACAGTGATTCTCACCATTACTGTGAAAAAATCCAGTGACGATTTAGGTTGAACATAACCTCGAACAGCTGGACTTTTTCAAAATCGTTCGGGTTCGTCGAATGGCTCGAACACCGCCCAAAACAGCTCGAATTTGAAATTGGCGAACAGTTCGCTTCGAACACCCTCATCTCTACTCAAGAACTCATCCAAGAGGTAACAAAAGACCCCACAACAACATCCAAAGAACTGTAGGCCTCACTTGTCTTAGTTAAGGTCAGTGTTCATGACTCCACCATAAGAAAGAGTTTGGGCAAAAATGGCAAAGTTTCAAGATGAAAACCATTGCTGAGCAATAAGAACATAATGGCTATTCTAACTCTTGCCAGAAAGCATCTTTATGATCCCCGAGACTTTTGGGAGAATACTTTATAGATTAACGAGACAAAAGTTGAACTTTTCAGAAGATGTATGTCCCATTACATCTGACGTAGACGTAACACAGCATTTCAGAAAAGGAACATCATACCAACAGTAAAATATGGTGGTGGTAGTGTGATGGTCTGGGGCTGTTTTGCTGCTTCAGGACCTCGAAGACTTGCTGTGGTAAATGAACCATGAATTCTGCTGTCTACCAAAAAATCCTGAAGGAAAATGTCCGTCCATATGTTCATGACCTCAAGTTAAAGTGCACTTGGGTTATGCAGCAGGACAAAGATTCAAAACACACCAGCAAGTCCACCTCTAAATAGCTTATAAAAAATGAAATTAAGACTTTGGAGTGGCCTAGTCAAAGTCCTGACCTTAATACGCTTGAGATGCTGTGGAATGACCTTAAAAAAGCGGTTCATGCTCGGGAACCCTCCAATGTGACTGAATTACAACAATTCTGCAAAGATGAGTGGGCCAAAATTCCTCCAGAGCGTGGTAGAAGACTCATTACCAGTTATCGCAAATGCATGATTGCTGTTGTTTCTGCTAAGGGTGGCCCAATCAGTTGTAGGCTTAGGCGGCAATCACTTTTTCACAGAGGGCCCTGTAGGTTTGGATTTTTTTTCCCTTAATAATAAAGACCTTTATTTAAAAACAGCATCTTGTGTTTACTTGTGTTATCTTTGTCTAATATTTAAATTTGCTTGGTGATCTGAAACATTTAAGTGTGACAAACATGCAAATGAATATGTAATCAGGAAATTGGCAAATACTTTTTCGCACCACTATATACAGTGCCTACAAGTAGTATTCAACCCCCTGCAGATTTAGCTGGTTGACACATGCGGAATTAACTTGGCATTGTGACATTTGTACTGTAGATCAGCCTGGAAGTGGGAAATGCACTGCAGCAAAAATTTTTTTTTTTTTTTTTTTTTTTATTTATTTATTTTTAAAAAACGTTAAAAGTTAATTCAGAGTGTCATTTATTATTCAACCTCTCAAACCACAAGAATTCTGTTTGGTCCCCCTAAAGTATTAAGAAGTAGTTCAGGCACCAAGAATAATGAGCTTCACATGTGTGGATTAATGATCTCTTTTGCCAGCCTTTTCTGACTATTTAAGACCCTCCCCAAACTTGTGAACACCACTCATACATGGTCAACATGGGAAAGACAAAGGAGCATTCCAAGGCCATCAGAGACAAGATCGTGGAGGTTCACAAGGCTGGCAAGGGGTACAAAACCCTTTCCAAGGAGTTGGCCCTACCTGTCTCCACTGTTGGGAGCATCATCCGTAAGTGGAAGGCTTATGGAACTACTGTTAGCCTTCCACGGCCTGGACAGCCTTTGAAAGTTTCCTCCCGTGCCGAGGCCAGGCTTGTCCGAAGAGTCAAGGCTAACCCAAGGACAACAAGGAAGGAGCTCCGGGAAGATCTCATGGCAGTGGGGACATTGGTTTCAGTCAATACCATAAGTAACGTACTCCACCGCAATGGTCTCCGTTCCAGACGAGCCCGTAAGGTACCTTTACTTTCAAAGCGTCATGTCAAGGCTCATCTACAGTTTGCTCATGATCACTTGGAGGACTCTGAGACAGACTGGTTCAAGGTTCTATGGTCTGATGAGACCAAGATCGAGATCTTTGGTGCCAACCACACACGTGACGTTTGGAAACTGGATGGCACTGCATACGACCCCAAGAATACCATCCCTACAGTCAAGCATGGTGGTGGCAGCATCATGCTGTGGGGCTGTTTCTCAGCCAAGGGGCCTGGCCATCTGGTCCGCATCCATGGGAGGATGGATAGCACGGCCTACCTGGAGATTTTGGCCAAGAACCTCCGCTCCTCCATCATGGATCTTAAGATGGGTCGTAATTTCATCTTCAGAATAGAAAAGTATAGGAAAGAATTCCACAGGATAAGAGATTCCACAGGATAAGGAAAAACTGTTTCTTTAGCCTTCCCTGTGTACAGGTTTTTTCTCACCTCTTAATAAAAACAAATCAAGTTACTTTGACAACTTCTGTTTATAGTAAAACTGCTCTGACATTCACTTAAAATATTATTTTCTGTCATATACCGTATTTTTCGAATTATAAGACACACCTTACTGAAAGACGCTTCGTAGTTTAGATGGCAGAAAGTAGGAAAAACACATTTCCTACTCATTTAAACTTCACTGGTTGTGTAAAAAGAGGATTATTTATCACTAATTTTAATTCACTCGGGTAGAATAGGGAAGTACAGGGTGATTCACTTGCTACTTTACCCAGAAAAATTGCTGTAACTTCTAAAAGAGACCGTCAACCATACTGAAGCAAGCAATGTGCATGCTTTGGTTCATGAGAAGTGAAAGTACAGTGAACCTCAGGGACAGCGATGAGAAACATCCTTGCGCTGAGTGGTCTTGCCAACTTGTCGCCACGCCTGTTGTCTCCACTATGAGATAGACTTGCATGCCTTACTGTGTGTTGGTAGTTTATTTTTGGTGCTTGCATCTTGACTAATGCAGAATTCCTTCTTCATTTGTTAATAATATACAGATACAGTTTGGAGCAGCGTGTTTTGAAAACTTATTGGAAAACTGAGTCCTTTAAGAGGTGCCAAAATAAGTTTCTAAAGAAGTTTGGAGGTAGAAATTCACTTTGCAAACTGTGAATTTTATCATTGGTGAATAAGCTGTAATGTACAGGAACATTACTGGATAGGGATGATGGAGGACATTGTCACGGGTGTGTCGCGGCGGAGATCGTCGCGATTACACACCCTGACTTCGCACAGCTGAGTTTCTGGTGCTGGGTGTTTTTCGGCACTGAGGGAGTTAATTATTTCTCTCTCGGTGTGGACTGACCAGCCTCGCCCAGCTGCGATTGATGTTTTGTTAATTAGCTTCCTTCTTATACCTGCTGGTCTGCTGGGGAAGTTGCCGGTGAAAGCATTCATTCAGACCAGCAGAGCGGATCGTTTCTGAGAAGACTTAAGCTAAGAGTGCCTGTTGTGGTTTTTCCTCTCCTCGCTTATTGTTTATCTCCTTTACCTTTTGTGTTCCTCTGTAGTGGAAGTTTTGTATGCAAGGCTGTATTTTCTTTACTCCTTGTCTGTCTCGTTTGTCTTAGACTGTGTGTAAGCTGTGACCTGCCCATTCCCTGTGGTGGTAATCAGGGTCCTTCTCAGGACTAGATTACAGTGGTCAGGGATCTACAGGAGATAGGGTTACGCTGGCGGCCTGGACCTCTGTACCATTAACAGTACCTCCAGGTAGAGGGACTAGTCAGGACCCCAGTTCAGGGTCAGCATAGACCCCGGTCCACCTCTATCCAGAGACAGCGTGACACGTACACAGTATTGACCCACAATACATAGGATATTATGTCAGGTAAGACATTGCTGGCAGATACTATGTATACATGTTGATTTTCTCTATTATATGAAATTTAGAATGATGTCACATTAGATATAGGTTACTATCATTGAATATATCTGTTATACGTCGTGACAGACATCTGAAAATGTCTGAGGAAACAATTCAAAATGTGAAACATCTCCACGTAAATCACTGCACAGGCTTTCCCAGGAGGCAGGCATGTCATATTCCACTTGTTAACGAGCGGCCAAGAAAGGTTGTGTTCACCAGACAGAGTCACTCTCGTTCAGGAATTGAAAGAGCCTGTCATGATCCAGACCAGGTTTTGAGTCCTGTTTTCCCTTTTCCCCGGTCTGGTCATGTCAGGGGTTAACCTTGCTGAGCCTCTGTCTGGGTTCAGGTTAGCTATTTATCGCCACTGCTTCCTGCAGGCGGGATCGGTTATAGTTTTTCCCTAGGGCTGCTGCAGCTTACTCTGATTGCTCTGATTTGTCCTCCTGCATTTTGCTGTCTGTACCCGTGTCTCTGTTTTCCCTCATTCCCATTTTAACTCAGTGTTCCCCTTTAGTGTATTGATCTCCTGGTTCTGACTTGGCTTGTATGCTGACCAGCTTCTGTCTTTTGCCTTTTGGCTTATCCGCTCCTTACCTGCTCGACTTGCCCCTGACCCTGAGTTTGCTTATTCCACTTTGTACTGCGCTACAGTGTGTTGATTGACTAAGCTTGTTTGACTACTCTGCTGCAACCTGTGGTAGCCTTGCTGCTGCATTGCAAGCCTGCTCTGTTTAGGTGCAGTTCTGCATTCTCTACTGCCATCTAGTGGAGCCTGCACCTATCTGCATTGCAGCAGCCTGACAGGCCCAAGAGAAAATAATTTCCTATTGCCGTAGTGCCATAAACGTTACAGGCATTTAGAGAGAACGTACAGCGAGAAATTCAGGCTATTACCCCAGAGGTCCTGTGGAATACATTTAACAATATAGTATGGAGCATGCAGGTGTTCTTGGATGCGAACGGTGGACATTTTCAATACCTAC
Organism: Oophaga sylvatica; assembly: GCA_033576555.1. Classification (NCBI taxonomy): domain Eukaryota; kingdom Metazoa; phylum Chordata; class Amphibia; order Anura; family Dendrobatidae; genus Oophaga; species Oophaga sylvatica. The sequence goes on along the minus strand of JARQOD010000001.1, from coordinate 182,721,417 downwards.
TTTAAAACATCAGTTTCTCATGAACCGAGATATGTACAGTCAAATTTCAGTATGATAGATAGTCTCTTTTAGATGTTACAGCAAATTTTCTGGGTAAAGTAGCGAGTGAATCCCTGTAGTACCTGTAGTAGATGTTAGTGTTTCTCTGCAGTATGTTTGTTATACACATACAACACACAAATTATGTATACTTTCTGCAGGACACATTTTACACAACACAGTACAGTACAGTACATGCACACTCTGCTACATGCACACACAACTCTGCAACATCAGCACACAGCTCAGCTATTTCAGCACACACAGTTCAGCTACATCAACACAAAGCTCAGCTACATTAACACAGAGCTCAGCTACATCAACACACACCTCAGCTACATCATCAAAACACATACACAGCTCACTACAACACACTTAGCTCAGCTACAGTACATCATCAAAACACACACAGCTCAGCTATAACATCAAAATATTCACACACCTCATCTGCAATACATAGCTCATTAAAACATACACACATCTGACCTACAACATACACATTCACTGTACATTATTATACATTACAGCATTTGCAGCAGGGGGTCCTGGTTGCTTTCACTCCTGTCCTGAAGCAATTAGATAGATCAGTGTCAGGCAGGAAAAAGCAGTTCCTCCACTGATAGGGAAGGGCACTTTGTCAGTGTTCTCCTTGAGCATAATAATCTGCCTCCAGACTTTAAGATGCAAATGCTTTTTATCAAGATTTTTTCTTGCTAAAAAATGCAACTGATAGACAAATAAATACAGTTCTCCTCCATAAAGTGTCTTAAAAGCCCATCAATTTACTAGTTTATAATTAGATCTAAAGCCCTTTTTGAAAGTAGGCACCACATTTACCTTTAGTCAGTCTCTTGTTACTACAACAGTCACTTAATCTAGAATTGCTAACTTGTTGAGAATCAGTCATCATAAATGTAAAGCTCTTGGTTCTTGGCTTTAAGCACATGATTTTGTAAATTTACAGTGTGAGATTAAAGCTCCTGCAATCTTGGGATCTTGGGGAGCAGACAGAATGAGTTTATTAGCGCTTCCGTCTCCTATTTCACCAGCAGTATTTCGCTTGCTGTACAGTAACATTGGCACTGCTGATGATTCTGTAGGACCTAGAGATCACATGGTTGCCAGGTGTCTGTTGGCATAGCAGAGCTGCTGGGTTTCAGCAGGTCCAGATCAGCTCTGTCAGTGATGTGAAGCACAGCAGGGGGCTGTTTTTCCCTTTAAGATCATGGAGATTCTTAATCCTGTTTCTTTTCGTTTGCTTCTTCCAGGGACATTTAAGATCCATAACGTGTTCCACAAGTCCTTGTTGAAGAGGTTTGTTGAGCCAGTGGTTCCTGCTGCTGTGCCTCCTGACCCTGTTTTGGTTGAGGGCAATCTGGAGTATGTGGTTGAGAAAATATTAGATTCTCGTTTTTCTAGACGGAAACTCCAGTATTTGGTTAAGTGGAGAGGTTATGGTCAGGAAGACAATTCTTGGGTGTTTGCTTCGGACATCCATGCTAGGAGACTCATCCGTGCGTACCATAGAACTCATCCTGACTGACCTGGTTGCTCAAATGAGGGTTCGGTGACCCCTCCTCAAGGGGGGGTACTGTTGTGAGTGGGCTTGGGATGAGTTCTGAGCAGAGGCTCCTCTGGTGGTTACAGGCGGTGCTGGTCTGTCCAGTGAAGATTGTGAAGATTGTGAGGATTGGGAATCAGGTGTTACTGACTGGTCTTATATAAGGGAGTCACCTTCCCATCAGGGTTGCCGGTGATCAATTGTTCTGGTCTGAATCCTTGATTCCTTTTTCCTTTGTAGCCTGCTGTGTCGTGTCTGCATCTCCTGCTTACAGATAAGACATTTTCTTCATTTTGTTTTTGTGCTTGATTTTTGCATTTTGTCCTGCACTTCTGTGGGGGCCTTCAGGGTCCCCTCCGGGGGCTTTTGCCCTCTCAGTTTAGTTCAGCCACTGTTGTTTGTACCTTTGCTTTTTCCAGTTTTTTCAGTGGCTGCTGTTTTGATTTTGTTACACCAGAGAACTAATTTAGGTGGTAGAGGTCGTGTGATCTCAGGTGTTTTTGAAATTAGTAGAGTTGGTGCTTTTCAGGGTTTTCTGGGATTGCAGTAAGTACCCTTCCTGTCCTTTTCTATTTAGTTAGTTTGGGCCCCAACGTTTGCTCATACTATTTTCTGTCTGTGTCTGTATTTCTTCTTGTCTAACCGCCATTACATGTTTGGGGGCTTTCTATTATCTTTGGGGTTCTGCTTCGGGGCAGATAGCTTTCCTATTTCTATCTTTAGGTGTAGTTAGTTTCTCAGGCTGTGACGAGGCGTCTAGGACCAACGTAGGAACGCTCCACGGCTGCCTCTAGTTGTTGTGGTTAGTCAGGGTACTGCAATCTCATAGATTCCAACTGCTCTGGTGTATTGCCTTTTTTGCCTGCACTCCTCAGCTACCGAAACATAACAGGGGTCCTAGGGGAGAAGAGATATCGGGCGATAGTTAGACACAGAGGATGGGTCGAGGGAGGGCTTTTTGAGGATGGGAGTGATTGAGGCATGTTTGAAGGATGAAGGAAAGACACCATTTGTAAGTGAAAGGTTGAAGAGGTGTGTGAGAGTAGGGATGAAGACTGTGGCAAAGTTAGGGATGAGGTGGGACGGGAGTGGGTCAAGCGCGCAAGTGGTGAGGTGTGATCGTGACAGGAGAGTGGAGAGCTGATCTTCTGTCATGGTGGTGAAGCTGGTTTTGGAAGAACAGGGCTGAGTGGCTAAGAGGGGCATTGGCGGCTGCGGGCCAAAGCTTTCTCTGATCATATCAATCTTTTGCTTAAAGAAGGAGGCAAAGTCTTCAGCAGAAATGAGAGGAGAGGGAGGAGGTGCTGGGGGACAGAGTAGAGAATTGAAAGTGTTGAAGTGCTGTTTACGGTTGTGAGACAGGGAGTATATGAGAGATGCAAAGTAAGTTTGTTTTGCGGCAGACAGCGTGGACTTGAAGCTGGCGAGGGACTGCTTGTATGCGTTGAGGTGCTCGGTAGAATGGGTTCTCTTCCATCTCTGCTCGGCAGCCCTGGAAGCCCGTCTCAGTTCTTTGGTCAGGCCGGTCAGCCAGGGCTGCCTGTTGATTGTACGAGTTATGCTCTGCGTGAGGGGAGCGGCCGAATCAAGTGTGGCTTTTATTGTGGTGTTATAAAATGTGGCAGCAGCATCTGTGTCATTAAGTGAGGCTATGTCTGTGAGAGGGAGGAGGGACTCAGAGAGCGATTGTAAATTGAGGTGTTTGAGATTTCTGCGAGGGTGAGTGAGTTTGTGGAGTGGGGGATGCGTACTAACAGAGGAGAGGGAAGAGAATGTCAGTAGGTTGTGGTCAGACAGGGAGAGTGGGGAGTTAGTGAGATTAGTGAGGGAACAGAGGCGGGTAAAGATAAGGTCCAGCGTGTGACCATCTTTGTGAGTGGCCGCAGAGGACCATTGAGTGAGGCCGAGGGAAGCTGTGAGCGAAAGAAGTGTAGAGGCAGCCGGGGTGGAAGTGTCAATGGGGATGTTGAAATCGCCCATGATGATGGTGGGGATGTCAGCAGAGAGGAAATGGAGTAGCCAGGTTGTGAAGTGGTCGAGAAAGGTGGAGATGGCTAGTTCCGGGGGGCGGTAGATGACAGCCAGTTGGAGGTTGGAGGGGGAATAGATGCGGACGGAGTGCACCTCGAACGAGGGAATAGCAGCGGAGGGTGGAAGTTGAATAGGGGTAAAGGAGCAGGTATCAGACAGGAGTAAGCCAGCCCCTCCACCACGTTTGTTGCTGGGGCGAGGGGTGTGAGAGATGGAATCCGCCATAGGAAAGTGCAGCTGGAGAGGCTGAGTCAGAGGGGGTGAACCAGGTTTCAGTGATGCCAAGGAAGGAGAGTTTGCTGGTGATAAAGAGGTCGTGGATAAATGACAGTTTATTGCAGATGGAGCATGCGTTCCATAGTGCTCCAGGTAGTGGGACCGGGGGAGGGGTGTGTGGATGGATAGGTATGAGGTTATCATGGTTGCAGAAACGTGTGGAGGATCGTGGCAGGGTGTTAGAAATGAGTGTGGGGATGTGTTGAGGAGGGCCAGGATTTGGGGATACATCGCCAGCGATGAGGAGTAGCAGACAGAGCGTTAGAAGGTGGGAGCAGGATAAGACATGATGTGGCAGTGTGTTTCTTGGTAAGAAGGATTGTATGTGGAGGAACAGTTCTGAGGAGGAGGTGAGATGGGTGGGGAGAATGGAGGGGGAAATGACTAATTCCTAATGCATTCTATGTCACGACGGTAACTCGCTTGCCTCCTCAGCACCACCCTACTCACAGTGGTCAATGCATGGCTTCCCCTTGAAGTCAGGCCGTCTTGCTGAGTTTGCCTTTTGCAGTCCTTCTGCATCACCACCTGCTTTCAATTTGGCTTTAGGAGGGAGTGGCTGGGCTCTGCAGGAATTTAACCCTGCTGTGTCCTGCAGGGATTAGGTTCCCAGGCTTATCCCGTGCCAGCAGGATCTATATTAGACAGTTTCTCCCACCACTTTTTGCCCGAAAAAAGGTTCATAACTTGCTAGCACTTTGTTTATGCATATCCCTATATTCTGTCTCCCATTGTCGACACTGCCTGTTTACCTGCTCTGTTTAACTACTCCATCTTCACAGCTGTGAACCCGTGTTACCTACCTCATCCTCGGATCGTCTAACTAAGCTTCTGTCTTGCCTTCCTGTACCCACGCCTCTCATGATCTGGACAGCTTCTACAGTCCTGAGGACTGGCCTGGAGTGGTAACTGATGCCCAGCCTATCCTCACTATCAGAAGCCCTAGTGAAAACCTGGTAGACACTTAGTCAAGCCCCCAGGTTAAGATTGGTCTGTGGTGCTGTGAGTCCACACCCACCAGCGTTACATGCTACATAATAGCTTGCCACAAACACTCCATATTATACACACTAGATTTTACACAGAAAGACAATGCATGCTACACACTGCATGTTAATAACACACACTGTATGTCAGATGTTAGTGCCTACAGTAAAACATGGTGGTGGCAGTATCCTTATGTGGAGCTACACAAGTGCTCCTGGTGTAGGGGAACTACATTTCATTGATGATATAATTAATTCACACGTGTGCTGCTCCATATTGAAAAAAGAAGACACTACCATCACTCCGTGCCCTTGATAGACATGCACTTATCCAACATGACAACAATCCAATAGTATAGCTGCTGGGGCGGGGTGGTGAGGGTACCCACCCAGAGCTACGCTACCCTTAACTATATCGGAGTGCACAGTGCACCGATATAGTTAAGTCAGGGCTACACAGGACAACATGCGTCTCACTGCCGTTTCCTGAACAGCTGAACAGCACTACAGAGCTGGGAGGTAGGGGAGTGCTCATATCCCCGCCCCGATGTGCAATAAAGTGATGAGGTCGCATACTGCTGCTGTGATCACGGGGTTACCGCAACGGATAGTAGCCAGAAGACTGCAGCGTCTGATTGTTCCTAGTCCTGCACTGAAAAGAAGCACTTTTAAATGGTGTTCATTTCTTTTGGCAGAACATGTGTTAATCGGCCACGTTGGGAGCTCTAGGGGTCTGAGCGCTCAGCTGAGCTCGGTTAGCCACTCCCATCCCCTTTACAATCTGGGTCCTGTTTGAAACCTATGTCAGAGCTAGATTATGCTGCATGGCTTGGAGGAGAGGTGTTTATATGAGGAGTTTGGAGGAGTTATCTGTGACTGTTGCGTGGGTTTGTAAGAGTGATAATTCCCTTCCCTCTTCCTACTTTCCCTTTCCTTCACTCCCTGGTGCATTCCTCTGTTATATGTGAGAGAATATTTGTATGCCTGGTATTTTCAGTTACCCCTTGTTCATATAGCCTTGTATGAGTTGGTGCACGACATCTCCCCTCTTCCTTGGGTTGGGGAAGAGAACAGTCGGAGGTCTGATTCAGGAGATAAGGCAAGGGTTGCGACCCCGGCATCTTCACCTTAAGAAGTATCCCAGGGAATAGGGCAAGCTAGGGTGCCTCCTAGTGTTAGGGACAGGGAAGGAGCCCCTGGTCCTTGATCACCCGACAGACCGAGTGTGACACTAAGCCATGTTATGTTTTGAAAAAAAAGTGTGAAGATGATTCCTGTCAACATGTATTGTCCCTGTATGAACCCCCCGAACACCTATGGGGAATTTCGAAGAAGAAGTTAAGTATCCCCTCTCCACCGCATCCAGGTCAAAAAGAGGTTTGTTTTTAAAAAAAGGGAAAAAAAGAAGATGTTGTAAGGGAATCTTACAAAATCCAAGATATTGTAGTTTTTGATGTGGGTGTATTCTTTTTTTGCATCAACTAATTTGAGTAAAACAAAGATTTTGTAATAAAGACAGTATTAAACTTACTTTCCAAGTTATGCTTTTAAAAAAAAATTCTATAAAACCAGACAATCAAAATTTTTCAAAACTCTGTATTCAGTAGATATTGATTAAAAAATTTTCCTTTTCAAGTGGGTGTATTTATTTATGCTGAGCATGACAAAATATACGTATATACATATACTACCACACACTATACAGACAGACACTAAAACCAGTGGAATTCCCAAAGGGGGTTTAAATTTAACCAGCCTTAAAAGCACTTTTTCCTAAAAGGTTTTACCAAAACTCAAATCTTAACCCACATTTGCCCTGCCATCCCTACTTTTAAAAGGTTCAGCTAAAAAAGTCTACCATGAGTGAAAAATTTTGAGTTGTTTGCTTCAATAAACTGACCGAGCATCAGTGTTTTTACAAGTGTTGTTTTCCTTTTGTTTTTACTCTAATGAAAACCATTAATTTCTTTTTGCAAAGCACTCTATAATTAAACTAGAGACAATCAGTCTAAAAATACTTTTATTTATTATGTCACAAAAAAAATGAAGAAAGCAATTACTGTAAAATCAATGAAGTCATTTTTCTTCTTTAGCATTTTAAAATATCTCTACGTCTTTTAGTAACTACAAGCACAAAAAACCAGTTTGGGATCTTTCACTTTTTTAAAATTATGTAAAATTATTGGGGTACATTGTATTTAATTTTTGCCAACAGGGTTCTATGTTTAGATTTTATATTAATTATTTGCATTCTCCCATTGGCTATTTCTCTTAGTCTTTAAAAAAGTTTTGTTTTTGTTACATTTGTGTAAATAGTTTTCATTTAAACCTCCACAGTGATCATCCAATTGACATTTCTGTCTTTTTTTATTTGATGCTATCTCAACCACTGTTCCCAAAAAGTTGGAATGCTGTGTAAAATTTAAAGAAAACAGAATGCAATATTTATAAATCTAATAGCCAAAAATTATCAAAAACAATCATAAAACCATCAAATTTTGAAAGTTAATATTATCCATTCATTTGAAAAAAAACTAATTTAGAAATTGATGGCAGCAACAAATCACAAAAAAGTTAGGGTAGGGAAAAAAAAAAGTCACATACTGTAAAAAAAAGAGACGTTAAGAGTCTGTTCTCAGAAAGCAAATTGTTTGGCAGTGGATATTCAAGGAACTCTCCAAAAATGTGACAACGGGGGAACAATAGCTTAATAGATTGGAAAATAATCTGGGGTTTCTCATGTAGCAACAGAAAGGGCTTCTCTCAAAATAGACAGGAAACAGGAAAAACATCCCCTGTGACCTCGGGAGTTATTTTTGTTCTATTCGTTATAAACAGCATACAAATCATAGCAAACAAACATCATAGACAGGAATGGATTGTTGCACCAAACATATTCTAACACCCCCCACTCAACAACTACTTATCCTGTTGGTCCCATTGTGGTTCTGAAGTCCACAAACTTGGCTCTTGATAATGGCTTTGTCATACCATCAGCCATCATCTTGTCAGACTCGCAATAAACAAACTCGAGTACACCAGTTCCACTAAGTCGCGTAAGTGGTGATGTTTTACATCAATGTACTTAGTCCTTGCACTGATCTTCTCACTGTTGGAAAGTTTAATGCATCCTTGGTTGTACTCATAGATAACTGTTGGTTGAGCTAATGGCTTGCCGAAATCTTCTAAAAGTTGTTTCAACCAAATTGCTTCTTGACTTGCATAAGCAGCAGACATATATTCTGCTTCTGTAGAAGACAATGCGACTGACACTTGTTCCCGCTGGACCCAAAAAATTGATTTGCTCCCAACTTGAACAAGTAACCACTTGTTGATTTCCAATCACTTGAATCTCCAGCCCAATCTACATCCAATAACCTCTGAGAGCGAGATCTCCTGATGCAGATATCTTAAGATTTAATCTTTAAGTGTCTTTAAGATATTGAAGAATTCTCTTAGTTGCATTCCGTCTCTTTGGCATGGCTTGCTTACACGTCGGCAGAGAATTCCGACTGTGGCTGTGATATCCAGCCAAGTTGTGGTTGCTATGTACAGAAGCGCCCCCAAATGCTTGTCTGTAACTCTCATTGTGGGTAGCAGAATCTTCACTTCCAACTTTTTAAATAGGACGGATCCATTGGTGTGGATGCCACTTTGGCTTCTGACATTCCAAACTGGTTTAGTATTGCAGAAATTTTTTGAACTTTTGGTTGAGAAGAAAACTCCCATCTTCCTCTCTCCAGATTTAGATTCCCAAATAATATGTCACATTTCCAAGGTCTTGTCTCAAAGTGCTGATTGAGAATTTCACCCAGCCTTGCAATTTCATTTTCATCTTGATGAGACATGATTACATTGTCTACATATGGAGAGCATAAAATCCACTCCTTTGTTCCATTCTTCGTTATACAAACATGGATCAGCTTGAGATCTTTTAAATCCTTCATCCATCAAAACTTTGTTCATTTTAGGTAGTGATGATGCATTAAATAAATACAGAAAATTAAATAAATTCTGTGAAAAAAAATTAAGGTAGCAAAGAGGAGACAGAGAGATCATTGCCAGAGAGCGTAAAAATAATCCCAAAATATTCTTTAACTACATAAATAAAAACTAAAGAAACTAATAAATGATAGTGTTGGACCCCTTAAAAATAGCCTTGGTGAAATGGTGGATGAGGAAAAAGCCAATATGCTTAATGACTTTTTTCAACAGTATTTACACAAGAAAATCCCATGACAGACAACATGATCAGTGATAACAAAAATTCTCCATTAAATGTCACCTGCTTAAGCCAGCAGGAAGTACGGCGGTGTCTAAAATCACTAAAGTTGACAAATCCCGGGCTGGATGGGATACACCCCGAGTTTTGCAGAAATTAAGTACAGTCATTGATAGACCATTACTTTTAATCTTTAAAGATTCCATAATAACAGGGTCTGTACCACAAGATGGCGTATAGCAAATATGGGCATATTCAAAAAGGGGGCAAAAACTGAACCTGGAAATTATAGGCCCCGTAAGCTTAACCTCTACTGTGGGTAAAATCCTGGAGGGTTTTCTAAGAGATACTATACTGGAGTATCTGAAGAAGAATAACCTCATCACCCCTTATCAACATGGGTTTACGAGGGACCGTTCCTGTCAGACTAATCTGATGGTTTCTATGAAGAGATAAGTTCCGGATGGACCAAGGGAACCCAGTGGTCGTGGTGTATATGGACTTTTCAAAAAGCTTTTGATATGGGTGCCACACAAAAGGTTGATACATAAATTTAGAACAATGGGGATAGGGGAAAATATATGTAAGTGGGTTAAGAACTGACTCAGGGAAAAGAAACAAAGGGTGGTTATTAATGGAGCATACGCGGACTGGGTAGTGGGTAGCGGTTAGCAGTGGGGTACGCAGGGGTTGGTGTTGGGCCGCTTCTTTTTAACATATTATTAATGACCTTGTAGGGGGCATGCAGAGGGGAATTTCAATATTTTGCAGATGACACTAAACTCTGCAGGGTCATCAATACAGAGGAGGACAATTTTATATACAGGAGGATTTATGTAAACTAGAAGCTTGGGCTGATAAATGGCAAATGAGCTTTAATGGGGATAAATGTAAGGTCATGCATTGGGCAGAAGAAATAAGATGTATAATTATGTGTTTAATTGTAAAACTCTTGCAAAATGTCAGTGAAAAAAGACCTGAGTGTAGGGGGACAAAACTCACATTTAGGGCCCCGTGTCAGCAGCTGCTGCATGGGAAAAAATAAAGGGATGCATTAAAAGAGGCATAAGTCATGAGGAAAACATAATTTACCTCTATAAAGTCATAGGGCCAACAAAAATAGTGTACAGTTCTGGCCCCGGTAATAAAAAGACATAGTGAAACGGGGGAAGGGGGTGAAAAAAGGCGACCAAGGTTATTAGAGCGGGGGGGGTCTGAAATCCCAAGACGGTTATTCACTTAGGGTTTTTTTTTTGGAAAAAAAGGCTTAGGGTGATTTATCATAATGTATAAATTATGAGGAACAGTACATAGCCCTTTCAATTAAAACTTTTTACTTTGACCTGAGACGGGGACAAGGGGGCACCTTTTTGTTGGGGAAAAAGAATTTTAATCAAATTCACAGGGGGGGTTTTTTTCTGTAAGAGCGTAGATTTGGAACTTCTGCCATGTAATGTTGAAATGGGTGTTCCTTAAAAAATTTAAGAGGGGACTGAATGCCTTTCTTGAAAATAAAAGTTAATTTATTTTTTTTGTAGGGGTTGCCCCAGGAACTAGACTGATTGCTGATGTGGAGTCGGGGGGATTTTTTCCCCCCAATGGGAGTTTTTTTGCTGCAGGGTTTTTTTTTGCTTCCTCTGGATCAACATGTTAGGCTATGGGTTGAACTAGATGGACTTAAGCCCCCTTTTTTAACCTTAAATACTTTTTTTACTATGTTATATTTTCATTTCCAAGCTCTTGTGCGCTTAAGTCCATAGAGAGTTTTTTTCATTTTACAAAAAGGGGGCTTTCACCCTTTTTAATATACCCGGGTTGGCTCATTTAATCTTCTTCAAAGGCTTTTTTTGATGAAAAAATGTTAATGTATTTTTTGAACTGCGTATGGACTTTTGGTTTAATGTGGTTTGCTTCGCAATGGAAAAATTTAGCTCATATTTTCCATTTTTCCAAAATCCTTTTGCGACCAAACTGTTTAAACCCGGGGAAAAATTTTTCATATTTGTTTTGAAGACCCCCTTAATGTAGCTTTTTTCCTTGGGTAGCTCAGTAAGCCCCCCTGTCTGGATTGGTGAAGGGACCCCATCTCTTCATTTTTAAAAGCTTACCAATTTGCTTTCATAAAGGGGATTTTTTCTTCTCTTGCATGATGGGGTCGGTTGGGGAAATGTTTGCCATATAAGAAGGTTTTTGCGGGATACCTTTGTTTTGCCTTTCTGATCTCTGATGGAGGTTGATTGGTTCTTCTTTGTTTTTGGTGGTTCAGGTTATCCAACCCCCATTGTTTCCTTTTGGTTTTGGGTTTGGTGATTGAGATTTTTTCTTGCTTTTGGTTGAAAATGTGTAACTTCAGGAAAATTTTAAAAAAAAGATTTTCACAACACACTTTTTGCTGATTGTTACTGTGAAAAATTTGGGAAAGGTTCTGTATCCCTTTGAGTTTCGCATAATCCATGGAGCTTGCTTTGCTTGTGTTCCCCTTGGAACGTTTTTCTTTGAAACATACATAAACTTTTGCTTCCAAATTTGGGTATTAGTTAGGTTCTCGCGTTCCATAGCTATAGGGCTTTATTTTTAATTTTTTTTGGCACTTGTTTTGAAGATGCAACTGTATGATGGCTTCTCCCCAATAGTTTTGGTAGTTTTTTATCAAAAAACATACTTCTTCCCTTTCACAAGAGTACGTTTTTTCTCTTGCAAGTCCTTTTTTCGGGGTTTTTTTGAATGGTAGTTTTTTTCAAAATGTTTGCACCTTACCATTGTTTTTTGGTTCAAATTTTCTGCCGCAGGGTTTTTGGATTCTTCAAATTTTTTAAACCCTACGCAAGATATTTTAAGGGTTTTTGTGGAACTTATCCTTACTGTAAAGGGGATAGGTGTGTATTTGGAGTAGTCCAATAAATTTGAGGAAATATCTTTCTTGCTGGGGTTTAACTCTTGGACCACAACATCTGTATGTATCGATCCAAAACGTGCAGATTAGTGATGCTTTTTTTAAAAAAGGATTTTCGGGCATTTTCCCTTTTAAGAAGCTAGTGCACTTTAATTTGACACAGGTTTTTTCAATACCATTTGAAGTTGACTAGCTTTCTTACTGCTTTGGGTCCTGTGCCCCAAAATTTTGTCCCCTACAGGATACGTTTTTATGCAGTCTTGTTTTGCACTGTACACTTTTTTCTTGATTTTAGTGATAAAGTTCATTTTGGATTTTCTTTGAGATGAGGAGTGGTATTTAAAGTAATCTTCCCCTTTTGCGTGGATCCCAAAAAGGATATTCTTTGGGGTTTCCCCCTTGAAAGCAATTTCTGTCGAAAAAAAGCTCTTTGTCACACATTGGGGTATCCTAAAAATCCCCTGCCAACAAAATAATTCGGGATCCCAATTTGGAAAAACTCATCTAAAAAATTGTGGAACAATAAAATTCCATAAAATTTAAAAGATTTTTTAAAATCCTTCTACAACTTCTCTGTAGGTAAAGAGGAGAAGGCAAGAGCTTAGTGCCAGAATTGATCATATATAAAAAGTAAATATTTATTGTACAAATCGGTAAAATAGTAGCAAAAAATCTGTAAGAACAATTAAAACACATACAAACAGGAATACAAAAGAAAAATTGCCTCCTAGCGGTTATAATATAAGACTTGTGGTAACAGTACATATGTTTGGCTATAGACAAAATAGAACTATACAATGTCCTTTGCAACAGAGTGAAATGCCATTCCAAAAACCTATGAACCACAAGTGTCCGCGGTCTTATGATATGGTACGTGTCAGTAAACTATTCTTAAAAGAACAACACTCTATAAACTATAGTTACAACATCAATTAAATATAGATTGTTTACCTGACAGATACCTTGAATCAGGATAATCTTGAGGACTTGATCACTGTCACGGAAAGAAGAGGACCGGGGGTCTAATGACCCTAAACTGGGGTCCTAACAACCCTCTCCCTTGGAGGACTGATAATGGTTCAGAGGTCCAAGTCTCCAGCCTACCCTGTTTCCTATCAGTCCCTGAACCCTGTAATCGTCCTAAGAAGGTTTGATTTCCACCAAAGGGATATGGGTGTTTGCTAAATACACAGATTTAGACATTAAGACGACTGGAGAAAACACAACTTGCATCACCCAAACCGAAGGAACATAAATGTCTGGGATATTAAATTAGCAAGGTGAGCTTTAAAACAACTAAGGGCCTTTAACTTAAGTTAAAACAGATACAATCCTATCTGTGGCTGCATGAAAATTTCACGGCAACTCCCAAACGCCCACCAGAGTTTAAAGGAAACTAATAACAATAATTAATTGCAGCCGGGAGAAACTGCACCCAGTCCCAGAAGAGCACAGACAGAATTAACTCCCTAACTGCAAACCAAGGAACCAAACTCAGCTGTGAAAGTCAGAATGTGCAACCGCGACATCTTCGGGCATGCACCTGACAGTACCCCCCCTTTACGAGGGGCCTCCGGACCTTAGGGCCGGGGTTTTGCCGGGTGGTTTGTGGAAGGTGCACCAAAACGATCGCGTTAATGTCAACGCAGGAACCCAGTCCCCCTCCTCTGGACCAACTCTTCAATCACCAAGTACTGAAGGGACGGCATTTTTCAGACGTGATCAATGACTTTGACACTTAAACTCCAGTTACCATGACCACCACTGGAGGAGGAGGTAGGGTGATGGTTTACTGGTGCCACGTCCCCTTAAGTAATGACTTGGGGGAAACACATTGGGATTTTAAACGTAGGAGGGGGGTCCCGAGAAATGCCCACAGGATTAATTAGGACTGATCCTGTACGGCCCGAGAATCTGGGGCCCAGCTTCCGGAGGGAACTTTAAGTTTTTTATTCGGTTTAGCAACAACCAGATGTTACATTAAGTTTGGACCAAAACTCCCCCTCCTATCAGCCAAGTTTTAAAGGTTCCCCATAGCACTAATTTTCAATACACCTCTCCACACTGAACAAGTGACGAGAAAAACGCTCCTCCTCAGGAACCCCAAAGGGCCCCCCCCATTGAAAAGTACAAAACTGGGATGAAAACCATATGCCCCCCAAAAAAAGGGGATTTACCAGTGGGACTCGCTCCGCCTTTGTTAAGGCGAACTCTGCCAAGGCAAGAAAAAGAAACCCTCCCCTGGTTCTCTGAACAAAACACCAAGAAAGTCTCTAGGCTTTGTTCGACGCCTGTCTGACCATTGGTCTGCGGATGAAAGCCGAGGGGAAAAGACAATTGCATTCCCCCGTAAACAAAAAAGCCCTCCAAAACTTGGACCAAACTGGGGAAACCCCCCAAACTGCACCCATCAGAAGGCAAACCCATGAAGTCTCACAATTCCCCAAAGAACACCTGCCAGATTTTTAGCATTAGGGAGGGCAGGAGAGCAATAAATGTGCCATCTTACTGAACCGTCAACAACCACCAGTAGACAGTCTTCCCTGAGTGAGGAGGTCCCCTGAGAAGTCCATGAAAAAATGATCATGGACGCTCCGGAATTTCAAGGGTTAAGGGGCCCAGACGGGGGTTATGAGGGGTTTAGGCGAGCACAAAAACCCCCAGGAGCGGACAAAAGTTAAAACATCTTTATTAAACGTTAGGCCACCAAAACCGGCGAGAAAGGAGATTAAAGTAGCCCCTTACTCCCTGGATGTCCTGCTAAGGAATTAGATTGTCAAAACCTTTTGTTCAACTGATTTGGGGGCAAACAGTCTCCCTGAGGCCTGCAGGGGCGTCCCCCTGAACCTCAAAAAACCTCCTCCTCAAGCCAGAACATACGCACACTACCCCCCCTCCTGAAGGATAGGAATCGGGTCACATTTTCCGGCCCTGGGAAACTGCGAGACAAGGCATCCGCCTTAACATTCTTAGATCCAGGGCGATAAGTGACAACAAAATTAAAAACCTGGTAAAAAACAACGACCATCGAGCTTGTCTGGAATTCAGACGCTTTTAGCAATTCCAAATACAGCAGGTTCTTGTGATCAGTAATGACGGTGACCGGGTGACTGCCCCCTCCAAAAAGTGACGCCATTCTTCAAAAGCCAACTAATGCCAAAAGTTCCCCTATTGCCGATATCATAATTCCTTTCGGCGGACGACAATTTCTTAGAAAAGAAGCGCACGGATGCCATTTACCAGGGGACGGACCCTGGGACAATATTGCACCCACCCCTACGTCAGACGCGTCCACCTCCACAACGAACGGCTGTGATGCATTGGTTGGATGAGAACGGGTGCCGAAGCAAAACATTTTTTCAAAGAGGAAAAAGCTTGGCAAGCTTTGTCCGACCTTTAGAAAATCTGTCCCTTTTCTTGTCATGTCAGTGAGAGGTTTGACAACAGATGAGAAATTACAAATAAATTTCCGGTAGTAGTTAGCAAACCCCAGAAAACGCTGCAGAGCCTTAAGATCCTCTGGTGATCCCATTCAAGCACTGCTCTCACCTTTTCAGGGTCATACGGAAACCGGAGGCTGACACCAAGAAACCCAAAAACTGAAGTTCCTGTACGGCGAATACACACTTTTCCAGTTTGGCGTTTGTTTATTGTCTCGCAAGATCTGCAACACCTGTCTCACATGCTCCTGGTGAGACACAAATCTGGCGAGTAAATTAAAATGTCATCCAAATATACGACCACAAACAGCCCCACCAGATGACGAAAAATGTCATTAAACAAAATGTTGGAATACTGCTGGTGCAGTAGTCAGACCAAAAGGCATGACAAGGTTCTCATAATGTCCCTCCGGCGTGTTAAACGCCGTTTTCCACTCATCCCCTCTTTTATCCTAATCAGATTATACGCCCCCCTGAGATCCAATTTAGAGAACCATTTGGCGCAACAATTTGATTGAAGAGATCAGGAATCAGAGGGAGTGGATACGGATCTCGAACAGTAATCCGATTAAGTTCGCGGAAATCCAAGCAAGGGCGTAGGCCTCCATCTTTTTTCTTCACAAAGAAGAACCCCGCGGCCACTGGGGAAGATGAAGGTCTAATATGCCCTTTGGCCAGACTTTCCGAAATATAATCTTTCATAGCCTGCCTCTCAGGACCAAAAGGTTATATAACCTAGCTTTAGGTAACTTAGCATCAGGAAGTAAATTAATAGAGCAGTCATACACGCGATGAGGAGGCAACTCCTGACACCCCTCCTCAGAGAACACATCCCCAAAGTCCCTCCAAAAAAGGAGGCAAAGTACTAGGCACGACCGCACTGATGACTGTGCTCATGCAGTTACTTTTGCAAAACTCACCCCATTGGCTTATCTCTCTGGACTGCCAATTAATCACAGGGTTATGTTTAACCAACCAAGGAAGTCCAACACAATAGGAGTAGGTAGACCCTCCAACACATAACAAGATAATAGTTCCCTATGTATTGCCCCTACCCGAAGGTCAATGCCATGAACCTCATGAACAAAGCTACCTTGGCCGAGAGGCCTGGCGTCAATGGAGAATATAGGGATCGGTTTGACCAATACACTCAGATGCATACCTTGACCTGAGCAAACTGAGCGTCAACCAGATTAGCCCCGGACCCACTATCAAGAAGAACAGAAAATCTCTCCACTCTCGTACCAACCACCACCTCCACTGGTACAAGGAATGAGAAGAACTAGCGGACGAAATACATACTCCAGGTTGTCGTCCACCACACAACCTGGGATTAACAGTTTTCCGGCGACTTCTTGCTCAACAAGGCATGGGACGGACATCCCCCAACAAAATGTCCCTCTTTCCCGCAGAAGAAACACCTTCTAGTCCTGCGGCGTACCGCCAATCCCCTCCTACGAAAATGATGTCCCTCCCAACTGCATAGGCTCCTCCGAACAGACAAGGGGAACCTCAACATAAGGGACTTTAGTAGTAGGTGGAGTAACAACAGGGGCGGAGTTACCTCGCACCTCTCCCGGAGCCGTCTATCAGTACGGATAGCCAGGGCCATAGCAGCCTCCAGTGATGGAGGAGAATCATACTGAGCCAAACGTCCTTTAATTTGTCAGAAGCCCATGACAAAAACTGGCTCCTAAGAGCTGGGTCATTCACTGATATCTGTGGCCCATCTAACGGAACTCAGAAGCAAATTCCTCCGCCGGACGATCTCCCTGCTGTATCTTACGTAATTTTGTCTCAGCAAGAGAGACCCGATCTGGGTCATCATATACCAAACCCAGGGCAGTAAAAAATCGATCTACTGACTGTAGAGCCGGGGATCCCGGAGGAAGGGAGAAGGCCCAGGATTGAGGGTCCCCTTGTAGGAGCGAGACAACAATTTCCACTCTCTGCTCCTCACTCCTGCGATCGAGGCCGAAGCCGAAAAATACAATTTACATGCTTCCCTGAAGGTAAAAAATTTTGTCTCGCCACCAGTGAACCTGTCCGGGAGAGCTACTTTAGGTTCAAATCTGGTTTGCTCCGAGGGAGACAAAACTTTGGACTTAATGTCCGTCAGCTCCATGGATAATCCCTGCAACTGCAGAGCCAGCTGGGCTACTGGATCCATGGCAACTGGGAATAATTTTATGGGCCAGTGAAAATGTCACGCGGTCTTATGATATGTGTACGATGTCAGTAAATATTCTTAAAAGAACAACACTCTATACAACATATAGATTAGCAACATCAGCATGTAAATATAGAATAGATTTACCTGACACGATATCCGTTGAACTCAGGGTTTAATCTTGAGGACTTGATACACTGTCACAGGAAAGAAGAGGACCGGGGGTCTAACTGACCCTAAACTGGGGTCCTAACTAATCCCTCACCTTGGAGGTACTGATAATGGTTCAGAGGTCCAAGTCTCCAGCCTAACCCTGTCTCCTATCAGTCCCTGAACCCTGTAATCAGTCCTAAGAAGGATTCTGATTACCACCAAAGGGATATGGGCTGATCTCTGCTAAATACACAGATTTAGACATATAAGACAGACTGGAGAAAACACAGACTTGCATACACACTCAAACACAGAAGGAACATAAATGATCTGGGATATTAAACTCTAAGCAAGGTGAGCTTAAAACAACTAAGGAGCTCTTTAACTTAAGTCTATACAGATACAATCCTATCTGTGGTCTGCATGAAGAATTTCACTGGCAACTCCCAAAACAGACCACCAGAGATTTAAAGGAAACTAATCAACAAATAATTAATTGCAGCCAGGAGAAACTTCACCCAGTCCCAGAACTGAGCACAGACAAAATTAACTCCCTAACTGCCAAACACAAAGGAACAGCAACTCAGCTGTGAGAAGTCAGAATGTGCAACCGCGACGATCTTCGTGGCGATGCACACATGACAACAAGAATGAGACGTCTTATCGCAATAGCAAACGCTCCAAATATAGTCAGCAATGGTATAACGCCGTCATATCAAAGATCAGCACAGGTACGTATAGCGTTGCCATATTTAGACAGAAGACATGCTCACCAAAGGGTTAAAGTACCGCAGGAGGAAAAGTCACCCCGTAATAAAGGTGCCGCCCCAACGCACGTTTCGTGGCTGCCTGCCACTTTTTCAAGGGGATAGTAGTGTGCAGTGCAAAGGACCTTCATATACCTCCTACTTCCCAGTCACATGATCAGAACCATCCAATAGGAGAGGGTACAACGGCGCATGCGTCGCCTGAAAGCCATGGGACTTACAAGAGGCTATTTTTCTGTTTAAAGACCTTCTTAGGAAAC
The DNA here is from genome assembly GCA_033576555.1 of Oophaga sylvatica. Classification (NCBI taxonomy): domain Eukaryota; kingdom Metazoa; phylum Chordata; class Amphibia; order Anura; family Dendrobatidae; genus Oophaga; species Oophaga sylvatica. The sequence goes on along the minus strand of JARQOD010000001.1, from coordinate 182,702,619 downwards.
TACTAAGGTCTGGTGGAACCACGAGTTCCTGGACAAATATATTCAAAACAAATTGATACCTAGAGGTCTCAGGGTTCAGGTGTTTCCTTCATTTCCCATTCAGGACGACTCTATTAAGAGCCGCTGGGAGGAGCTTACAAACACATGCTCCATTGGGTTTATGAAACTGCTAAAAGAGATGAATCAGAGCACATTGGAAACACTCGAATCCGAGATAGATTCTGTTCAAGTTAAATTACGACGAGAGATGACGAGTGAAAACTTGAAAAAAACAAAATGATTCCATGGATGCAGACCTACATAAATGGGCCTTGGAGATCCATCTACAAAATCGAAAATTTAAACGCGATACGCAGGATAAACTGCTTTCAAAAGTCTATAGATGGCGGAATCCCAATGATAGATCACGTCCTAGATATAGAAATACATCTTATTCAAGGTCAAGGTCTTCCTCCATGCGATCTAACATCTCTACAAATGAAGATCCTCTAATTAATAAATCTAACGACCAGTGAAACGTACTGAATACCGGCAAAAAGATGACGACACGTCAGACTACGAAAACTAAAAATCATGGTGGGGGACTCGCCCACCTGCGCCTCAGAGCGGATTGCAGGTAGTAAATCTGTCCAGCCATTCCCTATCTGCCAACAAATGGAGGTTTTAGGTAGGGGTCTTACGTTTTCACCTACTAATGCATTTAATTTTTTTACAGCATTGAAGGATCTTCACCTATTCTCTCGTAAACTGTTATAAAAGAAATTGCATTATCGTGGCCAATTGTCGGAACCCTGGAGTGATAATGAGAGGGAGGCTATATTCAATCTCGAAGAATTGTTGGAGGAACAATCTACTCCAAGCACAAGTAGGTTTCCCACTTCACTACTGCCCAGGTCGGCGAGATTCCCCCCCTTGTCACTGTGTCCAGCAATTGATGTGTTCACAAAATTGGTACAGAAGATCTTAAAAAGCTTTCTACAAGACGTAGATTTGATAACCTGACACATGCACAACGTTTGGCATTGTCACAGTTACAGTCTCTTCCTGATGTAGTTTTCAAACCAGCTGACAAAGGGGGAATATCGTGTTGGCCATGTGATAAATATGAGCGAGAGGCATTTCGCCATCTCAGAGACTCACATACCTATACTAAATTACCACATAGCCCTTTATCGGCCTTCTCCTTGGAACTCCAGGGTATCCTACATGGTGCATTTGAGTCTAATATTATTCCTAAAAAGATTTATGAGGGTTTAGTGGTGAAGTACCCTAAGACCCTACCTTCTACTTACTTCCAAAAATCCACAAAGATGCCCTTGACCCGCATTGGTGGCCCATGCGACATGGTTTGCAAATTTATTGATTTTTATCTCAAACCATTGTGGAGACTCTACCCTCTTTTGTTCATGACACTAAGGACGTCCTGGCACGGGTTGACGGCATTTTTGTGGATAAATCAATTATTTTGGTGACGGCCGACGTGGAGTCCCTCTACACTTGCATCGAGCATTCCCATGGTCTGGCGGCGGTTCGCCTTTTCTTAGAGTCCTCCGACCTGGACGGCCCTATGTGTGAGTTAATCCTCGAGCTGCTCCACTACGTCCTGACATCACAATTTCTTCGTCTTCAAAGACGGCTTTTACCTGCAGAGGCGTGGACAGCATGGACGCGGCCTGTGCGCCCGCTTACGCTAATCTCTTCTGGGCTCCTGGGAGAGATCCTTGTTTGGCGACGCGGGCACACGGGCCGCCTCCCATGTGCTGTACTGGTTTAGATATATTGATGATATTTTGATGTTGTGGGACGGGACGGTGCAGCGCTCGAGGATTTCATGGTGGAGCGAATCGGAATTCTCTTAACATTCATCTCACCTATAAATATAGTAGCGAGAAGGTGGACTTTCTGGACATTTCTCTGGAGGTCGACGCTTGTCGTCGGTTACGGGCGGATGTGTTCAGGAAGCCCACCTCAGTAAATGCACTTATACATGCTGATTTTCTGCCCATCACCCAGCCACCATTAGGGCCGTCCCGGTCGGACAGTTTCTTCGTATGAGAAGAATTTGCTCTACTGATGATGCTTTTGAGGCTCAAGCTAAAGACCTTAGTAACCGCTTCAAGGCGAGAGGCTATAGCAACCGTTGCATTAGAAAGGGATATGACGGGCAAGGAGGACTCCACGTGGCCGTCTCCTTGAGGACTAATCATGTTGATAGACAGGTGAATGAGGATGGACCGACAAGATTTATTACCACCTACAACCATGAATGGTTTGATATTCGAAAAATTCTAACTAGACATTGGAATGTCTTACAAACTGAGCCCGCTCTGGCTCGCTCATCGGTGACTACCCCGCCATGACATCTAGGCGGTCGAGAAATTTACGTGACACATTGGTCCGGAGTCACTACGTTGCACCCACAAAAAATGTCTTTGGGACTCGTGGTCCTACTGCAGGCTTTTTTCCTTGTGGCCATTGCCTTGCGTGCGCCAATGCCCTGCGTGCCCTTGATTTTTCCTCCTCTGGTGGTGATAAAGTATTTGACATTCGCCAGCGCATATCTTGTGGCAGTTCGAATGTTATTTACTATGCCACATGTGATTGCCCAAAGATATATGTTGGCTTAACCACTAGAGAACTGAGGATACGAATCAGGGAGCACGTTAGGGATAATTGGCGCAGCAAGGTCCATCTCTGATCCCTCTGATTTGAAGACAATTCCCCGACACTTTAAACATCACCATAATTGTGATGCTACCTCTTTTAAAGTTCGTGGTATAGAGTTTGTCTTGACCCGCACCACAATTGTGGTTTACCAGAGCAATGGGGTACTCAGAGCCGAGCCCAATGGAAGTCTATGGGGTTGTCACAGGTAGCGCTGGCTCGGTCTGTGGCCCTGGCGGTCAGGCGTATGTTGGGGGGATTATTTACAGGGGATAGGTATATATACAGTTCGTGACGCCACCTGTAGTTCTCTGATCACTAAGACCAGGCTGCTGTAGATCTCTGAGGGGATGGTGAGGCAGCTAGATGTCGGGTCCCTACAGGTGGGACTCTTCCCTCAGGTCGATAGTTATGGTGGGGTTGTGCAGGGATGCAATCAAATAACTCAGTCTCACACATAGAAGCTTCTTTCCATACCTTTTACTTCAAGTTGTTCAGGCAGGTCCCAGGGAGGCTGTTCGGGGTGGATGAATGCACGTAGCGGTAACAGTTGAGCAGGTTACAGGCCTCCTTCTCTTTCCAAATGATGAGTGAGTCCAAGCTTGCCTGTAGCTAAGTTAACTCTATAGTTTTCAGCTTTTCCCACTAGCTGTACTGCCCGGCCGGTTTTGTGATAGAGCCTTATAAGTGGTGAACTAAGTACTTTCTTTTGCCGCGCGCCGGACTCAGAAGTCTTGTTCTCCTGACTCGGTTACGTACTGGCACTCTAAGGGCGGCTTCTGCAACCTAAGGTCCAGTAAGACTCTGGCTTTTCTATCACTATGCCTGGAGCTATAGTGACGCTTCGGTCCCAGTGACCGGTGACAATGTGCAGGATAATCCGATCCTTAAGGCACTTCTGTATCCTTCCTACTATGCCCTTCGCCCTGCTTCTGCTTTCAATGTAGCACTGAAGCGTGAAGATAGAAAGTCAGTTTTCTTCCTTGGTCTCACTGAGTAACTCTCAGTTTCCTCAAAGTTCAGACTGAGTAAAAGGTAACTCTGACTAGACTCGGGATGATAACTAGTCATCCGTTACTAGACTCCACTTCGTTGAATTGGCAGGAACAATCTTCTGCTCACCCAGAGCTCTGACAGGAATCCTCACTGTCTAAGAAGAACTAGTCCTGACTGCTCTGTACGATGACAGGAAGCTAGACTGACTCTCTCCTGTGCTACACGTCACTCCCCTATACCCCTGTGGGTGTGTCTGAAGTGTAAGTGAGTGTCAAGCTTTAACTGTTACCTTACTGTGCATTCTCCAGATCCTGTGTGCCTTACATACCAGGGCTACACATTCCCCTAGGTAAAATACAGCACTCCCGGGCTGTGAAATATAAGAAGAAAGACATTTTGTTTTCCATTTAAACAAGTAACATTTTAAACTCTTCCCATCAGGGAGGTACGATTTCTTGAACGTTGCATTATAACAATAGCATAGAAAAATACAAAATACTAAATAGACATTTTCATATAAATAGATGACAATATTCTTGTGAAGGACCCGCACCAAACCTTCAACGTGGGTCCTGGGTGGGCTGCAGGACATCTGATGCAGACCTCACTCAGTGCCTCACCATACGGGTTTTATGTTCAGAGGTAGGTGTGCTGGTAGAGAATGCACAAAGTGCAACTATATACAAGAATCAGTTCTGGGCTGGCTCAGTCCTCAGCCTCAGAGTCCATTATGAAACATTTTCAAGTAATTTACATATCATAACAATACTTTATACAATTATCCATACTTTAGTAAACTAGTTTGCTAGGACTACTTTTGATAACGAATAGGTATCTTCCCTTTCGTTGTACGTTCTGATCTACGTGGAGTAGCTTCAGGTATATTAATCTCTAACCCAACTGTTCTACGTAACAGCAAACTATAGAACTGCCTCAATCTTTCTATGGATCTGGCAAGCGTACTGATGGCTGGGCGGTGTGAGTCAGCTTCACCAGGGGTTCCCATAGCATGGGGCGCTGCTTCCGATGATTCTTCCTCATGAGGTTCCGCAGGTTGGGGTGCTGTGGAGTAGGTAACTCCTGAACTGGCTCAACTGGCACCATGGGCACAACTGGAGGTAGAACTTCCTCTTGGGCTGATAAAATTGCAACACGGAATTATTACAGCATCTCCCAGTCTCGGCCAATCTGCAGGGAAATCTCCCAGATCCGTGTGTATGACCTCTTCTTTTCTTTCTTCTTGATTGATGACAGAGTTCTCTTCACGAAACTTTAAGGGTTCTGGACACAATTTCAAATGGTCTCTGGACACAGTGGATATTGTTCTTCCTTCCGTCCTTACTGATGATACAAACTTTTCTATTGTCATATTTGGAATCTTGTACGACGTAGGGTTCTTGCTCCCACTGGTTATCCAATTTGTGCATTTTCCTTTTCCTTTTCAATACCACTTCTCCAGGCATCAAAGGCTTGGCAGGAGCATTCCGTTGTAAATATCTTCCTGTTTTTCCCGTACCTTGTTGAGACTTTCTTCTACACAGACTTGCACTCTTCTGTATTGCTCTTGCCGATTGATGTCCAGTTTTCAATAGCGTCATCTGCCTCTGGTTCTACCACTCCAAGTTCTAAATCCATTGGTAGTTTTCCGGGCCTTGCTCTCATAAGATAGGCTGGAGTGCAGTTAGTGGAACTTACAGGTATATGGTTATACAAGTCAACCAAATCAGGTAGTAAGTCCGGCCATCGATTTCTGTCTTCCAACGGTATGGATTTCAACAAATCAAGGACAATTGTGGTTCATTTTCTCGCAAAGACGTTGGTTTGAGGATGGTATGGTGTTGTTCTAATTTTCTTACACCATACATGTGACAGAATTCCTTGAATAGATCAGCTTCGAAAGCAGGTCCTTGATCGGTTTAATACTTGCTCCGGATACCATGCGGTCTGCAGAAGCTTGCTTGAAAGGTTTTTGCTGCCGTCACTGCTGTCTGATCCTTTACTGGAACAACCACCAGAAATTTAGAGTAATGGTCCACCATTGGTCAAGGCGCATGAGTATCCAGATTACTTGGCGACAATTTAACGTGGTCCGGGCCACAATCTCCAAGGGACGAGTCGTCCGGATAGGCTGCAGGGGTGCCCTCTGACTACCGTAGTCCTTTCTTCTGAGACCACAGGGTCCACAGTTCCGACACCACCTCTCAATGGAGCTGCGCATCCCTACCCAGTAGAACCGGCACCTCAACAGGGTCTCCAGCTTTCTCCAGCCAAAGTGTCCTGCTTGATCATGGTATGCTTCCAACACCATTTGGACGTCTGCCTTGGGGACCACTATTTGCCTAGCCATCTCGTGGGTCCCTGGGATTGACGTATCTCCTGCACAACTTCTCGCGGTATAGGAATAACCTGCTTCTCTCGTTCCACAGGAGCTTTGCTGACATGGGTGATCTTTTTCCAAGGAGGAACCTTCCTGTCTTAACAACTCCTTGATACGGCTGACCACTGGATCGCTGTCTTGAGTCTCCTTCCAGCTGTGATGGGGTAAGGGATTTAACGTTGCACCATACTGCTTTCTGTAGACTCGATGCTCGTGGACTACCCATTTCGATGGAACGCAGGTAGCTCAATTTCTTCCAGGTCGTCCGATTCTTCTTCCGTGTCAGAGTCATGCGGCATTCGGGACAATGCGTCAGCATTAGCATTCTTTCGGCCTGCCCGGTACTTGATAGTAAACTGGTAATTAGACAACCGAGCCATCCAACGCTGCTCCATGGCGCCCAACTTGGCCGTTTTCCAGGTGCGTTAGCGGGTTGTTGTCTGTGTACGCCGTGAACTTGTTGGAGGCCAGATAGTGCTTAAATCTTTCAGTAATGGCCCAGACCAGCGCCAGAAACTCCAGCTTGAAGCTGCTATAATTTTCCGGATTCCTCTCAGTTGGCCTGAGTTTTCTGCTGGCATAAGCGATGACTTTTTCTTGGCCATTCTGCTTCTGACTGAGAACTGCTCCTAAACCTTCATTACTAGCATCGGTGTACAGCAGGAACGGTTGGCTGTAATCAGGATACGTCAAGATCTCATCACCCGTAAGGATCTCTTTCATCTTTTGGAATGCTTCAGCCTGTTCCTTACCCCAATTGAAGGAGGATTTCTGCTCTTTAGGATTGGCCTACTAGGAGGTCCTGTAGAGGCGCTGCCTTCTTCGTGTAATCTTTCACGAACCTTCTGTAGTAACCCGTTAGTCCCAGGAACTGTCGCACTTCCTTGAGGTTCTTCGGCTCCGGCCACTTCTGGATGGCAGTGACTTTCTCCGGGTCCGGCGCTACTCCTTCCGAACTGACGATGTGCCCCAAATATTGTACCTTCTGTTTGAGTAGATGGCATTTTGAGGGTTTCAACTTCATCCGTACCTGGACAGGGACTCAAATACTTCTGCCAGGTGCTTCAGATGGTCCTCATATGTCTTGGAGTACACGATGACGTCGTCTAAGTATAGCAGCACGGTTTCAAATTGAGATGTCCCAGGCAGTTCTCCATCACTCTCTGAAATGTTCCTGGGGCACTGCTGAGCCCAAACGGCATTCTGTCAAACTCACAGAGCCCCATTGGGGTGGTGAAAGCCGTTTTCTCACGATCCTCCTCAGCCACAGCCACTTGCCAGTAACCACTAGTCAGATCGAGGGTAGAAAAGTAGTTAGCCGTTTTCAGAGCAGCCAATGATTCCTCTATACGTGGTAGCGGGTATGCGTCCTTGTGTGTTATGCGGTTCACCTGCCTGTAATCCACACACATTCTCAAGCTACCATCTTTCTTTCTAACCAGGACTAGAGGTGCTGCCCAGGGACTACAACTATCCCTGATTACTCCGGCTTCTTTCATATCTCGCAACATTTCCTTAGCTTCTGATAATGGGCTGGGGGTATAGGCCTATACCGCTCTTTGATGGGAGGATGACTGCCTGTAGGGATATGATGTTGTACTCCCTTAATTATCCCAAAATCAAGTGGATTCTTGCTAAATACCTGGGCGTACTCTTGCACCACCCGTAATACCCCTTGCTTCTGGTGAGCGGGAGTGGTGTCCGTCCCAACATGGAGTTGCTGACAAACCCTTCCGCCACCTGGTTGCCGGGTCATTGTCCTCCGCTATTGGCGGAGTGTAAGGACTCCCGCCGGGAGAATAGAATTATTGTCAACAGCATGTAGTTTAGCAATGGTTGCATAACGGGGTAAGTTTACCTCATCATCTCCCCAATTGAGAAGCCCTACCGGAACTCTTCCATTCACCACTTCCACTACCCCCCTAGCAGTCATAAGTGTAGGTCTATGTTCTGAATGGTGGGGTTCTACTACAGCTTGGTAGTTCTGTCCTCTCAGGCCTATGGCTGCCTGCACCAGATTATCATTTCACTCATTGGGGGTATCACAATGGGATTCGAGTCAGTGACCCGTACATTACCAATTTCGCCGTCTGTAAGCTTCGCTTGCTGCTGACACACCAGGGCCCGGATCTCTCTTTGCATTACTCCTTTCTGCCTTGGTCGGGCAATCTCAGCGAGCTGTTGGAGTAAGAACACAACTTCTCCCAAACAATTACTGATAATGTTAGTACCCAAAATTATATTTAAACCGTTCTCCTCATTTACAGTCTTTACTACCAGAAGCCCCTGGTCTTTCAACTCCTCTCTGCCCACTTTCACATCTACACATTTGTCCCGAGTACTTCTACAGGAAGACCATTAGAAGCATACACGGTAAAGTCAGGGCTCGGGGGTTTAAGACTGTCCATTGACCAGAACTTAGTATATAGGGCATCAGGTATTAGGGTCACCTGAGACTCAGTATCTAACAATGCCGGAACAGCAATACCATCTAGAATGATAGACAGGTAGGGTCGTCCACCCACATACCTGCGGTTCCAGTCTAGGGGGCCTGACGGGTCTTCTCCTGGGTGTTGGCCCTCGGACCCAGGTTTGCCCGTTTAAAGGACACTGTGGAGACATATGACCTTTCGGTTGCATCGGTAACAGGTGATCTCCCGACGAGGAGGGTGTTGATCAGAGGTCGCTCCTGGGGTGGCGTTGTCCTCCTCCGGGGGGGCGACGTCTTCCTTCTTCTCCGGTTCATCCACGGGACGTCTTCTGGGCAATCAGCTAATAAGATCTTCCCTTCTTCCTCTTTCCGCAGCTGCAGGGCACTCATCACAGCAGCCAGATTTTTAGTCAGCTGGCGCACCTCTGAGCGCAGACAGTCCAATTCACTAGGGGGTGTCACCTGCGTTTGGTTTCGGCACTGGCGAGGAAAAGGGGGTTGCCGCCGGCTCCAGAGTGAATTCACCCTGACGATGTTGGGTTGCCACCTCAGGTTTGCCCAGGGGCCGCAGCCCTTTTATTGCCATGTCCTTTAGGGCATCAAAGGTAACATCAGGGTGATCTAAAGACCACCAATTCACAGTTCTGCGTTCCGCTTGGGACCTCAGTCCCTGCACAAATTGTTCTTTCAGCATCTTATTTTCATCAATGACACTTATGGTATTAACCTGCTTGAGGGCTCTCAGGGCCCCTTGTAGTCGGCAGGCATAGTCCCTTATGCTGTCACTTGGTTGCTGTGAACAGTTATAGAATGCCATCCGGAGATCTGTTTCGGTGCGATCTTCAAAAATGGCCTGTAACTTTAAGAGGATTGCAGGCACCAACTCCTGGTCCGTGGTAGCCCAAGTCTCCACTTCTCTCTCAGCAGCGCCAGTTAGCTGCCCTATTAATACTGCAGCTTTTTGCCTCTCAGTCATAGAGTACATTTCCAGGACACTGCATATCTTCCGTTTGAATCCTGCTAAAGGCCTGGCTCGCCGCTGTACTGGGGAAGCCATTTCGCCCCAGGCATATATGGAAGCGTTAGTGGCATGAGCGGGACCACCGGACTGAGTGCTGGGCCTGCGCCCCCATCTGGCGCTACAACGCCACGCGGTGCGGAGTCGGGTCCTCCGGCTGGGGCCGCACTGTCGGCCGGTTGTTGCAACATATTAGCGCCCCCTTGGTTAAACGGAGCCTACCGGTTTCAGAAGCTGCTATTTCCCAGGCACAGCAGTAGGAACAGGACCTTCGTCGCAGGCGCTCTGATGTCAGAGCGTCCACTTCCTGTCGCAGGACCTGCCGCTGAGTCAGAGCCGGGGGCGTGTCCAAGACTTTGCGCGCTCCTTCAGGTACGCCCACCTTCTTCTCCAGCGCCTCAGGGCGCGAATATGGCGGCAAATATGGCGGTATTTGGCGCCAAACAATAGCAACAGTCTTTTTCACCAAAACACTCCACAGGCACACAGGGCTCGCAATTCTGCAAGTTTCGGATCCTGTTCGTGACGCCAAGTTTGTCTTGACCCGCACCACAATTGTGGTTTACCAGAGCAATGGGGTACTCAGAGCCGAGCCCATGGAAGTCTATGGGGTTGTCACAGGTAGCGCTGGCTCGGTCTGTGGCCCTGGCGGTCAGGCGTATGTTGGGGGGATTATTTACAGGGGATAGGTATATATACAGTTCGTGACGCCACCTGTAGTTCTCTGATCACTAAGACCAGCGCTGCTGTAGATCTCTGAGGGGATGGTGAGGCAGCTAGATGTCGGGTCCCCTACAGGTGGGACTCTTCCCTCAGGTCGATAGTTATGGTGGGGTTGTGCAGGGATGCAATCAAATAACTCAGTCTCACACATAGAAGCTTCTTTCCATACCTTTTACTTCAAGTTGTTCAGGCAGGTCCCAGGGAGGCTGTTCGGGGTGGATGAATGCACGTAGCGGTAACAGTTGAGCAGGTTACAGGCCTCCTTCTCTTTCCAAATGATGAGTGAGTCCAAGCTTGCCTGTAGCTAAGTTAACTCTATAGTTTTCAGCTTTTCCCACTAGCTGTACTGCCCGGCCGGTTTTGTGATAGAGCCTTATAAGTGGTGAACTAAGTACTTTCTTTTGCCGCGCGCCAGACTCAGAAGTCTTGTTCTCCTGACTCGGTTACGTACTGGCACTCTAAGGGCGGCTTTCTGCAACCTAAGGTCCAGTAAGACTCTGGCTTTTCTATCACTATGCCTGGAGCTATAGTGACGCTTCGGTCCCCAGTGACCGGTGACAATGTGCAGGATAATCCGATCCTTAAGGCACTTCTGTATCCTTCCTACTATGCCCTTCGCCCTGCTTCTGCTTTCAATGTAGCACTGAAGCGTGAAGATAGAAAGTCAGTTTTCTTCCTTGGTCTCACTGAGTAACTCTCAGTTTCCTCAAAGTTCAGACTGAGTAAAAGGTAACTCTGACTAGACTCGGGATGATAACTAGTCATCCGTTACTAGACTCCACTTCGTTGAATTGGCAGGAACTAATCTTCTGCTCACCCAGAGCTCTGACAGGAATCCTCACTGTCTAAGAAGAACTAGTCCTGACTGCTCTGTACGATGACAGGAAGCTAGACTGACTCTCTCCTCTGCTACACGTCACTCCCTATACACCCCTGTGGGTGTGTCTGAAGTGTAAGTGAGTGTCAAGCTTTAACTGTTACCTTACTGTGCATTCTCCAGATCCTGTGTGCCTTACATACCAGGGCTACACAATATATTATATCTTGGTGTGAGGGGTGGTGATTATAAAAAAATCTTAGCCCAAATGGAGGCCTGTTGGATTGTCCATCTCGACACAATGGTGCCCAATGGTCTCAATGAATCTCTAAATTTCGCCTCTTTTTTATAGTTTTCTATTTTTCCCTTTGATTTCCCCTCTTTGGTTCCGTTTGATGCCTTCTTTGCTTTTAATTTTTTGTGTTTTTAATTGTTTTTACAGTGTTGTTCACTCTTCACCGTGTATCTTTTGAGACTTTCTACCGCCGTTTTCCCATATATCTGATGTCCATGAGGAATTGAATGAATACAAGTGGAAGAATACTACCGCAGCGATATATAATGTATATACATTGTACCATTGTTTATATTATGCTGCATATTGTTCTTAGGTTGTAATTACTCTCATTTGTATTCCTATGGTATTTCCTGATTATTATGACTCCTCATGGCATCATATTATCACCTGTTACTATGGAGTTCGGTGTGCGCATGCTCCGCCTTTGCCTGTGTTGTTCCTGCGGCGGTGGGGCGTCTCCATTGCACCCTGGGCGTGCTCTGGTTCAGTGCCTGAGCGCGCGTCATGGTGTATGACGCCTCCATCGCTGGGATCCTCCTGGCTTCAGGCGACGCATGCGCCGTTGTACCCTCTCCTATTGGATGGTTCTGATCATGTGACTGGGAAGTAGGAGGTATATGAAGGTCCTTTGCACTGCACACTACTATCCCCTTGAAAAAGTGGCAGGCAGCCACGAAACGTGCGTTGGGGCGGCACCTTTATTACGGGGTGACTTTTCCTCCTGCGGTACTTTAACCCTTTGGTGAGCATGTCTTCTGTCTAAATATGGCAACGCTATACTTACCTTTGCTGATCTTTGATATGATGGCGTTATACCATTGCTGACTATATTTGGAGCGTTTGCTATTGCGATGACATGTCTCATTCTTGTGGTTCAATAGGTTTTCTGGATATGGCATTTCACTCTGTTGCAAAGGACATATGTATATGTTCTATTTTTGTACTATAGCCATCTTATGTACTGTTACCACAAGTGCTTACTCATTATAACCGCTAGGAGGCAATTTTTCCTTGTATGTGCACATGTTCTGTATGTGTTTCTAATTGTCTTACATGTATTTTTGTGCTGCTATTTTACCGATTTGTACAATAAATATTTACTTTTTATATATGATCAATTCTGGTCACTAATGACTCTTGCCTTCTCCTCTATATCATGTTTATATATGAGTAGTGACATTTTGGTTTCACACTTGCTTGTGTTACCCACATTTCTCAGCGTTACCCATGCAGCTGTTCATGTTTATAACTTCTACTGTCAGTAGTCATCTGATAGCGCTACTCCATTTATCAGATTCCAGGGGATACCCTAACCCCCACCCTTAACCCCCTGTACAGGGTTCTGGACTTGCACAGTAGCCCCTAGACTGCGGCCATGGAGACAACTGCTAGCCAGATACTGCGAGTTGGCAGAAGTGGTAATGTCGCCATGTCAGAACCAGGAGGAAAGTATGGTACAAAATAACCAAGCAAAAGAATAGTCAGGAAATATAAAAATTTAGTATGGTGTCAACTGGAAACAAGAATAGACATAGTAGGAGCATTCCTGGAGGAGATATTAAATCCACCATCTACAGTACATAACATCATCAAAAGATTTAAAGAATCTGGAGAATCCATGTGTACAACGGATAAGGTCAATAGTCAATATTGAATGCTCTGGATCTATGTGCCCTAAGACGGCACTGCATTAAAAACAGCAAATCACTGCATGGGCTCAGAAATAATTGCATAAATCATTTTCAGTCAGTTTGCCATTCTATCCAAAAGTGGAAGTTACAAGTCGTCATGCAAACAAGAAGTCATACAATATATCAACACAATGTAAAAATGCTGCCGTATTCTCTGGGATAAAGCTGATTTAAAATGCACTGTGGCAAAAAGAAAATCTGTTTTGTGGTCAAATGAATCAAAATTTAAAACTTTTTATGAAAACCATGGACACCGTGTCCTGCGGACTCAAAAAGAGAATTACCATCCAGCTTGTTATCGACACATAGTTCAAAAGCCTGCATATCTGATGATATGGAGCTGCATTAGTGCTTGTAGCATTGGGCAGCTTAAACATCTTGAAAGACGCTATCAATGCAGAAAATTACAAAGAGAACATGTGCTCCCATCCAGACTTCAATTTCAGGTAAGGCCTAACATATTTCAGCAGACAATTCTAAATCACATACTAGATTCATCACACCAGCATGGCTTCGCAGAAGAAGAGTTCGGTAGATAAACTGGTCGCCTTCAGTCAAGACCTTTCACCAATCGAAAACATTTGTGATGCAAAAATTCTGGTAAAGACCGATGTCTGAGGAGCAGCTGTTATGATAGTGCAGCAACTCACACGGGAAAATAGATAACACACTAAAAACTGCACTTGACACTGCCAATTCCTGTAGAGAATTGGGATCATTATCCCACAGTCCCTAGAGGATCCAGCATGAGCTGAGATAGCCCTAACCACAGACTAGATGATGGCAACTCGACCTATATTGTCTGAAACGCCATTGAGCGCTTCACCTTCCTTGTAAAGAACTGGTGGGCAAAGAAAAGTGCAAATTACCTACAGAAGGGAAAGTTTGCTGAAATAGAAAGAGATTCAGAGTGAGTAAAATAAACCACGAAATACAAAATAAAGGAATAAGTATGTACTGTTAGAGAATATGCTACCTACTTCCTAAAAAGAAACAGAAGATAGTTGCAGGGTAAAGAACATAAACAGCTGAAAGATAAACCCTAGCTTAAACTACAGCAGTATGACTGGACATACAAATGAGACTATCACAAGCTGGAAATGCTAGCAGGGGAAAGTATATAAAGCCGCACCCGAAAGGTGATAGGGTATAGGTCATACGTCATGACATATTGTATTTCATGATAGTGCATATTTGTGAAAATATCAGAAATTTGGTGAAAACTTTGAAAATTTCACAATTTTCAAACTTTTAATTCTTATACCCTTAAGCAAGAGAGTTATGTCACACAAAATAGTTAATAAATAGCATTTGCCACATGTCTAATTTTCATCTGCACTATTTTTGAAACATATTTTTTTGTTAGGAAGTTAGAAGGGTTAAAAGTTGATCAGCAAATTCTAATTTTTTCCCCCAAAAAATCTTTTTTTAGGAACCACATCACAATTGAAGTGACTTTTGGGGCCTATACGACAGTAAATACCCAAAAGTGACAACATGCTAAAAAACTGCACCCCTCAAAGCCTCTTAAACCACATTCAAGAAGTTTAAGGTGCCTCACCAAAATTAATGCAATGTGGATTGAAAAAATGAACATTTTACTTTATTTGCAAAACTTTTATCTTAGCCCCATTTTTTTTATTTTCACAAGGGTAACAGGAGAAATTGAAACTCTAAATTTGTTGTGCAAAGTCTCCCAAATATGCCAATATCCAATATATGTGGCAAAACTACTGTTTGGGTGCAAGGCAGGGCTTGGAGGGAAAGAGTGCCATTTGACTTTTTGAACGCAAAAATGTCTGGAATCGAGAATGGACACCATGTCGCGTTTGGAGAGCCCCTGATGTGCTTAAACAGTAGAAACCCCCAGGTGGCCACATTCTGTAAACTAGAACCCTCAAGGAATGCATCTAGATGTGTGTTGAGCACCTTGAACCCTCAGTTGCTTCACAGAAGTTTATTGCATAGAGCCGAACTTTTAAAAATTTTCAGCGGAACCCGTCGGACCCGAACATCCACTAGTTTGTCCATCTCTACCTACATATAGTCAGTAACTACTTTTCAGGCACAGAACAACGTTCAGAAGGAAAGTAGCGCCATATTATAGAGCACCTATGTGCTAGAAGAGCAGAATACCCCACTCAAGTGACTCCATTTTGGAAATTGCGCTATATCCCTGCCAAACATGTGGACGATAAATGTGGTTTAGACACACTGTAGATAAGAAGGGAGAGGGGCATTTGGATTTGGGAGCAAAGAATTAGTTGGATTTATTTTGGGGGGCCAAGAGCCATTTCACTTTTCCAGAGCCTTTGTACTACTAGTAACATGGAAGCCCCCTATATTTTCATTAACAGATGACAAACATGAGTGAGGGCTTGCTTTTTTGTGTATTGATTTGAAGCTTTTGTTGGGGAACATTTTACATAACATTTGGGATCACATTTATCCTGCGCTCTACGCTGATCACTTACATCCTGGTCTCGATCTAAATCTCTAAGTGACGTGATTCAGATGAAACTCTAGAAGGATCCATTTACTAAAATGAGACAGCAGAGTTACTCTGGACTCTGTTCAACGTTGTCCTTCTTTTCCGAAGTGAACAAAGCTGTAGCCTGACAGTGCTTTTATGCATGCCTAAAATGACAGACACCGCCAGATCATAGGCGTCCACAGTGCCTCCATCTGCCTCATTATAGGGAATGTTCCACCGGTGGTTCTGTCCGAATCACAAATTTCTGAGATTTGCACGGAAACCCCGGTGTAAGTGCATAACGCTGGATAAATCCGAGCTGAGCTTTTCTGCGATCTTTGGGAGGCAAAATGAACAAATCAACAGCAGATGAAGAATTGATTTTATTTATTTTTTACGCCATTCCTTGTACGGTATAAGTGATTAGACAACTTTATACTTCGGGTTGATGCGATTACAGCAATATCAGATTATATTTTTTTTATGTTTGACTGCTGTCACACACTGATTTTTTTTGCAAAAATTAGTTTTTGCATTGCCATATTTTGAAAGCTATAATTTTTCCATTTTCTGCAGAGTCATGTGTGGGCTTGTTTTTCGTGGGAAGAGTTGATGGTGTTATTGGTACCATTATCTGACACATAACATTTTTTGATCACTTTCTATTCTGATTTTTTGGGAGGCAGAATGAACAAAAACTATCAATTCATGAATTGCTTTTTTTTTGGGGGGGGTTATGCCGTTTCGCATGTGGTACAATTAATAAGGCAGCTTATTCTTCGGGTCACTACGATTACAGCAATACCTCATTTATGTAATTTTCTATGTTTTGATGCTTTTACACAATAAAAACTGTTTTATAGAAAAGTAAGTATTTATATCTCAAACAGTCCTATCTATCAAAAAGTAAAATGTTAACCCCTACCATAAACACCTTAAAGCAAAAAAAACCTCATAATATTAGAATTATCTGGAACTCCCACCAAAAAATGCAATAACAATCAATTAAAATATTGTATACAAGAAATTACTGTTGTATTAAATAGAGGTGGGTCACCTGCAGTGGAAGCTATGTATACAGATGTTGGAATGTGTACTGAATAATTTACCCTGTTCCTGCCCCTGAAGACAACAGATGCACTATGTGAATACCGTCGTGTGGTTTTATATGTGAAATAACATGTCTAATGTAATGTGATATAATGCATTATGGTGATGTACAGTATATAAAGTGTTAGCTCATAATGTGAATATAGCACAAGGATAAGCTTAGGATTGCATATGATATAGAAGAGGTTAGCATGTAGATAGGAAATGGTTAAGGTTAGGATTATCCCAGTGGAAGTGCACTAGTGCTGATAACAAGGGGGGCACTTCTTGGTTAGAGGCAGTTGAGTGTCAGCCAGTTAAGTGTGGAGTGATTTCAAGTTCAGGTGGGGTGTGGCGGCCAAATGGAGATCCCTGATGGACATTCCAAGAGATTCTGGAGCAGGGCTGGACTGGGACAAAAAAGCAGCCTATACACACGTGGTCAAAGTTGTTGGTATCCCTCGTTTAATGACAGAAAAACCCACAATGGTGACAGAAATAACTTGAATCTGACAAAAGTAATAATAAATAAAAAATCTATGAAAATGAACAAATGAAAGTCAGACATTGCTTTTCAACCATGCTTCCACAGAATTTAAAAAAAAATAAAACTCATGAAATAGGCCTGACAGAAATGATGGCACCCTTAACTTAATATTTTGTTGCACAACCTTTTGAGGCAATCACTGCAATCAAACGAGTCCTATAACTGTCAATGAGACTTCTGCACCTCTAGAACGGAATAGGAGTTGTGCTAAAGAGGAAGGAGTCTGCTATACTGTCCCCTATCCAACCTGTATCCATCTGATCAAATTGAACTATTTAGTAAAAATTTGACTGTTTCAAGAACCTGGTGTCCCATGTGTTGTGTGCAGCGGCTCCTAAAGGCGGCAGGCTGGGGGTGAGTCTGATGCACCCCACACCCTACAGCACACTAGAACAGGACACCCATTGTCTGTGAAGTGTCAGAGCGCAACAGGACAGTAGCTTGGTCGCGACTACCGCTCTGCAGCACTTTCATTTGGCATCGTGTGCATGATCATTCCATGCATCAAGAAAACTTGACAGATGTGGGGATAGGTTCAGATAACACAAAGATAGTGCTGACTCCCATCATACAAGTCCCGCATGAAATCCAAAGACCCAACTACACCAAATCTAAAGTGCTGCAGAAAGGTAGTCGCGACCAAGCTCCATTGACGATGAAATAAAAAAGTTACGAGTCTCATAAAATGGTGACAGAAACCACCTTTTTTTGTTTTTAAATTTCTGTGATATATTTTAATTGCTAAAATATTTTTTTTAAAAATATGCAAGTTTGGTATCACTGTAATTGGACTGAAAAGCTTTTGTATAAAATCTAGCAAATCACAAATAATCATAATGCTCAAACAACATATTCTAAACATGATTAGTTTAGGATTTTTCCACGACGTGCTCCTTTTGACAAGCTTCTTTCCATGAAGTCAGCACATCTGGCTGCAGATGGCACATGGGGATTCTACCTCATTTGACACCTACACAAAAATATTTAGGATTAAAACATAGCAGACTTCTTTGCTGGCCGGGTGACCAAAGAAATGCAGGAATGAATGTTTTAATATACAGCGTGCACCATGTGATCAACAGATGGTCAACGTACTACATCAGACGATACATAATCTATGCAACAGACGTAGATAGGGCTTACTCTAAGAACGCACCTTAAATAAAATGCTAGTTCTGGATACGTGGCAACATGTTTATACAAACTGGAAGCTATAAAACAGGCACATGTACAATATACTACTGACTGTATATATGACCTTTGTTGTCCTCCATATGCAAATCCAAATACAAGATATCCAGATATCATAAGACATAAAAATGAGTAGAAATGTCTTCCAGTATCTGGTTTTCACAATATACAGAAGAGATGTAGTACAGTAGTAATAATTGACATGAGCCATTAGTTATTTCCCCTTATCACTGCCTCTTATGCCATGAGGCAACATAAGCATCTCACCTCAGGCAGCAGTCTGGTAGGGGGCAGCAAAATTTTGCTGCTCCCCACTCTGTGCACTAGCTAGCGAGCAGGTATCAGAGCATGTTTTAGGTGGGACCAGACGAGTATTTTAATCCTGCACCTACATTTTCTTTAAAAACAATTCTGAATTCCATGTAGCACACTTATGACAAAACCAAAACTCACCAATGGTTTTCAAGTGGACACTTACTCATGGTATGATACACGTTTAATACCCAAATCATGTCTTATAATACAGGGAAAATTGAGGAAGGACTTCTCACCCAACAAAGTTTATCAATTACAATTATTACAGATTCCAGAGAGAACAGTCTTAGTATTTATATACCGCCATCTGGGCTCTGACTCACCATTTGCATGAATCAGAAACGGGTTGGGTGATTACCAGTTATTCTTTACATTCCAGAGTAAACATACTTGAAAAAGCTGGCCAAGGACTACAGGGAGGGACCTAACTAGTCCAATGTGACTAGTCCAGATGGCTTCTCCATGCCCTTCAACAGTTGATTGAAAGATTTCTGTAGCGCAGGTGTCCCTATGCGATTCCCATCCTCCTCTCCCACTATTGGGATGGTGTTCTCAGGGTGATGAGCTTTGCTGGTTTGGCACCAGACATAGCATTTACCTTGGTGGCCAAAAAGTAAAATTTTGTTCTCATATGACCGCAGCGCTTTCCTCCATACGCTTGTAGAGTCTCACACATGTCTTTTGGCAAACTCAAAACGAGCCTTACAATTTTTGTGTGTAAGTTAAGGCTTTTTGCCGCCCACTCTTTCATAAAGACCATCTCTATGGTGTCTGGCTTATTGTGGTTGTATGGACAAACATTTCAGTCTCTGTTGGGAACTCTGCATCTTCTTCATGGTTACCTTTCGTCTCTGTGCTACCTCTTTGATTAATGCCCTCCTTGCCTGGTCTGAGAGTTTTGGTGGATGGCCCTCTCTTGGCAGGTTTGTTGTGGTACTGTGTTCTTCCGTTTGATGATAATGGATTTGATGGTGCTCCGGGGGATCATCAGAGATTTGGATATTTTTTTTTATAACCCAACTCTGACTTGTACTTCTCAACAACTTTGTCCCTGACTTGTTTGGAGGTCTCCTTGGTGCTCATAGTGTTGTTTGGTTAGTGATGTCTCTTTCTTAATAGTGTTGCAGCCCCTGTGGTTTTTCAGAAAAGGTGTGTATATACTGACAGACCATGTGACATTTAGATTGCACACAGGTGGACTCCCTTTCATTAAGCATGTGACTTATGAAGGGAATTGCTTAGAGGAGGCTGGGTTTTTATAAAGCCGGGAAATTTGCATCTCCTGGCCTTTCCTAACGATGACAGTGAACAAGCCATAACCCTAACAGGCTAATTAAGGTCTGAAACCTTGATCAAAGTTATCTGAGCACTCAAATCTCCAAGGGTGATCAAACTTTGGCCCATTTTCCTTTTTATAAGTTTTAAAATGTAAAATATGACAATATATATATTTGCCTAAAATACAAATAAAAAGTGTCATCTTTAACTTTTGGCCTTTTACAGATCATTTCATCTTCAACTTGCTTAACTGTTCAAATTAACTGTAATTTTGACTAGGGGTTCTCAAACCTTTACATGTCACTGTATGTATGGGGATAGATAGATTGATCTATTACTGATTATTCCCCATCATTCTTCATTAGCCTGTGTAAAGAGGCAGTAAACGAGCACCAAACAACTTCAACGTAGTCGATTGAGCTTGTCGGTCCTGCTATCAGTCAAGCATTTTGTAGAATCAGTGTAAATTTGGGAATGTATAACAATGTGTGGAAATGGTTTGTCTTTGATTGATACCTCATTAAAGTTGAAAAGTAAAACACATTCTAAGGGTATGTGCTCACATGGAGTATTTGCAGCAGTTGTTTTACAACAAAAACCAGGGTGATAGAAGGAAAAACGTGTGTTTTTATTTTTCCTTTTCATTTGAATGGATGAAAAGTGCAGCAAAAGCGGTGAAAGAATTTACATGCTGCAGGTTTGCAAAAACGTGGCAAAAACGCAGCATGTAAACAAGCCTTAATATATTTTATACAGTGCCCTCTGAAAGGGATTAGATTGTTTAAAAAAACATGGTAATGACAATGCCCAAGGCCTCTTATTTTTCCCACCATTTTTCATCAATCTGCTGGATCAGACTTCTATTCATTTTTGTTCTTAGTGTCTATTTTTCCATTTGGCATCTGATTCTTTCACCGAAAATGTTATGCAGATGAGACATGGATGATATTTGTGTTCTTTTTTTATTTTCATGGATCCATTGATTGAACAGATGAGTTTCATCTGTGTCTCAGATCAAAAACAGACATTCTTGGTTTTTTCATGGACACTTGGACTGCAAAAATCATATGTGAACAGCCCTATAGACTACTGCTTGTTGCCTGTCCTTAGCAGTGGTTTCCTAGCAGCTATTTTACCATGAAGGCCTGCTGCACAAAGTCTCCTCTTATCAGTTGTTGTAGAGATGTGTCTACTGCTAGAACTCTGTGTGGCATTGACCTGGTCTCTAATCTGAGCTGCTGTAAACCTGCAATTTCTGAAGCTGGTGACTTGGATAAACTTATCCTCAGAAGCAGAGGTGACTCTTGGTCTCCCTTTCCTGGGGCGGTCCTCATGTGAGCCAGTTTCTTTGTAGCGCTTGATGGTTTTTGCAACTGCACTTGGGGACACTTTCAAAGTTATCCCAATACATGTTCTATTTGTGCAAAACACAGATAAAAGATGTACAGTACAGACCAAAAGTTTGGACACACCTTCTCATTTAAAGATTTTTCTGTATTTTCATGACTATGAAAATTGTACATTCACACTGAAGGCATCAAAACTATGAATTAACACATGTGGAATTATATACTAAACAAAAAAGTGTGTAACAACTGAAATTATGTCTTATATTCTAGGTTCTTCAAAGTAGCCACCTTTTGCTTTGATGACTGCTTTGCACACTCTTGGCATTCTCTTGATGAGCTTCAAGAGGTAGTCACCAGAAATGGTTTTCACTTCACAGGTGTGCCCTGTCAGGTTTAATAAGTGGGATTTCTGGCCTTATAAATGGAGTTGGGACCATCAGCTGTGTTGTGCAGAAATCTGGTGGATACACAGCTGATAGTCCTACTGAATAGACTGTTAGAATTTGTATTATGGCAAGAAAAAAGCAGCTAAGTAAAGAAAAACGAGTGGCCATCATTACTTTAAGAAATGAAGGTCAGTCAGTCCGAAAAATTGGGATAACTTTGAAAGTGTCCCCAAGTGCAGTTGCAAAAACCATCAAGCGCTACAAAGAAACTGGCTCACATGAGGACCGCCCCAGGAAAGGAAGACCAAAAGTCACCTATGCTTCTGAGGATAAGTTTATCCGAGTCACCAGCCTCAGAAATCGCAGGTTTACAGCAGCTCAGATTAGAGACCAGGTCAATGCCACACAGAGTTCTAGCAGCAGACACATCTCTACAACAACTGTTAAGAGGAGACTTTGTGCAGCAGGCCTTCATGGTAAAATAGCTGCTAGGAAACCACTGCTAAGGACAGGCAACAAGCAGAAGAGACTTGTTTGGACTAAAGAACACAAGGAATGGACATTAGACCAGTGGAAATCTGTGCTTTGGTCTGATGAGTCCAAATTTGAGATCTTTGGTTCCAACCACCGTGTCTTTGTGCGACGCAGAAAAGGTGAACAGATGGACTCTACATGCCTGGTTCCCACCGTGAAGCATCAAGGAGGAGGTGTGATGGTGTGGGGGTGCTTTGCTGGTGACACTGTTGGGGATTTATTCAAAATTGAAGGCATACTGAAGCAGCATGGCTACCACAGCATCTTGCAGCGGCATGCTATTCCATCCGGTTTGCATTTAGTTGGACCATCATTTATTTTTCAACAGGACAATGACCCCAAACACACCTCCAGACTGTGTAAGGGCTATTTGACCAAGAAGGAGAGTGATGGGGTGCTACGCCAGATGACCTGGCCTCCACAGTCACCAGACCTGAACCCAATCGAGATGGTTTGGGGTGAGCTTGACCGCAGAGTGAAGACAAAAGGGCCAACAAGTGCTAAGCATCTCTGGGAACTCCTTCAAGATTGTTGGAAGACCATTTCTGGTGTCTACCTCTTGAAGCTCATCAAGAGAATGCCAAGAGTGTGCAAAGCTGTCATCAAAGCAAAAGGTGGCTACTTTGAGGAACCTAGAATATAAGACATAATTTCAGTTTCAGTCTATAATTCTACATGTGTTAATTCATAGTTTTGATGCCTTCAGTGTGAATGTACAATTTTCATAGTCATGAAAATACAGAAAAATCTTTAAATGGAAAGGTGTGTCCAAACTTTTGGTCTGTACTATATGAGAAAAATGGACATTTGAAGGAGACGTCAGGTTGACACTAGAAGCATAGAAATAAATCCTTGATAGCTTTACATTTTGGCTACCAAGAAGATTTTACTTTAACCTATATGGAGTTCATGTTCTCTTTGCAGATCTTGGCGAATCTAATGGGATCTACTATCAATATAATGTCTATAAATGTCTATAAGAAATGACGCCCTGATTGCTGCCATCTAGAGAAAGAAGAGACTGACAGATTGCGTTACAAGCCAAATGTTCTTATTTCTAAAAGATAGAGAGCACCAGATGGTTTTGACAGTCACTTATCTCCCTTCATCTACTAACATGTTTAATTGGCTGAGTAAGTAACTTTATTGAGGGTATGGTCTGAGAGCCGCGATCAAATGATCAAATGAATGACAGCTATTACATCTATGGCCAGCTCAATAAAATCATAATGTAACACTTTGTTAGCAACAGTGCCACCTGCAGGCTCAACTTGGCTTTGCAAGTCCAATAATAAAGCACTGGGGTTATAGGCAATGAAATCTTACATGTGACATGAAATACTGACTTGCCTTTGCAAGTCATGAATATTAATCTTTGTCAGAATACTTTTTTCTAATTTCATGTCACTTTTTTCCCTTTTACCAATTAGTGATATGTGTTTAATGATTGCATAGAAATACCTAATGGTGACGGTCTTCTGTTATTTTCAGCACTGATCATGCCTTTTCCTGCATCATGTGAACGCAGCTCTTTCTTGCCATCTCATACTGTAGACTGTTGGTTGCTCATTCTAGGGCCCCCTTTACACATCCGCTTAAGACAACGTATGCATGAAACGGTCTGTTTTTATTATCCGTGTGGTTTCCTGTTGGCTATCCGTGTGTAGATGCGTGCTGTCCGTGTGACATGTACCGGACTAGAATGCAGAATATGAATTACAGATTTTTATGGGTTAAAGATGTGCAAGTATACACATAGATTGATAGATAATTAGATAGTTAATAAATAGATAACTACCATATTTTTCAGACTATAAGGGCCTGTGCACACGTTGCGGATTTACCTGCGGATTTTTCCGCACAGAATCCGCACCTCTTGGCAGAAAACGCAGGTGCGGTTTTGACGCGGTTTTTGTGTGGATTTGTCCTGCGGTTTTACACCTATAATGGAATAGGTGCAAAACCGCAGCGGAATCCGCACAAAGAATTGACATGCTGCGGTTTTAAAACCGCACCAAATCCGTGTGGAAAATTCCACATCATGTGCACAGCTTTTTTTTTTCCATAGATTTACATTACACAGTGCCCTGCCTGCAGAACTGCAGGGCAAAAACCGCTGCGGAACCGCAGGCAAATCCGCAACGTGTGCACAGGCCCTAAGACACTCTTTTTTCCTCCAAATTTTTGGTGGAAAATGGGAGGTGCGTCTTAGGGTCTGTGCACACATTGCGGATTTGCTTGCGGATTTTTCCGCACAGAATCCGCACCTCTTGGCAGAAAACGCAGGTGCGGTTTTGAAGCGGTTTTTGATGCGGTTTTCCCATGCGGTTTTACACCTATAATAGAATAGGTGTAAAACCGCAGAGGAATCAACACAAAGAATTGACATGCTGTGGTTTTAAAACCGCACCAAATCCGTGCGGAAAATTCCACATCATGTGCACAGCTTTTTTTTTTCCATAGATTTACATTACACAGTGCCCTGCCTGCGGAACTGCAGCAGAACTGCAGGGCAAAAACCGCTGCGGAACTGCAGGCAAATCCGCAATGTGTGCACAGGCCCTGAGACAGTCTGGGTGCACCTTATAGTCTGTATGTGGCTGTGGCTGTGGGGGGGGAGCGGCAGGGGCGTTGGAGCTGGTTACAGAAGGCAGGAGAGAAGGCAGGAGCTGCAGCTAACACGTGTGCCTGCTGTTAAAGCAAATTAACATTCACTTCCCCCCATGCTCATAGTCCCTCCTACCTTGAAGCACTGAAGCTGGCACCGAAAGGTGGGAGGAACTATAAGTGTGGGGAGCAGTGAACATTGTCTTTAATAGCAGGCACTTGTTAGCTGCCGGCTTCCTGCAGCAGCTGGGAGATCACATGTGTCCCCTATTAAAGAGAATGAATATTCATTGCTCCCCACATGTGTCCCCTATTAAAGAGAATGAATATTCATTGCTCCCCAAGACTATAGCCCTGCCCATCTCTATGCACTGAAGCTGGTGATGAAATGTGGGTGGGACAATGGGAGGGGAGAGCAGTGAATATTCATTGTCTTTAATAGTGGGCACAAGTGAATGAGTATACACTGCTCTCCACGCCTATTGTCCCACCCACCTCTCAATGCCAGCTTCAGTGCTCACGGGGACATATATACCAGGATGGGTATCATATATATCCTCGATGGGGACATATACATCAGGATGGGGGATATTAGTACCGAATTGGGGGACATTACCCCTAACAGTGTCAGCAGCAGATAACCCCCTTCCCCATAACAGTGGGTCATGACCACATTTTTTGTTTCAAATTCTTTTTTATATTTTCCTCCTCTAAAACCTAGGTACGTTTTATGGTCCGATGCCTCGCATGTGTAGCTTACTTTACACCTATTAACCTAAAAAATACTGTAAATAAATTATAAAAAATAACATGGGGTCCTCCCCCCAATTTTGGTAACCAGCAATGGTAAAGCAGACAGCTGAGAGCTGATATTAACAGCCTAAAAATATCAGCCCTCAGTAGCCACAGACGTGGAGCATAACATTTCAAAGCTCTAATTCTGGCCCTTTTCACGGCTTTTCCCTATGATGCAATGCATTGGCAATCAGGGTAATGACTAGAGATGAGCGACTTTGCCTTTTTAAGGGTCGAGTCGGGTTTCATGAAACCCAACTTTCTCAAAAGTCGAGTCAAACGAAATCTGCCAACTATCGGGAAAAGTTGGAGGTCCGACTGAAACATGAAACCCAATGCAAGTCAATGGGGAAGCAAAGTCGGCAGGGAGTGGAGGACAGTAAACACACCTACAGTGCCCATTTCAATGCCAACAACATAAATTCTTATTACTTAAGCTTGGCAACCTTAATTTACTTTATAATAATAGTTACGCATTGAAAACTGGGGGTTATTTGGCTAAAGTTGTGGGGGGTAGGGCTGGTTCCAGGTTTTCGTGGGCCCTGGGCGAAAGAGTGTCAGTGGGCCTGTTGTGAATACTCAGGAGGCGACTTCTGAGCTGGGGCTCCCTCCGATGGTTGCTGAGGGTAATGAACTAATTGCTGAATGGCCTTCAGCTGGCTCTGAATGGTCTGATATAAGTGACCTGAGTTCCCATCAGCCTTGCCGGTAATCAATTGTTCTTCCTGGTCTTGCTTGGAGCTCAGTTTGCATTCCTGCTCTCATTTAGATAAGTAATTTGCTGATTTTTTTTCCTCTGGTTGGATTTTCCTTGCTGGTTTGCTGCTTGCAGTGGACTTCAGCCTGGTCCCCTGTTGGGGCCTGGCGCTGCAATTGTGCTCATTTTGTATTTGCACTTTTGCTCTGTCCTTTGTCACTTTTTATTTGCTGAATTGCTGTGTGTTACACCAGAGATCTGATTTAGGTGGTAGAGATCGTGTGATCTCAGGTTTTTTTGTTAATCAGAAGTGTTGGTATTTTTGTCAGGGTTTTTTTGGGTTGCAGTCAAAATTCTTTCCTATACTTTTCTATCTAGACAGATTGGGCCCCAGCGTTTGCTCATTCTATTTTCAGTCTGTGTCCGTATTTTCTTCTTGTCTAACCGCCATTACATGTTTGGGGGCTTCCTATTTCTTTGGGGGTTCTGCTACGGGGCAGATAGCTTTCATCTTTCTGCCTTTAGGTGTAGCTATCTCTCCGGCTGTGACGAGGCATCTAGGATCACCGTAGGTACGCTCCACGGCTACTTCTAGTGTTGCGGTTAGTTTAGGGTCCTGCAATCCAATAGTTTCCAGCCTCTCTGGTGTATTGCTATTTTGGCTATTTTTGCAATTTCTCCTCAGCTACATAACAGGGCCCCTTTAACACATACCACAATTCATGATGCTCCGAAACGGCACAGAAATATAGGTATAGTACAATGACAAATACTTCACTTCTTACATTACATGACTGATATCTATGTTAAAATCTACAATAGCTCAAAAACCGGACACTATATTCCTCCATACAGTATTATGGCCACCACATAGTGCTCCATACAGAATAATGAGCCCCATATATTGCTCCATACATAATTGGTCCCATATAATGTTCCATACAGTATATGATGAGCTCCACATAATGCTCCAGTATATGATGGTCCCCATTTAATGTGCCATACAGTATAGGACGGTCCCCATAGAGTAGAATGAGCCCCACATATTGCTCCATACAGTATAATGAGTCGCATATAAAGCTCCATACAGTATATGATGGGCCCCATATACAGTTAGGTCCATAAATATTTGGACAGAGACAACATTTATCTAATTTTGGTTCTAGACATTACCACAATGAATTTGAAACAAAACAAATCAGATGCAGTTGAAGTTCAGACTTTCAGCTTTCATTTGAGGGTATCCACATTAAAATTGGATGAAGGGTTTAGGAGTTTCAGCTCCTTAACATGTGCCACCCTGTTTTTAAAGGGACCAAAAGTAATTGGACAAATGACTCCAAGGCTATTTCATGGACAGGTGTGGGCAATCCCTTTGTTATGTCATTCTCAATTAAGCAGATGAAAGGGCCGGAGTTGATTTGAGGTGTGGTGTTTGCGTTTGGAAGGTTTTGCTGTGAAGGAAACATGCGGTCACAGGAGCTCTCCATGCAGGTGAAACAAGCCATCCTTAAGCTGCAAGAACAGAAAAAAACCCATCCAAGAAATTGCTACAACATTAGAAGTGGCAAAATCTACAATTTGGTACATCCTGAGAAAGAAAGAAAGCACTGGTGAACTCATCAATCCAAAAAGACCTGGGAGCCCACGGAAGACAACAGTGGTGGATGATCGCCGCATACTTTCTTTGGTGAAGAAGAACCTGTTCACAACATCAACTGAAGTCCAGAACACTCTCAGTGAAGTAGGTGTATCTGTCTCTAAGTCAACAGTAAAGAGAAGACTCCATGAAAGTAAATACAAAGGGTTCACATCTAGATGCAAACCATTCATCAATTCCAAAAATAGACAGGCCAGAGTTAAATTTGCTGAAAAACACCTCCAGAAGCCAGCTCAGTTCTGGAAAAGTATTCTATGGACAGATGAGACAAAGATCAACCTGTACCAGAATGATGGGAAGCCAAAAGTTTGGAGAAGAAAGGGAACGGCACATGATCCAAGGCACACCACATCCTCTGTAAAACATGGTGGAGGCAACGTGATGGCATGGGCATGCATGGCTTTCAATGGCACTGGGTCACTTGTGTTTATTGATGACATAACAGCAGACAAGAGTAGCCGGATGAATTCTGAAGTGTACCGGGATATACTTTCAGCCCAGATTCAGCCAAATGCTGCAAACTTGATTGGACGGCGCTTCATAGTACAGATGGATAATGACCCCAAGCATACAGCCAAAGCTACACAGGAGTTCATGAGTGCAAAAAAGTGGAACATTCTTCAATGGCCAAGTCAATCACCAGATCTTATAGAAAATGAACTCGGCACTCAACTTTAGTATAGTGAGAATAAAGATTTTTATTCACAGTAGTAACACGAAACGTTTCGGTCCTATATCATGGACCTTCATCAGTCACAGATACTACTGGGAAGGGGGTTGATCCACATAGGGAAGAAAAAAAGGGCTGGATATAGCCTGTGTTGGTGGGGTGAGATGAGGAAGAGGACAATGCCTCTATTGCTCTAGTAACCTGTTGTGAAGGAGTCCGGTAGTGAGGATAGGTCTCTGCATTGGACGCGGTGTCCACCGCTAGTCTGAGTGCACTAGCGGTGGACACCGCGTCCAATGCAGAGACCTATCCTCACTACCGGACTCCTTCACAACAGGTTACTAGAGCAATAGAGGCATTGTCCTCTTCCTCATCTCACCCCACCAACACAGGCTATATCCAGCCCTTTTTTTCTTCCCTATGTGGATCAACCCCCTTCCCAGTAGTATCTGTGACTGATGAAGGTCCATGATATAGGACCGAAACGTTTCGTGTTACTACTGTGAATAAAAATCTTTATTCTCACTATACTAAAGTTGAGTGCCGAGTTCATTTTCTATTAGATACGGTGTGGGAACCTACTCTGGCACCTTCTTGGTTGTGCACACGGTTATTTTTTCATAAGAATCACCAGATCTTAACCCAATTGAGCATGCATTTCACTTGCTCAAATCCAGACTAAAGAGGGAAAGACCCACAAACAAGCAAGACCTGAAGGCTGCGGCTGTAAAGGCCTGGCAAAGCATTAAGAAGGAGGAAACCCAGCGTTTGGTGATGTCCATGGGTTCCAGACTTAAGGCAGTGATTGCCTCCAAAGGATTCGCCACAAAATATTGAAAATAAAAATATTTTGTTTGGGTTATGTTTATTTGTCCAATTACTTTTGACCTCCTAAAATGTGGATGTTTGTAAAGAAATGTGTACAATTCCTACATTTTCTAACACATATTTTTGTTCAACCCTTCAAATTAAACGTTACAATCTGCACTTGAATTCTGTTGTAGAGGTTTCATTTCAAATCCAATGTGGTGGCATGCAGAGCCCAACTCGCGAAAATTGTGTCACTGTCCAAATATTTCTGGCCCTGACTGTATTGCTTCATACAGAATGGGCTCCATATAATGCTCCATACAGAATAGGCCCCATATGTGATCCATATGATGCTCCATACCCTATATGATGCCCCAGAAATAATGAACCCCATAGGATGCTCCAGTATATGATGGGCCCCATGGATGATGCTCCAGTGTATGATGGGCCAATATAATGGTCCATATATAATGGGCCCCATTTATAATGTTCCAGTGTTAAATGGGCCCCGTATATGCTGCTCCAGTGTCTGATGGGCCCCATTTAGAATGCTCCAGTGTCTGATGGGCCCCATTTAGAATGCTCCAGTGTATGATGGGCCAATATAATGCTCCATATATAATTTGCCCCATTTATAATGCTCCAGTGTATAATGGGCCTCGTATATGCTGCTCCAGTGTCTGATGGGCCCCATTTATAATGCTCCAGTATATGATGGGCCACGTATATGCTGCTCCAGTGTCTGATGGGCCTCATTTATAATGCTCCAGTATATGATGGGCCCCATATGATGCTCCAGCATATGATGGGCCCCATGGATGATGCTCCAGTGTATGATGGGCCTATATAATGGTCCATATATAATGGGCCCCATTTATAATGTTCCAGTGTTAAATGGGCCCCGTATATGCTGCTCCAGTGTCTGATGGGCCCCATTTAGAATGCTCCAGTGTCTGATGGGCCCCATTTAGAATGCTCCAGTGTATGATGGGCCAATATAATGCTCCATATATAATTTGCCCCATTTATAATGCTCCAGTGTATAATGGGCCCCGTATATGCTGCTCCAGTGTCTGATGGGCCCCATTTAGAATGCTCCAGTGTATGATGGGCCCCATGGATGATGCTCCAGTGTCTTATTGGCCAATATAATGCTCCATATATAATGGGCCCCATTTATAATGCTCCAGTGGATAAAGGGCCCCGTTTATGCTGCTCCAGTGTCTGATGGGCCCCATTTATAATGCTCCAGTATATGATGGGCCCCATGGATGATGCTCCAGTGTCTTATGGGCCAATATAATGCTCCACATATAATGGGCCCCATTTAGAATGCTCCAGTGTATAATGGGCCCTGTATATGCTGCTCCAGTGTCTGATGGGCCCCATTTACAATGCTCCAGTATATGATGGGCCCCATGGATGATGCTCCAGTGTCTTATGGGACAATATAATGCTCCATATATAATGGGCCCCATTAATAATACTCCAGTGCATAATGGGCCCCGTATATGCTGCTCCAGTGTCTGATGTGCCCCATTTAGAATGCTCCAGTGTATGATGGGCCCCATGGATGATGCTCCAGTGTTTTATGGGCCAAAATAATGCTCCATATATAATGGGCCCCATTAATAATGCTCCAGTGTATAATGGGCCTCATATATGCTGCTCCA
>JARQOD010000001.1:182636693-182671430 GCA_033576555.1 Oophaga sylvatica | reverse complement strand
TGCCTTTTGGTCTGAGTACCGCCCCAGCCACTTTCCAACACTTGGTGAATGACATCTTCAGGGATCTCCTAGATACATTCGTGGTGATTTATTTGGATGATATTCTAATTTTTTCTAACTCCACAGAGGAACATCATGGACATGTGAGGATGGTCTTAGAACGCCTAAGACAAAACCATCTCTACATCAAACTTGAAAAATGTGAATTCCATAGGACCGAGATTCAATTTCTGGGGTATGTACTATCTACGCAAGGGATTAGTATGGATGGAAGCAAGACCCAAGCCATCAAGGATTGGCCAATCCCTAGAAATGTGAAGGAGGTGCAGCGCTTCATCGGGTTTGCCAACTTCTATAGACGTTTCATTAGGAATTTCTCTGAGGTAGTGTCACCTATCACCCAACTTACCCGGAAAGAGTCTAGGTTCTCCTGGACCCCCCAAGCCCAGGAAGCATTTTCCCGTCTAAAGGATAAATTTACCACCGCACCTATCTTAGTACGTCCCAACCCCGAACTTGCCTTATAAAGGGCTCAGACTGTGCCGTTGGAGCTATACTCTCTCAGAGAACAGGTGAGAAGAATGTCTTGCATCCCTGTGCCTTCTTTTCCCAGCAGTTGTCTTCGGCTGAGAGGAACTACGATGTGGGCAATAGAGAGTTGTTGGCCATTATTGCCGCCTTCAAAGAATGGAGACACCTTCTTCAGGGTGCTGCACAGCAAATAGTCGTCCTGACAGACCATCGTAACCTTGAATTTATCAGGTCGGCTAAGTGCCTGACTCCTCGTCAGGCTCGCTGGAATCTTTTCCTAAACCAATTTAATTTTGTCATTTCTTATAGACCAGGATCGTGCAATGGAAAGGCTGATGCACTCTCTAGGATTCATTCAGCAGAGACCCGTCCACTTACTCCTCCTAAGACTATTTTTCCTGACTCTAGATTCCTAGGAGTGATTCATAATCAAGACCTACTTAAGGACATCAAGGAAGCATACCATGCGGATTCCTTGTTGGCACAACCCCCAAGGGACGTAAGTCTTGTCTTTAAGAATGGTGTGTGGATTCAGGGACAACGTCTGTATATACCTGAAACAGTCAGATTGAGAGTATTGCAACTCATCCACGATTCCAAGATAGCTGGGCATAGAGGAATTCTAAAGACACAGGAATTTCTTTCTCGTATCTTTTGGTGGCCCACTTACAGGAAAGATGTTTTAAACTATGTCACTTCATGTGAAGTCTGTGCAAGATGCAAAACACCTCGCTCCTCACCAACTGGTCTGTTGCAACCCCTTCCCACCCCTTCCCGCCCGTGGGGATCCATTTCTATGGACTTCATTGTGGAGTTACCAACCTCTCAAGGGAAGAACACCATTCTAGTGGTGGTTGATCGTTTAACAAAGGCAGCTCATTTTATCCCTTGTGTCGGCTTACCCACTGCAAAACAGACATCAGATTTGATGATTAAGAATGTGTTTCGCTTACATGGAGTACCGGATGAGGTTATTTCGGATCGAGGGGTGCAATTCACTTCAAGGTTTTGGCAAAATTTCTGTGCCGCATTGGACATTAAAGTAAACCTTTCTTCTGCTTTTCATCCCCAGACTAATGGACAGACAGAACGAACCAATCAGACCCTGGAGCAGTATCTCCGCTGCTTTATCTGCCACCTACAGGATGATTGGGTGGATCTACTTCCACTGGCTGAGTTCTCTTATAACAACTCTCAGAGCGCCGCCACTAAGCAGTCTCCTTTTTACTCCAATTTAGGTTATCATCCTAACATTCTTCCTCGATTTCCCATAGAAACGCCCTTGCCAGCAGTGGCTGAAAGAATCACGTCTTTCCAAAAGAATATGGATCTTCTAAAGGAAAATCTGGAATTGGCTCAGGAAAGGTACAAGAAAGCAGCAGATAAATTTCGTAAACCTGCAACAGCTTTCAAGGTAGGAGACTTGGTCTGGCTGTCAACCAGAAATCTTAAGTTAAGGATTCCATCGTCTAAGTTGGGACATAAGTACATTGGACCCTATAAAATCAGTAAAATTATAAGTGCCGTTGCTTGTCATCTTCAACTGCCCAGAACTATGAGAATCCACCCTGTCTTTCATGTATCCCTACTAAAGGCTGCAACACCCAATACGTTTCCTGGACGTTCTTCTCCTTGCCCTGACCCAGTGCTAGTCTATGGTCAGGAAGAATTTGTGGTGGAAAGGATTCTAGATTCCAGGTTGTACAGAAATCAGTTACAATATTTGATTAAATGGCAGGGCTACCCAGTGGAGGACAACTCATGGGAACCAGTCAATAACGTTAATGCTCCTCGCTTGCTCCGCCAGTTTCATCAGAGGTACCCAGACAAGCCTGGTCTGAGGTCATCCGGAGGTTGTCCCTAAGGGGGGAGTAATGTAAGGTTCTTTGTACATGTTTCTTGAAACTCAGTTTTTCCGTCAGCCATTTTGCTTTCTGTCTTGCTGCAGCTATCTTGCCCTCAGTCAATATGGAGTTTCCAGCTTTCATGTTCCCGCCCTGATTCTCTCCCTCTTGCTTCTTAAGCAGCCTCAGCTGAGCAATCAGTGCTTCAGAATCAAGCCTGCAGTGAGCCTGTGACCTGACTCCTGGAAAACCTTGGACTTTGTACTCCAGCTATTTCCTACTGAGGAACTTTGGAACACTTGTGGACTCTGGAAACCTGCTATTTGATAAATCCACGTTTGCATGGAATTACGGTAACAGAGAAGAGATCCTGAACCTGTTGTGGAGAGTTATTGCTGAGCTTAAGTTACTCTGGCCTGCTGTGTCTCCTGCTTCTGTACCTGCAAACTGTGTGACCCTTTTTGCCACTTGTATGAAGTAATACAAGTCCTTCTATATCAAACCTGTGTCTCATGTGTTTTCCTCGCACCCAAGCACAAGACGCTATATGAACTGTACACCATACATTACAACACGGATGAGAGGATGAGTAATTTCTTGTCCTACTCAGAGTGTCTGCTAGGGTGAGCTGGACTTGAGAGCTGCATATGGGTAAACTAGCGGTGGACATGACGGACTGAGAGGGGGTTGGTGATGGTGGTGGTGGTGGAGATGGCCTAGATTCAGTCTTTCGTTGCAAAAACATTGTGATTCCCTGACTGCTTTGGCCTTGCGACGACACCTCAACATTTCTTGCTGGTGGTGTGCTAACCGGTGGGCTTACAGTGGAGGAAGCGATGGAGCGTTGCTGGCTACCTTCAGTCGGAGCAGGTGCACATGTGCTACCTGAGGTTTTGTAGTCCGTCCACGCTTGCAAGTGCATGTTGATTAAATGTCTAAGCATGCAACTGGTATTCAAATTTCGGAGATTTTTCCCTCGGCTAAAGGTCCTTCCGCACATCTTACAGATAACCTTGGCCTCATCAATAGGATTTTGGTCAAAAAAGTGCCACACTGCACTCTTCCTACTATGGTATAAATTTTAAGGGCTTGCACGCTGTGCTAATTTGACCATCTGGCCAAGCTGTCCTGCAACTCTTTTTGTTTTTTTAACACGTTTTTGGACTGCTACGGGCCTGCCAGATAACCGCTGCTGCGATGTCGTTGCCTGCTGCGGATCCTTCTCCTCTTCTGAGCTATTGCAGCGGCACCCTCTGGGTGTTGCAGCTGAAAGGAGGACATCAGTAAGTTTTGGCTTGTATTTCACCACTTGATTATCTCTTGAACAATAAGAACATGGAAGAGGCTAGGAGCCATGTGGTGAGCTGCATTTCTTGCTACATGTTCATAGACTTACCAGTGGAAAAGCCAAACTTCACATGCCAGAAATGCAAGCTTGTGTCCCTGTTGGAGGAAAAGTTGCAAAATCTGGAAGAGAGGTTATCTACATTGAAGACCATTAAGGAAGGTGAAGAGTTCTTAGACAGAGCAGAATTATCTCTTCATGGTACAGAAAGAGAAGAAATTCGAAGTGCAACTGAAGAAACAGAGGAATGGAAGCATGTGACCCAGAGAAGCAGGAGGATCAGGAGGCAGTCAGCACCAATTCTGCTCAGGAACCAATACCAGGCTCTTACACAGGAGAACGATGAAGAAATACATCAGGATAAGACTTTGCCCACAAATAACCTTGTACGCCCTCAGAGTCCTCCTGAATGGAGAAAGAAAACTGTTGTGAAGAAGAAACGGAGAGTTGTTGTCATGGGCGATTCCCTGTTGAGAGGAACAGAGGCCGCTATCTGCAGACCGGATATAACCTCAAGAGAAATGTGCTGTCTTCCAGGTGCAAAAATTAAAGATGTGTCTGACAGGATATCAGGACTCTTCAGACCTAAAGATGACTACCCATTCCTGCTAATACATGTGGGGACAAATGACACCGCTAGAAACGACCTGGAAACCATCTGCAGTGACTTTGAAAACTTAGGTAAGAAAGTGAAAGAACTGGGAGCGCAGGTGGTCTTCTCTTCCATCCTCCCAGTGGATGGCCATGGAACAAGGAGGTGGAATAAGATTCTGCAGGTGAACAACTGGCTACGTCGATGGTGCCATCAGCAAGGATTTGGATTTCTGGATCACGGAGTGAATTACCTATACGATAGACTACTTGCTAGAGATGGGGTGCACCTTACGAAGACTGGAAAACATGTATTTGGTAGTCGCCTTGCTACACTCATCAGGAGAGCTTTAAACTAGAACAATGTGGGAAGGGAAGCAAAACGCCAGCAAAAGCCATACACTTGACAAATACTATTGAGATTTCTGCTATTAGAAGTGAAGGGGAAGAACAAAGACAAAAAAATTTACATAATAAAAATATTGAAGGAAGAGAAACCAATCACAAACTAAAGTGTTTCTATACGAATGCACAAAGCATGGGCAACAAACAAGGAGAACTGGAGCTACTAACGCAGGCGAAGAAATATGATGTCATTGGAATCACTGAGACTTGGTGGGACGATACACATGATTGGAATACAAGGCTAGAAGGATACAACTTATTTGCAAGAAACAGACTTGATAAACGAGGAGGAGGTGTTGCATTGTATGTTAGAAAAGCGTATATCTGCACAGAGATTGACGCTTCAGAGACTGGGAGTTCTGTGGAAACTGTTTGGGTAAGAATACAAGGACAGAACAATGGAAAGGACACCATTGTAGGCATTTACTACAGGCCGCCTGTGCAAGCTGAAGATATGGATGAACTCTTTATGCATCAAATGGCCAAGTTCTCCAAAAAATATGACATAGTGGTCATGGGAGATTTCAACTATCCAGACATTTGTTGGGAATCTCTCTCAGGCAAAACTAACAGGTCCAGGAAATTCTTATCCTCTCTTGCTGACAACTTTATCTTCCAAAAGGTAATGGAGAAAACAAGGGGATCTGCTACCTTGGATCTAATCCTCATAAACAGGGAGGAAATGGTGGAGGAGGTAAGAGTGGCTGGGACTCTAGGAGGTAGTGACCATGCTATTTTAGAATTTTGGATAACAAGAGGAGGAAGACCTGTGAAGACTCAGACGTCAAGGTTAGATTTCAGAAAGGCAGATTTTAAGGAACTCAGAAAGAGAATTGGAGGGATCCAATGGCTGGATATCCTTAAGGACAAAAATGTCCAGGAAGGATGGAAAATCTTGAAAAATGAGATTCTCAAAGCACAATCGTTAACAATTCCGAAAAGAGGGAAGAATGGGAAGCATTTAAGGAAACCAGGATGGATGAACATAGAACTTAAACACATGCTAAAAAGGAAGAAAGAAATGTTTATCAAATGGAAAGAGGGAGGCATATCTAAAGAAGAATATAATGCCGTCTGCAGAACCTGCAGGGCACAAATCAGATTATCTAAAGCTGACAATGAATTAAGGCTTGCAAGTGACGTCAAAAGCAACAAAAAAGGATTTTGGGGATACGTCAAAAGTAAAAGAAAAGTCAAAGATGCTATAGGATTTTTACAGGATGAAAATGATGAAATGGTAAGTCAGGATGTTGAGAAGGCTGAACTTTTAAATTCCTATTTTGCATCTGTCTTCTCTCAGAAAGGAAATGTAACATCAACTGATCTTCACTGTCCTATTAAAGGAATAGAAGAATCCAGGATATCTATAAACAGAAAGACAGTGAGGAAACACTTAGCTAACATAAATGAATTCAAGTCTCCAGGTCCAGATGAATTACACCCCAGGGTGCTGAAGGAGATAGCAGAAGAAATTCTTGAACCACTGTCCATAATCTTTGAAAATTCTTGGAGAACAGGAGAAGTCCCAGAAGACTGGAGAAGAGCAAATGTTGTTCCTATCTTCAAAAAGGGGAAGAAGGTGGACCCAGGGAACTACAGGCCGGTGAGTCTGACTTCTATACCAGGAAAGATCTTTGAACAAATTATTAAAGAACATGTATGCAAGTACCTGGATAAGAATGAAGTGATTAAACAGAGTCAGCATGGGTTTGTAACTAATAAGTCATGTCAGACTAACTTAATTTCCTTCTATGACAGAATCACTGACTGGGTGGATCAGGGAAATGCTGTAGATATAGTATATCTTGACTTCAGCAAAGCATTTGACAAAGTATCTCACACAATCCTTATTGAAAAAATGACTAAGTATGGAATGGACAAGGCAACTGTTAGGTGGATTCATAACTGGCTTAGTGATCGGACCCAAAGAGTGGTTGTAAATGGCTGCACATCCAGTTGGAAGAATGTCTCAAGTGGGGTACCACAAGGCTCTGTTTTGGGCCCTGTATTGTTCAACATCTTTATCAATGATTTAGATGAAGGAATTGAGGGTAAACTGATCAAATTTGCTGATGACACAAAGCTAGGAGGGGTAGCTAAAACTAGAGAAGAGAGAGAGGATTCAAAAAGATATACATAAACTGGAGCAGTGGGCAGCAACTAACAGAATGGATCTTAACAGGGAAAAATTCAAAGTACTACATCTGGGCAATAAAAATGAAAAAAGCATATACAAAATGGGAGGAATAGGGCTAAGTAACAGCACATGTGAAAAAGACTTGGGTATACTAATTGATCACAGACTTAACATGAGTCAACAGTGTGATGCAGCAGCAAAAAAGGCAAATGCAATTCTAGGATGTATCAACAGAAGCATACAGTCTAGATCACGTGAGGTCATTATTGCCCTCTACTCCTCTTTGGTCAGACCTCATCTGGAATACTGTGTCCAGTTTTGGGCACCACATTTTAAAAAAGACATCAACAAACTGGAGCAAGTTCAGAGAAGAGCCACCAGAATGGTGACCGGTCTGCAAACCATGTCCTATGAGGAACGGTTGCAGGATTTGGGAATGTTTAGCTTGCAAAAAAGAAGACTGAGAGGAGACTTAATAGCTGTCTACAAATATCTCAAGGGCTGTCAATTGTAGAAGGATCATCTTTATTCTCATTTGCACAAGGAAAGACTAGAAGCAATGGGATGAAACTGAATGGGAGGAGACACAGATTAGATATTAGAAAAAAACTTTTTGACAGTTAGGGTGATCAATGAGTGGAACAGGCTGCCACAAGAGGTGGTGAGTTCTCCTTCAATGGAAGTCTTCAAACAGAAGCTGGATAGACATCTGTCTGGGATGATTTAGAGAATCCTGCTTTGAGCAGGGGTTGGACCAGAAGGCCCAGGAGGTCCCTTCCAACTCTACCATTCTATGATTCTATGATTCTTCCCCCAATGGATGCCAATCCGGTCAACAACTGGGTCATCCATCACCTCCTCTTCAATTTCATCTGCACCTTCCTCTGTGTCACCGTGTAAGGTGGTATAGTATGTGGGAAGGGGCACCTGAGTTTCATCAGGGTCAGATTCGGGCTCAGTGGACAGCAAGGGCAATGTAGTGCTCTGGGTGAATGTACCAGCAGAATCATATAGCCGTGACTGTGCATCAGTGCACTCCATGTCAGATTCATGTTGTACTGGGGAATTCAGAATTTGACTTGATAACCCAGGCATGGTATGTGAAAAGAGCTCCATGGAGTAATCTGAAGTGTGGCCTGCCGCATCCTTCACTTTTGATGGGGGTGAAGGACACAAGGAAAGTTGTTGTTCCTGACCAGGAGCCTGCACTGACGACTCAGTGCTTGCATTTTTTTGAAACTTCAGAAGAGGAGGCGATAGAGCTGGAGACTGTTTTGACAATGTAAGACAAAACCTGTTCCTGATGCTCCAGCTTTAAAAGCGGTTTACCAACTCCCAGAAAAGGGAGCCTTCCAGGCCTTCTTGAGCCAGACGATGACACCGGCTCAACTCCTCCTGCCTTAGGTGCTATTGTGCTTTTGGCACTTCCAGCAGATGCACTACCACCACCATCAGTACCAGCTGACCTCCCACGCCCACGTCTTCGGACTCTTCCACCATGCTTCCTCATTATTGGGAAAATGTACCCAAAATACCAGCAGATATATGGTACTGTATCAGAAGTGTACAGCTGTATACAGTCTAGGGATAATTGTAAATCTCCGTATATATTTCAGCAGTCAGACACAGACGCTCTCAGGCTCAGAATGGATTACGCAAGAATATAAAAAGCTGAAAAAGGGTACTGTATCACCAGATACCAGGTGTATATAGTATAGTGAAAATATTGTAAATCTACGTATATATTACAGGAGTCAGACACAGACGCTCTCAGGCACAGTATGGATTAGACAAGAATATAAAAAGCTGAAAAAGGGTACTGTATACAGATACCAGGTGTGCAGGTCCTTCTCAAAAAATTAGCATATAGTGCTAAATTTCATTATTTTCCATAATGTAATGATTACAATTAAACTTTCATATATTTTAGATTCATTACACACCAACTGAAATTTGTCAGGTCTTTTATTGTTTTAATACTGATGATTTTGGCATACAACTCCTGATAACCCAAAAAACCTGTCTCAAAAAATTAACATATTTCAACCATCCAATAAAATAAAAGTGTTTTTTAAAAACAAACAAAAAAACCATCAAATAATAAAGTTCAGTTATGCACTCAATACTTGGTCGGGAATCCTTTTGCAGAAATGACTGCTTCAATGCGGCGTGGCATGGAGGCAATCAGCCTGTGACACTGTTGAGGTGTTATGGAGGCCCAGGATGCTTCGATAGCAGCCTTAAGCTCATCCAGAGTGTTGGGTCTTGCGTCTCTCAACTTTCTCTTCACAATATCCCACAGATTCTCTATGGGGTTCAGGTCAGGAGAGTTGGCAGGCCAATTGAGCACAGTAATACCATGGTCAGTAAACCATTTACCAGTGGTTTTGGCACTGTGAGCAGGTGCCAGGTCGTGCTGAAAAATGAAATCTTCATCTCCATAAAGCATTTCAGCCAATGGAAGCATGAAGTGCTCCAAAATCTCCTGATAGCTAGCTGCATTGACCCTGCCCTTGATGAAACACAGTGGACCAACACCAGCAGCTGACATGGCACCCCACACCATCACTGACTGTGGGTACTTGACACTGGACTTCAGGCATTTTGGCATTTCCTTCTCCCCAGTCTTCCTCCAGACTCTGGCACCTTGATTTCCGAATGACATGCAAAATTTGCTTTCATCAAAAAAAGTACTTGGGACCACTTAGCAACAGTCCAGTGCTGCTTCTCTGTAGCCCAGGTCAGGCGCTTCTGCCTCTGTTTATGGTTCAAAAGTGGCTTTACCTGGGGAATGCGGCACCTGTAGCCCATTTCCTGCACACGCCTGTGCATGGTGGCTCTGGATGTTTCTACACCAGACTCAGTCCACTGCTTCCTCAGGTCCCCCAAGGTCTGGAATCGGTCCTTCTCCACAATCTTCCTCAGGGTCCGGTCACCTCTTCTCGTTGTACAGCGTTTTCTGCCACATTGTTTCCTTCCAACAGACTTCCCATTGAGGTGCCTTGATACAGCACTCTGGGAACAGCCTATTTGTTGAGAAATTTCTTTCTGGGTCTTACCCTCTTGCTTGAGGGTGTCAATGATGGCCTTCTTGACATCAGTCAG
The DNA here is from genome assembly GCA_033576555.1 of Oophaga sylvatica. NCBI lineage: Eukaryota > Metazoa > Chordata > Amphibia > Anura > Dendrobatidae > Oophaga > Oophaga sylvatica. The sequence goes on along the minus strand of JARQOD010000001.1, from coordinate 182,661,472 downwards.
GTCGCTAGTCTTACCCATGATGGGGGTTTTGAGTAATGAACCAGGCAGGGAGTTTTTAAAAGCCTCAGGAATCTTTTGCATGTGTTTAGAGTTAATTAGTTGATTCAGAAGATTAGGGTAATAGGTCGTTTAGAGAACCTTTTCTTGATATGCTAATTTTTTGAGACAGGTTTTTTGGGTTATCAGGAGTTGTATGCCAAAATCATCAGTATTAAAACAATAAAAGACCTGACAAATTTCAGTTGGTGTGTAATGAATCTAAAATATATGAAAGTTTAATTGCAATCATTACATTATGGAAAATAATGAAATTTAGCACTATATGCTAATTTTTTGAGAAGGACCTGTATATAGTATTGTGAAAATATTGTAAATCTCCGTATATATTTCAGGAATCACACACAGACGCTGTCAGGCTCAGTATGGATTAGACAAGAATATAATGTGATGTGGGATATGTTTCTTCCCACAGGTTTTTTTTTCTCTTTTTTCTTTTCTTTTTGTGGTTCTTACTTCCTCAGAAAAAAGGAAAGTCCACAACGCTATTAGTGGTGTAAGAAGCTAGAAATACACTACAGCGTATTCAGAACTCACTGTTTGCTTGATTTAAGGTTTTAATCTCTATCCCCTTCCATATCTTTGTGTCTTTTTCTTTCTTTTCTTCCCTTCTCTAACCACCTGAGAATCTCCCTTTAATCCCAAGAACCCTTAGAAGGAAAACAAAGCAAGAGGAAATAGGCAGTAGTGACAGTGTTTATGAAGATCATCTCCTGGAATGTGAAAGGCCTAAGATCCCCGAATAAAAGAGTTAAGATACTGAGACATTTGAAAAGGTCTTGAGGAAGACTAACGTCGAAACGCGTTGATCTGCTCTATCTTTCATATGTGGAGCTGTTCTGCTTGGATATTGCGGTCTTATTTTAATCATGAACATTAAAAGTTTTTTTTAACCATTTCATTCCACGCTGGATATCTCCTTTTTTTTTTTGTACTTCTGGTTGCTCTGCCACATCCGTGCGAGGAGTGAAGTTTGGCTTTATACATCAGTGGATATTGAGGTAAGCTGACATCTTCTGTTTTCGTTATATGTATCTATATACTATTTCAAAAATTTATGCGGACCTGTAGTCTGACAAGTAAGATTTTGTATATGTACTTTTGGTAATTGACAGTGTCATTGCTGATGCTATATCCTATCCTATGCTACGTTATCCTACCGATGTTATGTTAAAAAAAATCAATAAAAATGATATTATTAAAAATAAGAAAAATAAAAAAGGGTACTGTATCACCAGATACCAGGTATATATAGTATAGTGAAAATATTGTAAATCTCCATATGTATTTCAGGAGTCAGACACAGACGCTCTCAGGCTCAGTATGGATTAGACAAGAATATAAAAAGCTGAAAAAGGGTAATGTATCACAAGCGTACAGCTGTATACAGTCTAGGGGTAATTGTAAATCTCTGTATATATTTCCGGAGTAACAGACAGACGCTCACAGGCTCAGTATGGATTAGACAAGAATATGAAAAGCAGATCCGCAAGACATAATCACACATGTGGGCCAATGTTCCAGGTGTCAATGATGCAATGACAGTGGTGGGTGGAGGAGGACTTTCTGCCAAAAAGGGTACTGTATCAAAAGCGTACAGCTGTATACAGTGTTGGGATGATTTTAAATCTTTGTATATATTTCCATAGAAACAGACAGATGCTCACAGGCTCAGTATGGATTAGACCAGAATATAAAAAGCAGAAAAAGGGTACTGTATCACCAGATACCAGGTGTATATAGTATAGTAAAAAAATTGTAAGTCTCCGTATATATTTCCGGAGTCACACACAGATAGTCAGCATGTATTTGTCCGTGATACCAGCTGTGTGAGGAGCCTACAGCTCTATATGGTGTGGGAAAAAATGAATGCTCGGTAACTGTGCAGAAAAAAAGAATAAAAGTATTAGTGCTGTGTAAAAAGCAGTCTGCACAGCACTGTAGACACAGCAATACAGCTAGCAGGCAGCCTATTAACCAGGTCTGCTGCTGCACAAAAGAAAATCCCCCCCATCACTGGCAGGCAGCCTAATAACCAGCGCTGCTGCACACAACAAAATCCTCCCCTGTCACTGCACACTAACTGTACAGCACAATTGCTATCAGCACAAGCACAGAATCACTTTTCTTTCCTGCCTAACTCTCTCCCTACTGAGAACCAGCGGCAGCAACCTCTCCCTACGCTAAGATCGGCAGAAGTAAAATGGCGATCGGCGGTCAGGGCTTTTATAGCCACTGTGACGCCACACAAAGCAAGCCAATCACTGCACCACTAAGATGGCGGTGGCAGCTGCCCATGTCATCTCGTTGCCCACAGTGTGCATCCTTGCTTATTGGCTGAGAAAAGGCGCCTGCAAGCATTATGGGAAAAACAACTTTGGCGCTCGGGTCGACGACCGCATGGCCGACCTCACACTATGGTCAAAAGTCGGTGATTTTTGAATCTGACCGACCTGTTTCGCTCAACTCTAGTAATGACATCAAGCTCGGTGTTAATAATGATAGGTGTCTATCTGACAAATGCAAAAGAATAAGATTACACAGTTACTCGTACATGGATTTTCAAAGTAAGTCAGGTCTAAGAGATCTATGTATTATTGCATATACTGTAGCTTATGTTGTGAAATCTATTGACATATCCACATTATATTTACATCTGTGGATTTGGAGCTCTGTACTAGGTGAAAACTGCACTAACCACTATAGATAGAATCATAGAATTATTGAATGTTAGAGTTGGAAGAGACCTCAATAGTGTTGAGCATTCCGAAATATATCGGGTATCGGCCGATATTCGCGGTATCGGAATTCTGATACTGAGTTCCGATACTTTTTGCATATCGAATACCGGAAACGGAAGTTCCCATAATGCTATGAGCCAGTTTGATTTGATTCAGTCAATGAGGAATCCTAAGAAGTGTGGGCACATCCTGTACTGCTGCGGTCATGTTAACTAATGGCATGGCTGTGATTGGCTGCTGAAATGATGCCATGATGCACTATAAAAACCGCCGCCGCCATTTTGGGTTCACTCTGCTGTGAATTCAGCTAGGGACAGGACGCTGCTCTTCTGACTCTGAGGGACAGTTAGAGATAGCGATTTGCTATATTGTGCTTTACCCAGGCTACTTTAGCAACCGCTGTGTAAAGCTTTCTTTTGCCTTGCAGTGCTGTTCACAGCTGTCTGCAAGGTCTGTGTGTGTGAGTGCAGCTCACGCTGTAGTGTGTTCTGAAGCCATCTCTGGTTGTAGTCCACTCAGCGTGCGTCACTGCCTCATACATTTTTTTTTTGTTTTTTTTTATTGCTGCTCATTTTTACTGATCTCTCCTATTAGTGTGCTTCCATCCGTATATATCTACACTGGTTGCAAACACTATATAGGAGTAGATAGCGGAGCCTTTCTGCAGCCTTTCATTGCTAGTGCACAGTTCTCTGCACTGTTCACAGCTGTCTGTGAGGTCTCTGTGTGTGAGTGCAGCTCACGCTGAAGTTTGTTCTGCATCCACCTCTGGTTGTAGTCCGCTCAGTGTGCGTCACTGCCTCATACATTGTCCTTTTTTGCTGTAGTGCTGCTTATTTTTCCTGAATTCCTCCTATTAGTGTGCTTCCATCCGTATCCAGCTAGATTGGTTGCAAACACTATATAGGAGTAGATAGAGGAGCCTTTCTGCTGGCTTGTGCCCTGCAGCCCCAGCCAGATTAGTATTAGCCTATTTTTTGTAGCCTCATCTATTGCATTGTAGGCTACCTTAAGGCATTGTAATAGCTGAAAAAGTTTGTGATACTATCGCTTTTACATCTTTTGTCACAACCTTTTTTTTTGTGAAAAACAACAAAAAAATAAAGTTCACCAAACACTCCACTTTACAGTTGTTTAGGCCACGTTAGCTCATATTAAAGTGTAGTCCACACTTTATAAAATTAGTGTTTCTTATACCTGTTAGCAGCTGTTCAAGAATAAGCACACTAAGCCCTTAGTACTTTTCTGCCTATCTTTATCAGTCTACCAAGATGAAGAAGGCAGGGAGTAAGGCACATGGTCGTGGGCGTGGAGTTTCAGCAGGGAGAGGACGTGGGGATTCTGTGCCTGCTGCGGGCACCAGCGACTCAGCATCCCCCAGTTTTACCAGGGAATGGTCCTTTATGCGCAGCTTTGCTGGAGCTCGCCGTACCCCACTGCTGCGGGACGAACAAATTGAAGCCGTTGTCGGATGGATGGCAGCTAGCGCATCGACTTCAATAACTTCCACATCCTTTCAGGCCCAGAGCACTGAAGAGCAACCATCTGTCTCTTCACCACCTGCCAAATTGCCCAGGCAGTCAGAGAGCTCTGGACAGGAGCCATCTCTACTTCTGTTCTCTGAATCTCTTGGCTTGGAAATAGGGGGCCAGCCAAGCAGCATTCTAGAATGTGAAGAAGAGGAAGTATGCAGTGATGCGCAACTGCTCTGAATCTGAAGAGGCGGGTGGGCCAGTGCCTATGGTCAGCACAACTCAGTATGCATCTGATGATGAGACTCAGGTGCCACTTTCTGGTGCGTACTGTGCTGGCGAGACTACCCAGGAGAAGCAGGTGTTTGAAGAGGGTAGTATAGATGATGAGGTCCTTGACCCATCATGGCGTGAGGAACAGGAAGGTGTGGGAGCAGCTCTGAGGAAGAGATTCCCCGAACAGCCAAAACAGGAGGGAGAGGGAGGAGGCAGACTCGGTTGCCTGTAGCCTCCACTTTGCCACCATTAGGATCATTTCTCTTCCAAAATCCAAAAGGGCGCTCCCAGGACTTGCAGTGCGTGGTCCTTTTTTGACACAGTTGCAGATGACATTTGCTTTGTCAAATGCAAGCTGTGTAATCAGAAAGTCAGAAGAGGTAAAAGTGTCAGCTGTTATGTTTCGGCAGCTGAGGAGGACAGGAACAACAGCAGGGCAGCCGAACACCTGAGATGTTGGTAACTGATGGGTTGCAGATTCCTAAACTAACGACACAACTAGAGGTAGCCGTGGAGCGTTCCTACGTTGATCCTAGATGCCTCATCACAGCCTGAGAGATAACTACACCTAAAGGCAGAAAGATGAGAGCAGATCCCCAAAGAAAATAGGAAGCCCCCAAACATATAATGGCGGTTAGACAAGATGAAAATACAAACATAGGCAGAAAATAGACTGAGCAAACGCTGGGGCCAAAAGCTGACTAAATAGGATAGGACAGGAGAGATTACTTTCTGCAACCCAGAAAACCCTACAAAAATCCAACAATTCTGATTACAAAAATACTGAGATCACACGATCTCGCCACCCACTAAATCAGATCCAGTGTGAACAAAAACCAAGCCGCAGCCGCTGAAAAAACAGGAAAAAGCAAATGAGCAAATAACAGTGGCTGCAGATAAACTGTAAGGAGCTCAGGCCCCAGGAGGGGACCTGGCTGACCTCCACAAAAGTGCAGAAAATAATGCAAAAAGCAAGCACAAAAAAAAAAGCAAAAAATATCTTATCTGAAAGCAGGAGATGCAGGCAAGACTCCAGCAAACTTCCAAATGAACCAGGAACCACAATTGAGACAAGAACAATTGATCACCGGCAACCATCATGGGAGGGAACCTCCCTTATATCAGACCAGTCCGTGATTCCTGATTGCCACTCCTCGCTGAAAGGTTTAGTACTGTCTGTAACCACCAGAGGGAGCCTCTGCTCAGAAACCATCTCTAGCACATTCATAACAGTACCCCCCCCCCTTGAGGAGGGGTCACCGAACTCTCACTTGTGCAACCAGGCCGATTAGGATGAGCTCGGTGATAGGCACGGATAAGTCTCCTAGCATGGATGTCCGAAGCAAACACCCAAGAATTGTCCTCCTGACCATAACCTCTCCACTTAACCAAATACTGGAGTTTCTGTCTAGAAAAACGAGAATCCAATATTTTCTCAACCACATACTCCAGATTGCCCTCAACCAAAACAGGGTCAGGAGGCACAGCCATAGGAACCACTGGCTCGACAAACCTCTTCAATAAGGACTTGTGGAACACGTTATGGATCTTAAGTGTCACTGGAAGAAGCAAACGGAAGGAAACAGGATAAAGAATCTCCATGATCTTTTAAGGTCCAATGAACCTAGGCTTAAACTTTGGAGATGCAACCCTCATAGAGATATTTCTTGAGGACAATCAAACCCATAGAAGAACCTCTGGCACTATTGTACAGAGACCTAGTGTAATTCCACCCACGTTCCCTGTCATCCTCACACTCCCAGGCCACTCTACAGCCATCGGTAGCACAGGCATGGGAGAAAAGGTGGCCATACTCGGCAAACCATCCCCGAGCACAGGCTCTGAATGCTGGCACTGCAAAACTACTGTCCCTTGAAATGCTCTCATTTAGGCTGGTGGAGACTGACACCTTCCGTAACTTCATGGCATTGGCAGTCCCACAATACAACGTGCCCAGCCGCTTTTATTTCAGCAGGCAAGCCGTCCCTGCCCTGCAAAAGCATGTGGAGGGAAAAATTAAACATGCGCTACTAAACGCCGTCAGTAGCAAGGTCCACCTGACCACCGATGCGTGGACCAGTAACCATGGATAGGGACGATACCTTTCCCTCACTGCCCATTGGGTAAATGTTGTGGAGCCGGTTACAGATCTTGATAGTGGCGCTGTACGTGTTCTGCCAACTCCAAGGTTTGCAGGAATCCAGTCTGTACACATTGACTCCTCCTCATACTCCAGTTCCTCTGAATCAGCGCTGCAGGAGCCGTCACGGTCTACCTCCACATAGACCCGTGAACGCTTACCTGTTACGACGATATGAGCACAGCCGTGGCCAAACATCAACAGCCGTATTGAAATTAATTTCTATGGGGAATCGAAGCCACACAGCTCAGGAGCTCTGGAATGCCATCAAGCAGGAGAGCGACGTGTGGTTTGTGCCAGCGAATCTCCAGCCAGGCATGGTAGTGTGTGACAATGGCCGAAATCTCGTGGCAGCTCTGGGCCTAGGCAACCTCACTCACATCCCATGTCTGGCACATGTGCTTAACTTAGTCGTGCAGTCTTTTTTGAGGGACTGTCCGGATCTTGATGCACTGCTGCACAAGGTCCGCATAAGATGCACTCACTTGCAGCGTTCCAGCATGGCAAAATCACGCATTGCAGCTCTGCAGCACCGATTCCGCCTTCCGGAACATCGCATCATATGTGACCTACCCACCAGGTGGAATTCATCGTTACATATGTTGGAGCGGTTGTGTGAGCAGCAGGCAGCAGTAATGGAGTACCAGCTGCATCAAGCGCAAACAAGTCGCACTGCGCGCCGTTCACACTTCACCACCACTGAGTGTGCCTCTATGAAGGACATCTGCCACGTTTTGCGTGCCTTCGATGATTCCACGCGGTTGGCGAGTGCAGATGATGCACTAGTCAGCATGACTGTCCCCCTTATCTGCCTGCTTCAAAAAACACTGCAAACACTAAGGGAGGAGGTTTTGGAAGAGGTGGAGGATGAGGAATCACAAATGCCATCTGCTTCTAGACAGTCTGCGCAACGTGGTTCCTCACAAAGGTTTAGGCAGGGGACACTTTGTGAGGAGGATGAGGAGGAGTCAATGGAGGAAGAAGACATCTGTCCAGAGGAGGGAGGTACACAATGCTGTAGTAGTCAGTATGTAGAGCGAGGGTGGGGTGATGCAGAGCAGGCAGAGATGACGCCTCAAGCAGGGGACAGCGTTTCTTGGCCAGTTGGGAGTCTGCAGCACATGGTTGATTTCATGATGCAGTGCCTGAGAAACGACCGCCGCATCGCCCACATTCTCAACACGGCTGATTATTGGGTGTACACCCTCCTAGATCCTCACTACCGGGACAACTTACAAAGCCTCATAACACCGTTGAACCGGGAGCGTAAAATGCGGGAGTACCAAGACACACTGGTGCATTCCATCATGTTCTCCATTCCAACCGAGAGCAGTACTGCTAGTGCTTTACAAAGCAGCTCTGTGCGTCGAGGCAGTGGAGGAAGCTCTGCACAAAGAGGGAGCAGAAGCAGCGCCTCTGCACAAGGCAAGACCAGTATGGCCAAAATGTGGCAAAGTTTTGTGTTCCCGCCACAAATGTCAACACCATCACAGACGGCTCCAGTCAGTAGGAGGCAATGTTTCCATCAGATGGTGACAGACTACATGTCTTGCCGTCTCAGTGTACTCCCAGACGGCTCTTCCCCATTCAATTTTTGGGTCTCTAAGCTGGATACATGGCCAGAGCTTAGCCAGTATGCATTGGAGGTGCTGGCTTGCCCTGCTGCTAGTGTATTATCGGAACGCGTCTTTAATGCCGCAGGTGGTGTACTAACAGAAAGTCGCATGCGACTATCCTCCAATAACGTTGATCTGCTTACTTTTCTGGAAATGAACAAGGCCTGGATCTCGCCGGAATTTGCCTGTCTTCTTACAAATTAAATAATTGGTTGGCAACAGTATCCAGATCTCCTGTTGTGTTCATGTTTCTACCACCTGAACTGTAATTCCTGGGCTCCAACACTGCCAGTTGCTGCTCAGAAGTGCCATCTGCACAGAGAAAAACACTAGCTCCTGTCTTAGTGGGGTTCAGTAATGTCAGCTGCTCCCCTGCTGTGTGACCGGCAATGTCTCCTGCTCCCTCCACATTTACACATCAGATATTAAATTTGCTCCAGTTAGGCCTCAACCTACACCCTGATTGACCCTGGGCTCCAACACTGCCAGTTGCTGCTCAGAAGTGCCATCTGCAAAGAGAAAAACACTAGCTCCTGTGTTAGTGGGGTTCAGTAATGTCAGCTGCTCCCCTGCTGTGTGTCCGGCAATGTCTCCTGCTCCCTCCACATTCACACAACATCAGATTTTAAACTTGCTCCAATTAGGCCTCTGGCTACACTCTGTTTCTACTGTAATCCCTGGGCTCCAACACCGCCAGTTGCTGCTCAGAAGTGCCGTCTGCACAGTCAACATATGCTCCAGTTATATTGGGGTTCAGTAATGTCAGCTGATCCCAGCTGTGTGTCCGGCAATTTCTCCTGCTCTGTCCACACTCACACAACTACAGATTTAAAACTAGTTCCAATTAGGCCTCTGGCAACACTCTGTTTCTACTGTAATCCCTGTGCTCCAACACTGCCAGTTGCTGCTCAGAAGTGCCGTATGCACAGTCAACATATGCTCCAGTGTTATTGGGGTTCAGTAATGTCAGCGAATCCCCAACTGTGTGTCCGAAAATTTCTCCTGCTCTGTCCACACTCACACAACTACAGATTTAAAACTTGCTCCAATTAGGCCTCTGGCTACACTCTGTTTCTACTGTAATCCCTGGGTTCCAACACTGCCAGTTGCTGCTCAGAAGTGCCATCTGCAGAGAAAAAAACTAGCTCCTGTATTAGTGGGGTTCAGTTATGTCAGCTTCTCCCCTGCTGTGTATCCGGCAATGTCTCCTGCTCCCTCCACATTCACACATCAGATATTAAACTTGCTCCAATTAGGCCTCAGCCTACACCCTGATTGACCCTGGGCTCCAACACTGCCAGTTGCTGCTCAGAAGTGCCGTCTGCAAAGAGAAAAACACTAGCTCCTGTGTTAGTGAGGTTCAGTAATGTCAGCTGCTCCCCTGCTGTGTGTCTGGCAATGTCTCCTGCTCCCTCCACATTCACACAACATCAGATATTAACCCCTTCACCTCCAAGGGTGGTTTGCACGTTAATGACCGGGCCAATTTTTACAATTCTGACCACTGTCTCTTTATGAGGTTATAACTCTGGAACGCTTCAACAGATCTTCGCGATTCTGAGACTGTTTTCTCGTGACATATTGTACTTCACGTTAGTGGTAAAATTTCTTCGATATACCTTGCGTTTATTTTTGAAAAAAACGCAAATATGGCGAAAATTTTTAAAATTTTGCAATTTTCAAACTTTGAATTTTTATTCCCTTAAAACAGAGAAATATATCACACAAAATAGTTAAGAAATAACATTTCCCACATGTCTACTTTACATCAGCACAATTTTGGAAGTTATAAGGGTTTAAAAAGTTGACCAGCGATTTCTCATTTTTACAACAAAATTTACAAACCATTTTTTTTAGGGACCACCTCTCATTTGAAGTCACTTTGAGGGGTCAATATGGCAGAAAATACCCAAAAGTGACACCATTCTAAAAACTGCACCCCTCAAGGTACTCAAAACCACATTCAAGAAGATTATTAACCCTTCAGGTGCTTCACAGGAACTAAAGCAACGTGGAAGGAAAAAATGAATATTTAACTTTTTAGCCACAAAAATGATCTTTTACAAACTTTTTTTTTATTTTCACAAGGGTAAAAGGAGAAAATGGACAGATAAGGTTGTTATGCAATTTCTCCTGAGTACGCCAATACCCAATATGTGGGGGAAAACCACTGTTTGGGCACACGGCAGAGCTCGTAAGGGAAGGAGCGCCGTTTGACTTTTTCAAACTAAAATTGGCTGGAATTGAGATTGGACGCCATGTCGTGTTTGGAGAGCCCCTGATGCGCCTAAACAGTGGAAACCCCCACAAGTGACACCATTTTGGAAACTAGACCCCCTAAGGTACTTATCTAGATCTGTTGTGAGCAATTTGAACCCCAAGTGCTTCACACAAGTTTATAACGTAGAGCCGTAAAATTTAAAAATCATATTTTTTCCACAAAAATGATCTTTTCACCCCAATTTTTATTTTTCCAAGGGTAACAAGACTCCAAAAGTTATTGTGCAATTTGTCCTGAGTGCGCTGATACCCCATATGTGGGGGTAAACCACTGTTTGGGTGCATGGCAGAGTTTGGAAGGGAAGGAGCGCCGGCTGACTTTTTCAACGCAGAATTGGCTGGACGCCATGTCGTGTTTGGAGAGCTCCTGATCTGCCTAAACAGTGGAAACCCCCATAAATGACACCATTTTGGAAACTAGACCCCTCAAGGAACTTATTAGATGTGTGGTGAGAACTTTTAACCCCCAGGTGTTTCACTAAAGTTTATAACGTACAGCCGTACAATAAAAAATCTTTTTTTTTTTACAAAAATGATTTTTTCGCCCCCAATATTTTATTTTCACAAGGGTAACAGAAGAAATTGGAACCCAAAAGTTGTTGTCCAATTTGTCCTGAGTACGCTGATACCCAATATGTGGGAGAAAACTACTGTATGGGCGCACGTCAGGGCTCGGAAGGGAAGTAGTGACGTTTTGGATTGCAGACTTTGATGGAATGGTCTGGGGGCGTCATGTCACATTTGGAGAGCCCCTGATGCACCTATACAGTGGAAACCCCCCACAAGTGACCCCATTTTGGCAAATAGACCCCACAAGGAACTTATCTAGATGTGTGGTGAGCACTTTGAACCCCGAAGTGCTTCACAGAAGTTTATAACGTACAGCCGTAAAAATAAAAAATCTTTTTTTTTTTACAAAAATGATTTTTTCGCCCCCAATATTTTATTTTCACAAGGGTAACAGGAGAAATTGGACCCCAAAAGTTGTTGTCCAATTTGTCCTGAGTACGCTGATACCCAATATGTGGGAGAAAACTACTGTATGGGCGCACGTCAGGGCTCGGAAGGGAAGTAGTGACGTTTTGGATTGCAGACTTTGATGGAATGGTCTGGGGGCGTCATGTCGCATTTGGAGAGCCCCTGATGCGCCTAAACAGTGGAAATCCCCAACAAGTGACCCCATTTTGGAAAATAGACCCCACAAGGAACTTATCTAGATGTGTGGTGAGCGCTATGAAGCCCCAAGTGCTTCACAGAAGTTTATAATGTACAGCCGTAAAAACAAAAAAATAATTTTTTTTGTACAAAAATGATATTTTCGCCCCCAGTTTTTTATTTTCCAAGGGTAACAGAAGAAATAGGACAAATTGCACAATAACTCTTGGGTCCAGAGTACGCTGATACCCCATATGTGGGATAAACTACTGTTTCGACGCATGGCAGAGCTGAGAAGTGAAGGAGCACCGTTTGACTTTTTCAACGCAGAATTGGCTGGAATTGAGATCAGACGCCATGTCACATTTGGAGAGCCCCTGATGTGCCTAAACAGCGGAAACCCCCCAATTCTAACTCCAACCCTAACCCCAACACACCCCTAACCCTAGTCCCAACCCTAACCACAAACCTAACCCTAACACACCCCTAATCCCAACCCTAACCCTAATCCTAACTTTAGCGCCAACCCTAACCCTAACTTTAGCCGCAACCCTAACCCTAGTGGGAAAATGGAAATAAATACTTTTTTTTAATTTTATTATTTTTCCCTAACTAAGGGGGTGATAAAGGGGGGTTTGATTTACTATTTATAGCGGGTTTTTATGATTGGCAGCTGTCACGCTAAAAGACGCTTTTTATTGCAAAAATAGTTTTTGCATCATCACTAGTGTTGAGCGATACGATAATGCAAATATCGGCTATCGGCCGATATTAGCTCTATCGGCCTTTCGATAATTCGTTTCGATATTTTCGTCTTATCGAATACCGGAATCGGATTTGTCACTGTCACTGTCTGTCCGTCGGTCGGGTCTGTCACTGTCAGTGTCCGTCGGTCGGGTCTGTCAGGAGTCAGCGGCACTTACCTGGCAGAAGATCTCCGGCGGTCACGTCCTGGACTGCTTCAAGGCCGCCATCCTCTTCTCCCCGGCGGTCACATGCAGTTTCTCGCGATAACTGCAGTGACTGCTGGGTAATCCCGGCCGTAAAGCAGTCCAGTCCGATGACGTCACTGCCGGGAAGCAGGTAATCAGCTGTGCTGCGTCGCGATGACAGGCTCTGCCTGTCATTGCGATGTAGCAGAGCTGGATCGTCGTGGGACTGTCGTTATGGACTGCGTCGGACAGGTGGTATACTGTTGGTTTGTTTTTTTTCTTTTTTTACAGGAGATCGATGGCGTCGCAGGAATGAGAGAGTAATAAAAGAAATGAAAACTGTGTTGTCTCTTTTATTTCATTAAAAGACTTTTTTCTTGCTTTGTCTTTTTTTTATGCATTTAATAACTTTGGGATTAATAATGGATCGGTGTCTTATTGACACCTCTCCATTATTAACTGGGCTTATTGTCACCGTGCAATCAACGGTGACATTAACCCCTTATTACCCCGCTTGCCACCGCTACAGGGCAAGTGGGAAGAGCCGGGTAAAGTGCCACAATTGGCACATCTTTTGATGCGCCAAATGTGGGGCTGCTGTAGCCTGGTATTATCAGGCTGTTGAGGGCCAAAATCCATGGGCCTTGACAGTCTTTTAATACCAGGCCGCAGCAGTCTGCATTTTACTTGGCTGGTTAACAAAAATAGGGGGACCCCTACGCCGTTTTTTTTTCGAGGGGATCCCCTATTTTTGTTAACCAGCCAAGCTAAGCAGACTGCTGTGGCCTGGTATTATCAGGCTTGCAAGGTCCATGGATATTGGATCCTTACCAGCCTGAAAAACCAGGCCTCAGCGGTCTGCTTCATCTGGCTGGTTAACAAAAATAGGGGGGACCCCACGCCAATTTTTTTCGAGGGGATCCCCTATTTTTGTTAATCAGCCAAGATATGCAGACTGCTGTGGCCTGGTATTATCAGGCTGGCAAGGTCCATGGATATTGGATCCTTACCAGCCTGAAAAACCAGGCCTCAGCGGTCTGCTTCATCTGGCTGGTTAACAAAAATAGGGGGGACCCCACGCCATTTTTTTTCGAGGGATCCCCTATTTTTGTTAACCAGTTCCCTCTGACGTCACTGATTGTGTCCCTGGCTGACCTGAAGTGAAAGTGGAAAGCAATCAATTAAGCTTTCCACTTCCTCTCCTGTCAGCCAGGAGAGGAACTCATTCATTTGGGGGTTTACTGTGAGGCTGCAGCATTAGCTGCGGTCCCTGCAGTAAACATTAACCCTTTCTGATGGATTACACCGTGGGACCTGACTGTACATCGGATTGGTAAGAATAATTTTGCTTTATTATTTTATTTTTATTACAGGAAATGGTTTTAGTAGGTAAATAAAATATGGTCAAAAACTGTGTGATTATTTCATTAAACTTCTTTTTTATTAAAGTGTGTGTGTGTTTGATCTTTCTTTCATACAATAGGATTAATAATTGATAGTTGTCTGATTGACAGCTCTCAATTATTAACCTGGCTTAAAGTGACCTTTCAATTGCAAGGTCATTTTAACCCCTTATTAACCCATTCGCCACCGCTACAGGGCAATGGGAATAGACGGGCAAAGTGCAGAAAGGGCAAATCTAATTAGAGATTTGCCCTTTCTGGGGTGTCTGGGGGCAGATGTTAGTAGCCGGGGGGGGCCAAAAATAATGGTCCCTCTCTGGGCTATTATTATCTGCCCCCACTCACTGGCTTTGTCTGTCTGGTTGCGAAAATAGGGCGGGAGCCCACGCATTTTTTTTCAGCAATTTTACACCTCATATATATATATACATGTCATTGAATTTGTGACACATATATATATATTTATATTTATAGTTCATACACTTCTACATAGTATAATAGCCGCTAATTCAATTGCCGGCTTTTGTGAAAATGCAGAACCCGACATGAAATGACACTTGGTTTACATAGAGTTAACCATGTCTTTTCATGTAGTTTGATATCTGATTTGCACAAACAATTACATGAGTGTAAGTGTGCAAAATTTCACACCTGTAGGGGTTAATTAAAGGTGTAAATTCGTAGCAAAAAAGTCCATTTTTTTTTACAACGAATTTACACCTTTAATTAACCCCTACAGGTGTGAAATTTTGCACACATAGACTGATGTAATTGTTTGTGCAAATCAGATTGCAAACGACATGAAAAGACATGGTTAACCCTATGTACACCAAGTGTCATTTCATGTCGGGTGCTTCTGTCTTTTCACAGAAGCCGGCTTTACCCGGCAATTGAATCAGAGGATATTTTACTATGTAGAAGTGTATAAACTATACATATATGTATATATATATATATGTCACAATGACATGTATATATATATATATGTATTCTATGTGTGTATATTTAGTGTTTACAAGGAAATAGAGGTTTTTTTTAGTTGCGATATTTTGTTCCCATAGACTTACATTGGACTTCCGGTATCGAAATCGGATATCGACGATATTTAGTGCTATCGGCGATACAATTTCGATACGATATTTTTAGATATCGAGCAATATCGCTCAACACTAATCATCACATTTTGAGAGCTATAATTTTTGCATATTTTGGCCCACAGAGTCATGTGAGGTCTTATTTTTTGCGGGACGAGTTGACGTTTTTATTGGTACCATTTTTGAGCATGTGACTTTTTTTGATCGCTTTTTATTTCGATTTTTGGGAGGTTAGAATGAACAAAAATCAGCAATTCATGAATTTCTTTTGGGGGAGGCGTTTATACCGTTCCGCGTGTGGTAAAATTGATAAAGCAGTTTTATTCTTCGGGTCAGTACGATTATGGCGATACCTCATTTATATCATTTTTTCATGTTTTGGCGCTTTTATAGAATAAAAACAATTTTATATAAAAAATAATTATTTTTGCATCGCTTTATTCTGCGAGCTATAACTTTTTTATTTTTTCGCTGATGATGCTGTATGACAGCTCGTTTTTTGCGGGACAAGATGACGTTTTCAGCAGTACCATGTTTTTTTATATCGGTCTTTTTGATCGCGTGTTATTCCACTTTTTGTTCGGCGGTATGATGATAAAGCATTGATTTTTTGCTTCTTTTTTTTTTTTTTAAGGGGTTCACTAAAGGGGTTAACTAGTGGGACAATTTTATAGGGGGGTCGTTACGGACGCGGCGATACCAAATATGTGTACTTTTATTGCTTTGCTTTTTTTATTTACAGGAAGAAGTGAATTTATTGGGGAATATATATATATTTTTTTTATTTATTTTGGATTTTTTTTTAAAACATGTTTATTTTTATTTTTTTAACTTTTTTACTTTGTCCCAGGGTGGGACATCACTGTATTTTATCAGATCGCTGGTGTGACAGTGTGCACAGCACTCTGTCACACCAGCGATCGCTCAGGCAGTGCAGCAGGCTTCTCAGTGCCTGCTCTCGGCAGGCACTGAGGTAGCCGCCTCCCTCCAGGACCCCGGCGCCATCTTGGATCCGGGACCTGGGAGGGAGGAAGCCCTCAGAACAGCGCGATCACATCGCGCTGCTCTGAGGGTCTCAGGGGGGCGCGCAGGGAGCCTCCACCCTGCGCGATCCTCCCCTGTGCCCCCAGTACACCGCGATCATGTTTGATCGCGGTGTGCAAGGGGTTAATGTGCCGGGAGCGGTCCGTGACCGCTCCTGACACACAGTCATGGGTGTCAGCTGTGATAATCAGCTGACACCCGGCCGCGATCGGCTGCGCTCCCCCCCGGGAGCGCGTCCGATCGCACGAGACGTACTATCCCGTCCATGGTCATACGGGCCCAGGTACCATGGACGGGATAGTACGTCCGATGGCAGTAAGGGGTTAAACTTGCTCCAATTAGGCCTCAGCCTACACCCTGATTGACACTGGGCTCCAACACTGCCAGTTGCTGCTCAGAAGTGCCGTCTGCACAGAGAAAAGCACTAGCTCCTGTGTTAGTGGGTTCAGTAATGTCAGCTGCTCCCCTGCTGTGTGTCCGGCAATGTCTCCTGCTCCCTCCACACACAACCACAGATTTTAAACTTGCTCCAATTAGGCCTCTGGCTACACTGTGTTTCTACTGTTATCGCTGGGCTCCAACACCGCCAGTTGCTGCTCAGAAGTGCCGTCTGCACAGTCAACATATGCTCCAGTGTAATGGAGGTTCAGTAATGTCAGCGGATCCTGTTATGATTTGGTAGCTGAGGAGAGCAGGCAAAAATGGCAATACACCAGAGAGGTTGGAATCTACTGGATTGCAGTACCCTGACTAACCAACACAACTAAAGGCAGCCGTGGAGCGTTCCTACGTTGGTCCTAGACGCCTCGTCAAAGCCTGAGAGGTTAACTACACCTAAAGATAGAAAGAGGAAAGCTATCTGCCCCGGAGCAGATCCCCAAAGAACATAGGAAGCCCCCAAACATGTAATGGCGGTTAGACAAGAGGAAATACAGACACAGACAGAAAATAGTATGAGCAAACGTTGGGGCCCAATCTACCTGGACAGAAAAGGATAGGAAGGACACTTACTGCAATCCAAAAAACCCTAAAAAATACCAACTCTACTAAGTGCAAAAACACCTGAGATCACACGACCTCTACCACCTAAATTAGTTCTCTGGTGTCACAAAACTAAGCCGCAGCCACTGAAAAAACTGAAAAAGGCAAATGAACAAATAACAGTGGCTCAGACAAACTGAGAGGAGCACAAGCCCCCGGAGGGGACCTGGCTGACCTCCACAGAAGTGCAGGGAACAATGCAAAAAGCAAGCACAAAAATAAAAGCAGAAAATATCTTATCTAATAGCAGAAGATGCAGGCAAGACTCAGAAAGCTTCCAAGTGAACCAGGAACCATAGTTGAGACAAGAACAATTGATCACCGGCAACCATGATGGAGGGAACCTCCCTTATAAAAGACCAGTCTGTAACTCCTGATTGCCAATCCTCATTGAATGGTTCAGTACTGATTGTAACCACCAGAGGGAGCTTCTGCTCAGAATTAATTTCTAACACATTCACAACAGGATCCCCTGCTGTGTGTCGGCAATTTCTCCTACTCTGTCCACACTCACACAACTACAAATTTAAAACTTGCTCCAATTAGGCCTCTGGCTACACTCTATTTCTACTGTAATCCCTGGGCTCCAACTCTGCCAGTTGCTGCTCAGAAGTACCGTCAACACTAGCTCCTGTGTTAGTGGGGTTCAGTAATATCAGCTGCTCCCCTGCTGTGTGTCCGGCAATGTCTCCTGCTCCCTCCACATTCACACAACATCAGATATTAAACTTGCTCCAATTAGGCCTCAGCCTACACCCTGATTGACCCTGGGCTCCAACACTGCCAGTTGCTGCTCAGAAGTGCCATCTGCACATAGAAAAACACTAGCTCCTGTGTTAATGGGGTTCAGTAATGTCAGCTGCTACCCTGCTGTGTGTCTGGCAATGTCTCCTGCTCCCTCCACATTCACACAACATCAGATATTAAACTTGCTCCAATTAGGCCTCAGCCTACACCCTGATTGACCCTGGGCTCCAACACTGCCAGTTGCTGCTCAGAAGTGCCGTTTGCACAGAGAAAAACACTAGCTCCTGTGTCAGTGGGGTTCAGTAATGTCAGCTGCTCCCCTGCTGTGTGTCCGGCAATGTCTCCTGCTCCCTCCACATTCACACGACATCAGATATTAAATTTGCTCCAATTAGGCCTCAGCCTACACCCTGATTGACCCTGGGCTCCAACACTGCTAGTTGCTGCTCAGAAGTGCCGTCTGCACAGTCAACATATGCTCCAGTGTTATTGGGGTTCAGTTATTTCAGCTGATCCCCAGCTGTGTGTCCGGCAATTTCTCCTGCTCTGTCCACACTCACACAACTACAGATTTTAAACTTGCTCCAATTAGGCCTCTGGCTACACTCTGTTTCTGCTGTAATCCCTGGGCTCCAACACCGCCAGTGGCTGCTCAGAAGTGCCATCTGCACAGTAAACATATGCTCCAGTGTTATTGGGGTTCAGTAATGTCAGCTGATCCCCAGCTGTGTGTCCTGCAATTTCTCCTGCTCTGTCCACACTCACACAACTCCAGATTTTAAACTTGCTCCAATTAGGCCTCTGGCTACACTCTGTTTCTGCTGGAATCCCTAGGCTCCAACACCGCCAGTGGCTGCTCAGAAGTGCCATCTGCACAGTCAACATATGCTCCAGTGTTTTTGGGGTTCAGTAATGTCAGCTGATCCCCAGTTGTGTGTCTGGCAATTTCTCCTGCTCTGTCCACACTCACACAACTACAGATTTAAAACTTGCTCCAATTAGGCCTCTGGCTACACTCTGTTTCTACTGTAATCCCTGTGCTCCAACACCACCAGTTGCTGCTCAGAAGTGCCGTCTGCACAGTGAAGATATGCTCCAGTGTTATTGGGGTTCAGCAATGTCAGCTGATCCCCAGCTGTGTGTCCGGAAATTTCTCCTGCTCTGTCCACACTCACACAACTACAGATTTAAAACTAGTTCCAATTAGGCCTCTGGCAACACTCTGTTTCTACTGTAATCCCTGTGCTCCAACACTGCCAGTTGCTGCTCAGAAGTGCCGTATGCACAGTCAACATATGCTCCAGTGTTTTTGGGGTTCAGTAATGTCAGCTGATCCCCAGCTGTGTGTCTGGCAATTTCTCCTGCTCTGTCCACACTCACACAACTACAGATTTAAAACTTGCTCCAATTAGGCCTCTGGCTACACTGTGTTTCTACTGTTATCGCTGGGCTCCAACACCGCCAGTTGCTGCTCAGAAGTGCCGTCTGCACAGTCAACATATGCTCCAGTGTAATGGAGGTTCAGTAATGTCAGCGGATCCTGTTATGATTTGGTAGCTGAGGAGAGCAGGCAAAAATGGCAATACACCAGAGAGGTTGGAATCTACTGGATTGCAGTACCCTGACTAACCAACACAACTAAAGGCAGCCGTGGAGCGTTCCTACGTTGGTCCTAGACGCCTCGTCAAAGCCTGAGAGGTTAACTACACCTAAAGATAGAAAGAGGAAAGCTATCTGCCCCGGAGCAGATCCCCAAAGAACATAGGAAGCCCCCAAACATGTAATGGCGGTTAGACAAGAGGAAATACAGACACAGACAGAAAATAGTATGAGCAAACGTTGGGGCCCAATCTACCTGGACAGAAAAGGATAGGAAGGACACTTACTGCAATCCAAAAAACCCTAAAAAATACCAACTCTACTAAGTGCAAAAACACCTGAGATCACACGACCTCTACCACCTAAATTAGTTCTCTGGTGTCACAAAACTAAGCCGCAGCCACTGAAAAAACTGAAAAAGGCAAATGAACAAATAACAGTGGCTCAGACAAACTGAGAGGAGCACAAGCCCCCGGAGGGGACCTGGCTGACCTCCACAGAAGTGCAGGGAACAATGCAAAAAGCAAGCACAAAAATAAAAGCAGAAAATATCTTATCTAATAGCAGAAGATGCAGGCAAGACTCAGAAAGCTTCCAAGTGAACCAGGAACCATAGTTGAGACAAGAACAATTGATCACCGGCAACCATGATGGGAGGGAACCTCCCTTATAAAAGACCAGTCTGTAACTCCTGATTGCCAATCCTCATTGAATGGTTCAGTACTGATTGTAACCACCAGAGGGAGCTTCTGCTCAGAATTAATTTCTAACACATTCACAACAGGATCCCCTGCTGTGTGTCCGGCAATTTCTCCTACTCTGTCCACACTCACACAACTACAAATTTAAAACTTGCTCCAATTAGGCCTCTGGCTACACTCTATTTCTACTGTAATCCCTGGGCTCCAACTCTGCCAGTTGCTGCTCAGAAGTGCCGTCAACACTAGCTCCTGTGTTAGTGGGGTTCAGTAATATCAGCTGCTCCCCTGCTGTGTGTCCGGCAATGTCTCCTGCTCCCTCCACATTCACACAACATCAGATATTAAACTTGCTCCAATTAGGCCTCAGCCTACACCCTGATTGACCCTGGGCTCCAACACTGCCAGTTGCTGCTCAGAAGTGCCATCTGCACATAGAAAAACACTAGCTCCTGTGTTAATGGGGTTCAGTAATGTCAGCTGCTACCCTGCTGTGTGTCTGGCAATGTCTCCTGCTCCCTCCACATTCACACAACATCAGATATTAAACTTGCTCCAATTAGGCCTCAGCCTACACCCTGATTGACCCTGGGCTCCAACACTGCCAGTTGCTGCTCAGAAGTGCCGTTTGCACAGAGAAAAACACTAGCTCCTGTGTCAGTGGGGTTCAGTAATGTCAGCTGCTCCCCTGCTGTGTGTCCGGCAATGTCTCCTGCTCCCTCCACATTCACACGACATCAGATATTAAATTTGCTCCAATTAGGCCTCAGCCTACACCCTGATTGACCCTGGGCTCCAACACTGCTAGTTGCTGCTCAGAAGTGCCGTCTGCACAGTCAACATATGCTCCAGTGTTATTGGGGTTCAGTTATTTCAGCTGATCCCCAGCTGTGTGTCCGGCAATTTCTCCTGCTCTGTCCACACTCACACAACTACAGATTTTAAACTTGCTCCAATTAGGCCTCTGGCTACACTCTGTTTCTGCTGTAATCCCTGGGCTCCAACACCGCCAGTGGCTGCTCAGAAGTGCCATCTGCACAGTAAACATATGCTCCAGTGTTATTGGGGTTCAGTAATGTCAGCTGATCCCCAGCTGTGTGTCCTGCAATTTCTCCTGCTCTGTCCACACTCACACAACTCCAGATTTTAAACTTGCTCCAATTAGGCCTCTGGCTACACTCTGTTTCTGCTGGAATCCCTAGGCTCCAACACCGCCAGTGGCTGCTCAGAAGTGCCATCTGCACAGTCAACATATGCTCCAGTGTTTTTGGGGTTCAGTAATGTCAGCTGATCCCCAGCTGTGTGTCTGGCAATTTCTCCTGCTCTGTCCACACTCACACAACTACAGATTTAAAACTTGCTCCAATTAGGCCTCTGGCTACACTCTGTTTCTACTGTAATCCCTGTGCTCCAACACCACCAGTTGCTGCTCAGAAGTGCCGTCTGCACAGTGAAGATATGCTCCAGTGTTATTGGGGTTCAGCAATGTCAGCTGATCCCCAGCTGTGTGTCCGGAAATTTCTCCTGCTCTGTCCACACTCACACAACTACAGATTTAAACTAGTTCCAATTAGGCCTCTGGCAACACTCTGTTTCTACTGTAATCCCTGTGCTCCAACACTGCCAGTTGCTGCTCAGAAGTGCCGTATGCACAGTCAACATATGCTCCAGTGTTTTTGGGGTTCAGTAATGTCAGCTGATCCCCAGCTGTGTGTCTGGCAATTTCTCCTGCTCTGTCCACACTCACACAACTACAGATTTAAAACTTGCTCCAATTAGGCCTCTGGCTACACTCTGTTTCTACTGTAATCCCTGTGCTCCAACACCACCAGTTGCTGCTCAGAAGTGCCGTCTGCACAGTGAAGATATGCTCCAGTGTTATTGGGGTTCAGTAATGTCAGCTGATCCCCAGCTGTGTGTCCGGAAATTTCTCCTGCTCTGTCCACACTCACACAACTACAGATTTAAAACTTGCTCCAATTAGGCCTCTGGCTACACTCTACAGTCATGGCCAAAAGTTTTGAGAATGACACAAATATTATATTTTCACATGATCTGCTGCCCTCTGGTTTTTATGTGTGTTTGACAGATGTTTTTATCACAGACAGAAATATAATTGCAAACATATGAGTAACAAAAGCTTATATTGACAGTTAGAATGAGTTAATGCAGCAAGTCAATATTTGCAGTGTTGAACCTTCTTCTTCAGGACCTCTGCAATTCTCCCTGGCATGCTCTCAATCAACTTCTGGACCAAATCCTGACTGATAGCAGTCCATTCTTGCACAATCAATGCTTTCATTTTGTCAGAATTTTTAGGTTTTTGTTTGTCCACCCGTCTCTTGATGATTGACCACAAGTTTCAATGGGATTAAGATCTGGGGAGTTTCCAGGCCATGGACCCAAAATCTCTATGTTTTGTTCCCTGAACCATTTAGTTATCACCTTTGCTTTATGGCAAGGTGCTCCATCATGCTGGAAAAGTAATTGTTGATCACCAAACTGCTCTTCGAGGGTTGGGAGAAGTTGCTCTTGGAGGACATTCTGGTACCATTCTTTATTCATGGCTGTGCTTTTAGGCAAGACTGTGAGAGAGCCGATTCCCTTGGCTGAGAAGCAACCCCACACATGAATGGATTCAGGATGCTTAACAGTTGGCATGAGACAAGACTTGTGGTAGCGCTCACCTTGTCTTCTCCGAATGAGGCGTTTTCCTGATGTCCCAAACAATCGAAAAGGGGATTCATCAGAGAAAATAACTTTACCCCAGTCCTCAGCAGTCCACTGCCTGTACCTTTTGCAGAATATCAGTCTGTCCATGATTCTTTTTCTGGAGAGAAGTGGCTTCTTTGCTGCCCTCCTTGAGACCAGGCCTTGCTCCAAGAGTCTCCGCCTCACAGTGCGTGCAGATGCACTCACACCTGCCTGCTGCCATTCCTGAGCAAGCTCTGCACTGCTGGTAGCCCGATCCCGCAGCTGAAACACTTTTAAGAGATGTTCCTGGCGCTTGCTGGTCTTTCTTGGGCGCCCTGGAGCCTTTTTGGCAACAATGGAACCTCTCTCCTTGAAGTTCTTGATGATGCGATAGATTGTTGACTGAGGTGCAATCTTTCTAGCTGCGATACTCGTCCCTGTTAGGCCATTTTTGTGCATTGCAATGATGACTGCACGTGTTTCTTTAGAGATAACCATGGTTAACAGAAGAGAAACAATGATGCCAAGCACCAGCCTCCTTTTAAAGTGTCCAGTGGTGTCATTCTTACTTAATCATGACAGATTGATCTCCAGCCATGTCCTCATCAACACCCACACCTGTGTTAATGGAGCAATCACTGAAAAGAGGTTAGCTGGTCCTTTTAAGGCAGGGCTGCAATGATGTTGAAATGTGTTTTGGGGGATAAAGTTCATTTTCTAGCCAAATATTGACTTTGCAAGTAATTACTGTTAAGCTGATCACTCTTTATAACATTCTGGAGTATATGCAAATTGCCATTAGAAAAAGTGAAGCAGTAGACTTTGTAAAAATTAATATTTGTGTCATTCTCAAAACTTTTGTCCATGACTGTATTTCCACTGTAATACCTGGGCTCCAACACCGCCAGTTGCTGCTCAGAAGTGCCGTCTGCACAGAGAAAAACACTAGCTCCTGTGTTAGTGGGGTTCAGTAATGTCAGCTGCTCCCCTGCTGTGTGTCCGGCAATGTCTCCTACTCCCTCCACATTCACACAACATCAGATATTAAACTTGCTCCAATTAGGCCTCAGCCCACACCGATTGACCCTGGGCTCCAACACTGCCAGTTGCTGCTCAGAAGTGCCGTCTGCACAGAGAAAAACACTAGCTCCTGTGTTAGTGGGGTTCAGTAATGTCAGCTGCTCCCCTGCTGTGTGCCCGGCAATGTCTCCTGCTCCCTCCACATTCACACAACATCAGATATTAAACTTGCTCCAATTAGGCCTCAGCCTACACCCTGATTGATCCTGGGCTCCAACACTGCCAGTTGCTGCTCAGAAGTGCCGTCTGCACAGAGAAAAACACTAGCTCCTGTCTTAGTGAGGTTCATTAATGTCAGCTGCTCCCCTGCTGTGTGTCCGGCAATGTCTCCTGCTCCCTCCACATTCACACAACCACAGATTTTAAACTTGCTTCAATTAGGCCTCTGGCTACACTCTGTTTCTACTGTAATCCCTAGGCTCCAATACCGCCAGTTGCTGCTCAGAAGTGCCATCTGCACAGTCAACATTTGCTCCAGCGTTATTGGGGTTCTGTAATGTCAGCTGATCCCCAGCTGTGTGTCCGGCAATTTCTCCTGCTCTGTCCACACTCACACAACTACAGATTTTAAACTTGCTCCAATTAGGCCTCTGGCTACACTCTGTTTCTGCTGGAATCCCTGTGCTCCAACACTGCCAGTTGCTGCTCAGAAGTGCTGTCTGCACAGTCAACATATGCTCCAGTGTTATTGGGGTTCAGTAATGTCAGCT
>JARQOD010000001.1:182499227-182636593 GCA_033576555.1 Oophaga sylvatica | reverse complement strand
GGGTGACCGGGCAACTACCCTAAACGGGTCCAACTAATCCCTCAACCTAGATGTTAAAGGTACAGAGGTCCAGGCCACCACAAACCCTGTCCCTATCAATCCCTGCCAAACGTATTCTAGTCCTAAAAGGCCCGAATACCCCAAAGGAATACCAGTAACGGTTAATGAACAGAAAGACAAACAAAAAGATAAGAAATAAAGTAAATAAATTTACAAAAACCACCACACCATAGAACACCTTAGGTCTCCGAAAAACTTAACTATAAGAGTAAAACAACTAAGGGCTCTTAGCTTAAGTATTCCAGAACCGACCCTCTGCAAAATTATGAATGCTTTCACCGGCCAAAACCCAGACGGCGGAAAATAAAGGAAACTAATTAAACAAATCCAAACCCGCCGGGCGAGGCTGGACCTTTCTTAGCAAAGAGCGGTAAAATTAACCCTCTCATTACCAACACAAAAAACAGCACTAGCTGGAGAATTCAGAAAGTGCAATCGCGACGATCTTCGTGGCGATGCACCCATACAAAACTTTCCCCAGCTTTTCAGGTTCCGAAAACCATGTGTATTGCTTTGTTTTAGATGATTTCTCCCCATCTTCCTGTATCAAAATTGTACTCCATTCTTCTTATCTTTACCACACACTGAGTGGCTGGTAACCCTTCCCCCCTTTTATACCTTCCTAACTCTGACTCTGGCCTGGGCATCACACCCACTTTCCAATCAACCTGATTGCCCTTAGCGCAATAAATTCATTCAATGGGTCGCTCCAGACCCTGTCTGCTCCAATATTTTCAAATCCAATATTTCAAATTACAGATTTCTAATTACACTACGTGAACAATAAATTTCAATTTGGCTGCAAGGTAAAAATTTAAAAACCGCTATTTTCAGTTTCTTTTCACCTTTCCCCCCACCTCCTTTCTTTCTTCCTACCCCTGTAATTCCCCCACCTAGTAAGGAATAAGTCATTTTTCCCCCTCCATTCTCCCCACCATCTCCCTTTCCCTCAAACTGTTCCTCCACAACAAATCCTTTTAACCAAGACACCACGTCCCACTGTCCTAACCTGCCTCACCTTCTAACTCTCTGTCGCTACTCCTCATCGCGGGGCGAGTATTCCCAATCCTGGCCCTCCTCAACACATCCCCACACTCATTTCTAACACCCTCCACATCCTCCACACCTTTTGCAACCAACAACCTCATACCTATCCATCCCACCCCCCTCCCCCGGTACCCCTACCGGAGCACTATGGAACCACGCCCGTCGCAATAAACGTCATTTATCCACGACCTCTTTATCACCACAAACTTCCCTTCCTTGCCATCACTGAAACCTGGCTCACTCCCTCTGGACACAGCCTCTCCAGCTGCGCTTTCCTATGGTGGATTCCATCTCTCTCACACCCCTCCCCCAGCAACAAACGTGGTGGAGAGTTGGCTTACTCCTGTCTGATACCTGCTCCTTTACCCCTATTCCACTTCCCCCTCCGCTGCTATTCCCTATTCGAAGTGAACTCCGTCCGCATCTATTCCCCCTCCAACCTCCAACTGGCTGCATCTACCGCCCCCCGGAACAAACCACTCCACCTTTCCTCGACCACTTCACCACCTGCTACTCCATTTCCTCTCTGCTGACATCCCCACCATCATCATGGTGATTTCAACATCCCCATTGACACTTTCCACCCCGCTGCCTTTAACTTCTATCCCTCACCTCAGCTTCCCTCGGCCTCACCAATGGTCCTCTGCGGCCACTCACAAAGATGGCACACACTGGACCTTATCTTCACCATCTCTGTCCCTCACTAATCTCACTAACTCCCCACTCCCCCTGTTTGACCACAACCTACTGACAATCTCTTCCCTCTCCTCTGTTAGTACGCATCCCCCACTCCACAAACTCACCCACCCCGCAAAATCTCAAACACCTCAATTTACAATCGCTCTCTGATCCCTTCCCTCTCACAGACATAGCCTCACTTCATGACACAGATCTGCTGCCACATTTTATAACACCACAATAAAAGTCACACTTGATTCGCGGGCCGCCTCCCCACCAGAGCAAAACTCGTACAATCAACAGCAGCCCTGGCTGACCGGCCGACCAAAGAACTGAGACGGCTTCCAGAAACCCATTCTACCCGAGCACTTCAATGCATACAACAGTCCCTTGCCAGCTTCAAGTCCACCTCTCGCCGCAAAACAAACTTACTTCGCATCTCTCATAACCTCCCTGTCTCACAACCCTAAAACCGCTCTTCAACACTTTCAATCTCTACCCATCCCACAGCACTCCTCCCATTCTGCTGAAGACTTTGCCTCCTTCTTTAAGCAAAAGATTGATACTATCAGAGAAGGCTTTGCCCGCAGCCCCCAATGCCCCTCTTAGCCACTCAGCCCTGTCTTCCAAAACCAGCTTCACCACCATGACAGAAGATCACTCTCCACTCTCCTGTCAAGATCACACCTCACCACTTGCGCGCTTGACCCACTCCCCCTCACCTCATCCTTAACTTTGCCACAGTCTTCATCCCTACTCTCGCACACCTCTTCAACCTTTCACTTACAAATTGTGTCTTTCCTTCATCCTTCAAACAGCTTCATTCACCACCCATCCTCAAAAGCCCTCCTTCGACCCATCCTCTGTGTCAAATATCGCCCATATCTCTTTTCCCCTACACCCAAAACTACTGAAACAGCATGTAAATCTTGAACTGTCCCCACCTCTCCTCCTGTTCCCTCTTTGACCGTTTACAACTGGCTTCCGACCACATCACTCACTGAAACTGCCCTAACTAAAGTCACTAACAACCTCAACCCCAAGAGCATGCACACACTCTGTCCTCTTTCTCCTGACCTGCTCTACCTTCGACACCGTGGACCATTCCTCCTGCTACAGATTCTCTCATCTCTTGGCATCACAGTCTTGGCCCTATCCTGGATCTCATCATACCTAACAACCGAACATTTAGTGTCTCCCTCTCACACACCACCTCCTTACCTCGCCCCCTGTCTGTCGTGTTCCCAAGGCTCATCCTAGACCCCTACTCTTCTCCATCTACACCTTCGCCTGGGACAGCTCATAGAATCCCATGGCTTGCAGTATCACCTCTACGCCGATGACACAAGATCTACCATCGACCTGACCTCACCTCCCTACTAACAAAAATCCCCAGATGTCTGTCTGCTATCTCAGCCTTCTTTTCGCTCGCTTTCTCAAACTGAACATGGACAAAACAGAATTCATCATCTTTCCCCCATCTCATTCTACCCCTCCACCAGACCTATCCATCAATGTCAATGGCTGCTCGCTTTCCCCAGTCCTGCATCTCGTGCCTTGGGGTGATCATTGACTCTGCCCTCTCTTTCAACCACATATCCAAGCCCTCGCCACCTCCGCCCGCCTCAAACTCAAAAATATTTCCCGATCCGCGCATTCCTCAACCATTGAAACCGCAAAAACACTAGTGCACGCCCTTATCATCTTCCGCCTCGACTACTGCAACCTCCTACTGTCGGCCTCCCCTCAGCACCTGTACCACTCCAGTCCATCCTACACTCTGCTGCCCGACTAATCCACCGTCTCCCGCTATTCCCAGCCTCCCCCCTATGCCAGGCCCTCCTGGCTTCCCATTGCCCAGAGGCTCCATTCAAAACCTAACCATGACATACAAAGCCATCCACAACCTTTCTCCTCCAACATCTGTGACATGTCTCCCGCTACCTACTTACACGCAACTTCATTCTCTCAAGACTCCTTCTCGTCTCCCCCCTCATCTCTTCTTCCCACAACCGCATACAAGACTTCTCCCAGGCTTCCCCCATACTCTGGAACTCCCTGCCGCAAAACATCAGACTTTCACCACAACGGAGACCTTCAAGAAAAACCTGAAGACCCACCTGTTCCGACAAGCCTACAACCTCAATGATCCTCAGTCTACTGAACCATCGCACACCAGCTCTACCCTTTCCTAGTGTATTTTCACCCATCCCTGCAGACTGTGAGCCCTCGCGGGCAGGGTCCTCTCTCCTTCTGTACTTGTGTGTCCTTGTCTAGCACATGTTTTTGTACCTGTCATATTTTTCCCTTTTCATATGTAAAGCGCCATGGAATAAATGGCGCTATATAAATGTAAATAATAAAAAAAGTAGTGTGCTAAAAAAGGGTGAACAATATCACAATGATAAAGTGACACGTGCATAAAGAAATATTAGTACCTCGCTATACTGTTCCCTCTGAAAATGCACCATGCCTTACAGCGGAGGTTGGCACCCTACTTGTCAGCAGATACGGCGCCCCCGCTCAGCTATCCCTGGGAGTCCCATATTAAATAATTCAACTAACCCAAGGATAGCCTTATGATACACAGCAAGGCAGGTAACATATATTTTGTTAAACCAAGAACAGATAAAAGTTCAAAGGTACATAATAAATGCTCATCATGATAACAGCAAGCAAAAGAGTGCTTATGGTTTTACATGTATTTCAGAAACCTCTACGCGTTTCACCATATGGATCATCAGGAGGTTAGATGTAAGGATGCTGCATGGTGGCCACCCATTTCCTTCTTAATAGATATCCCAGCCTCTTTTAGACCACACTTCCTCCACTCACTAGAGGTTTTTCATTAACACCTCCCACAAAGGGCTAGAATCTTATCACTGAATAAACTGAAAGAATGCATTAATCCCCTAGATTTTTAAATCATGGCGTCAAAAAAAAGCGTGTATACCATAAGTGGTGAGGTAACGTGTGTATGTTTCCGGAGGGGGTAAAGCCAGAAGTCCATCATTTACCTCCACATGTGCGCACCACCTGGAACGCATCACAGTTCCTGTGTCCGGATGGTATCCATTGCCCATGACCGGAATACATGCAGCGCTTGCCCAAGTCACGTGGGGGTGTGCAACGGAAGTGGTCATCACTCAGCCCAATGCTTTTCCCCTGTGGAACGCAACCTGTGCTGCTGATATATTAAGAGGAAGAGCGGTCGTGGGTGATTATAATAACACCGCTCATTTCAACCTCCATTACTGATATGGCTTAATGTCACTATATCAGAAATAAATAAATAAAATAATTAAAAAGTGAGCATAAACCCAACAAAGCTGAAAAAATCAGCATGTGTATATTCACATAATATTTGAAGCATCAAATGAACATAACATTTTAAAAAATAAGGAAAAATTTTAAAGATATTAATTTTGTATATAAGTTTGTTGATCCTCACAATAATTTGTGATTCCCAAAAATTATTTTTGGAAAAATTAGCTGAACAGGACAAGGGATTTACATACATACATAATCAAGGCTGGGCATTATCACCAATTTAAAAACTACAAAAAACATGCATATGAAAACTTTCATTCAGGCCCGTGGTGTCAATGAATCCATTCGATGGATTCACGCACATTCTTTTTGGAGTAACAAACCTGTCATAGTTGGGATTTGGTGCTATTACCTCGATGAACACTAAATACAATCTCCCCAATATTGCCTTGATGTATCCCATTAATGTGTCTGGCTATGGGGTGTCCCGCTTGTGCCTTAAGTCCCCAATGCTCGCCTCCACCCATCTCTTAAATTCCCTTGTGGTTTTAGCTTCATAATCTTTCGGACAACTGCAAATTGGTAGATATACAAGTCCATAGTCCTACAATTAGAAAAGTCATGAAGAAAGAATTTCTCCCATTAGATGAACTTATATCATATTACAGGTTTCATGAACTTGCAATTCACGCAATTGCCACATTGAAAAAAACACAAATTTTTCAGTCTAGCCAGGTGTCTTCTGAGTTTATCCTTAATAGAGCGTCCCTTTCTGAACGTCACCAAGGGATGGTGTCCTACAATCCCTGATAAATCAGGGTCGCCATTAAAATGTCCCAATGTTTGTTGAGGACCCCACCACTCTCTTATTTGACAATCAAATGTGCCAATGATCCCTATTAAATCCACGCTTTTCAGTAGGGCACCTAATACGGGTTTGTAGAAGAGTACTCCTGTCAGATGAAAAGCAATTAATATAGCAACTTCAATGGTACCTCTAGGGTAATCCTTTTCAAAAATCTCCTTCTAATATCTTCTGAATGTTGCATAAAATCATCCATTCGGAACGTTCCTTGTTAGCCTCAAAAATGACCCTTTGGATGCCACGCTTTAGGCCGTTTCACACATCCGTTGTGCGCCTGACGGCGCCCCGCATTCTGCCGCAGCGCTGCATCAGAAAACCGGATGCCCGCATGCGTTTTTTTTTGCATTGACTTTCATTAGCGCCGGATGGCGCCGCATGTCCCTGCGGCGCATCCGGTTTTTGCCGGATGCGTGTCTGGTCGCCGTGCGCGTCTGGAAAAAACGTTGCATGTCACGTTTTTTGTCTGCGCGAAAAAAGCCGGAAGCGCCGGATGCTGCGCATCCGGCTTTTTTTACAATGAAAGACTATGGACGCCGCAATGCGCCGCATCCGGCAAGAGCCGGATCCAGTAGCCGCATCCATTTTTTTAATTGAGAATACCAGCCCACAGCAAACAGATACCAGACAGAATACCACCCCTCAGCAAACATATAAAAAAGCATTTTGTGGGACATCAGAACACATCCACATGAACGGACCCACCAAGAGACCCACCAAGAGACCCACCAAGAGACCCACCAAGGGACCCAGCCACCGACCAGCCACCTACGCAGCCACCGACGCAGCCACCGGAGACTCGCAGCCAGGATCCGCACCATGGAGCACCAGGAAAACAGACGTAAATATGCACCCCCCCCCAATCCAAAATTTACAATGCATATGTCACCAATGCTGTGTGAGCTACTGTTTTTTTTTGGCACCCTGGTACATTTTAAAAATTTAATGTCTTTTCTGTGATAGGGGATGGTTCCCCTGGTACTGTACGAAATTAAATTTCCGATGATGGGGTGGGTCCCCTGGTATGTTTTAAAATACGTAAGTTTGGGAACTTATTGTGTATCCCCTGCTACTGTTGTGAATGTTGGTAATGTAGATCTACGGTACTGTTTTTTTGCAGTGATGTGCTTGGTCTCCCTGCGACAATATGAAATGTGGATGTATTGTGTATCATAATGTTGAAATTTTTTTTTTAATTTTTTTTGGGCCTGTGATGTGGTTTCTTGTCCTGCTACTATCTGAAATGTCATGTTTTTTACTATCCTAAAGTTGATGTTGTGTATTTTTTTTTTTAAATTTTTATTTTTTTATGCCTGTGACGGTTTATTATCTACTCATCTGCTATGTGAAATGTTCATGTGTTTATTATCCTAATGTTGATGTTGTGTATTTTTGTTTTTAATTTTTTTTTTTATGCCTTGGACGGTTTATTATCTACTCATGCGCTATGTGAAATGTGCATTTTTTTTTTTTTTGCAGAATGCTGTTTTTTTAAATTTTTTTAACATTTTTCTTGGCCCTGTGATGCTTTTGCTAGTCATTGTTATGTTACGGTAGCTGAGGAGTGCAGGCAAAAAAGGAAATACACCAGAGCAGTTGAATCTATGAGAATGCAGTACCCTGACTAACCACCACAACTAGAGGCAGCCGTGAGCGTTCCTACTTGGGTCCTAGACCGCCTCACAGCCTAGAAAACTAACCTCACCTAAAGATAAGAAATAGGAAAGCTAACTGCCCCGAGCAGAACCCCAAAGAAATAGAAAGCCCCCAAACATGTAATGGGGCGGTTAGACAAGAGAAAAAATAAAGACAAGAAAGAAAATATAGAGCAAACGTGGGGCCCAAACTAACTAAATAGAAAAGGACAGGAAGGGTACTTACGCCAATCCCAGAAAACCCTGAAAACACAAACCCACTAATTCAAAATCACCTAGATCACACGACCCTACCACCTAAAAATTAGTTCTCTGTGTAAGAAAATCAAAACAGCAGCCACTGAAAAAACTGGAAAAAGCAAAAGTACAAAAACACAGGGCTGACTAAACTGAGAGGGCAAAAGCCCCGGAGGGACCCTGAAGGCCCCCACAGAAGTGCAGGACCAAATGCAAAAAAATAGCAAAAACACAAAATAAGAATTGTCTATCTGATAGCAGGAGATGCAGACACGACACAGCAGGCTCAAGGAAACTGGAAAGAAGGATTCAACCAGAACAATTGATCACCGGCAACCCGAATGGGAAAATAATTCCCTTAAATAAGACCAATCAGTAAACACCTGATTCCCCATCTTCACAATCCTCATAGTACCGCTTGTAACCACCAGAGGAGGCTCTGCTCAGAACCATCTCAAACCCTTCACAACAGTACCCCCCCCTTGAGGGGTCACCGAACCCTCATTTGAGCAACCAGGTCGTCAGGATATTCAATGATACCACGGATAAGCTCCTACATGGATTCCAAGCAAACCCCAAGAATTATATTCCTGACCATAACCTCTCCATTTAACCAAATCGGATCTTCGCAAAAAAAAAAAACAGAATCCAATATTTTCTCAACCACATACCCAGATTCCCCTCAACCAAAACAGGGTCAGAGCACAGCAGCAGGAACCACTGCTCAACAAACCTCTTCAACAAGGACTTGTGGAACACGTTTGGATCCTAAATGTCCCTGGAAGAAGCAAACGAAAAGAAACAGATTTAATAATCTCCAGATCTTATAAGGTCCCAATGAACCTAGGCTTAAATTTAGGAGATGCTACTCTCATAGGAATATTCTTTGAGGACAACCAGACCAAACTCCCCCACTTTAAACCGAGGACCATCATTCCTATGCCTGTTAGCAAACCGCTGGGCCTTCTCCTGAGAGAAGGACAACCTCTCCACTACCTGGTCCCAAATCTGCTGCATACGCTCAACAACAGATTCAACACCTGGACAGACCAGAAGCCTCCGTCTGTCCTGAAGAAAATCGAGGTGGAAACCCAAATTACAGAAAAACGGAGACATCAAAGTGCAGAGCTAGCCCTATTATAAGAGCAAACTCAGCCAAAGGCAAAAAAGAGACCCAGTCATCCTGACAGCAGACACAAAGCACTAGATAAGTCTCCAATGTCTGGTTTGTTCTCTCAGTTTGACCATTGGTCTGAGATGAAATCCGAGAAAAAGACAATTGAAACACCCAGTTTAGAACAAAAAGTCCTCCAAAATCTGAAACAACTGGACTCCTCTGTCAGACACAATGTTCCAGGAATGCCGTGTAAACGAACCACGTGCTGAAGAACAACGGCACCAATTCAGAGGAGGAAGGCAACTTAGGTAATGGCACAAGATGTATCAATTTTGGAAAACCTATCACAAATACCCAGATGGTGGTCATTCTCTGAAAACAGGAAGATCGAAATGAAATCCATAGAGATATGGTCCATGGTCTCTTGGGCACAGCAATGGCATCAACAAACCACTAGAGCGAGAGCAAGGCTTGGAGCGAGAGCAAGTCCCGCAGGACTGCACAAATTCCCTGACATCGCGAGACAAGGTAGGCCACCAAAAGGACCGACTAACCAAGTCTCTGGTACCAAAAATTCCGGGATGCCCAGCCAATGCGGAACAATGAATCTCAGACATCACACTCTTTTTCCATTGGTCCGGGACAAACAATTTTCCAACAGGGCAGCGCTCGGGCCTATCCTCCTGACACCTCTCCAGAGCAAGTCTCAAATTGGGCGAGATGGCGGAAAGAACTACACCCTCCTTCAAAATAACAGAGGGATCAGATAGCTCAGGAGAGTCCGCAAGGAAACTCCTCGAGAGGGCATCCGCCTTAACATTCTTAGTGCCAGGAAGAAAGGAAACCACAAAATTAAAACGTGTGAAAAACAAGGCCCACCTGGCCTGTCTAGGATTGAGTCGCTTGGCAGATTCCAGATAGACCAGATTCTTATGGTCCGTAAGGACCACCACCTGATGTTTGGCTCCCTCCAGCCAATGTCTCCACTCTTCAAAAGCCCACTTCATGGCCAATAACTCCCGATTACCCACGTCATAATTACGTTCAGTAGGAGAAAATTTTCGAGAGAAAAAGGCACAAGGGTTACTTTTAGAGGTCTCTGGATCTTTTTGGGACAAAACGGCACCTGCCCCAATTTCAGAGGCATCAACCTCCACCTGAAATGGCAGAGAAACATCAGGCTGCCGTAGAACAGGAGCAGAAGTGAATCTCTGCTTAAGTTCCTGAAACGCAGAGACTGCCTCAGGAGGCCAATTCACCACATCAGAACCCTTTCTGGTCAAATCAGTTAATGGTTTAACAATACAGAGAAATTACCAATAAATTTACGATAAAAATTGGCAAAACCCAAAAATCTCTGAAGAGCCTTTAATGAAGTAGGTTGGACCCAATCACAGATGGCCTGAACCTTGACCGGGTCCATTTCAATAACAGATGGGGACAAAATGAATCCCAGAAATGAGATCTTCTGTACGCCAAAAAGACACTTTGATCCCTTCACATACAGAGCATTCTCTCTCAAAATCCGGAATACAGTTCGAACATGTTTCACATGAGAGTCCCAGTCATTAGAAAAAATCAAGATATCATCCAAATAAACAATCAGAAACTTGTCCACAAAATCCCTGAAAATGTCATTCATGAAGGACTGGAAGACGGAAGGAGCATTAGTGAGCCCAAAGGGCATCACAAGGTACTCAAAATGCCCTTCAGGGGTGTTAAATGCCGTCTTCCATTCATCCCCGTGCTTAATGCGAATAAGGTTATACGCCCCCCTGAGGTCAAGCTTAGTAAACCAAGTAGCGTTTTTCACCCTGGAAAACAGGTCAGAAATCAAGGGTAACGGGTATTGATATTTCACAGTAATATTGTTCAAGAGACGATAATCAATACACGGCCTTAATGAACCATCTTTTTTGGCCACAAAGAAAAAACCGGCACCTAAGGGTGAAGAGGATGGTCTGATATGACCCTTCTCCAATGATTCCTTGATATAAGACCGCATAGCGTCATGTTCAGGTACAGACAAGTTAAAAAGGCGACCCTTAGGGAATTTACTACCCGGCACTAATTCAATAGCGCAGTCATAGCTCCTATGGGAGGCAAGGATGCAGATTTACTTTCGCTAAACACATCAGAAAAATCAAACAAAAAGTCAGGAACATCCTCAGCCTGGGGGGAGGCAGAAAAAACAGGAGTGTTGGCACTAACACATTGGCAGCCCAACTGGTTACAGACACAGATTTCCAATCCAAAACAGGATTATGAGACTGTAACCAAGGGAAACCCAGCACTATAATGTCATGCAGATTATATAGAACCAAAAATTTGCAGCACTCCTGGTGATCAGGTTCAACCCTCATTATCACCTGAGTAGAAAACTGGGGTTTATTCTCAGCCAAAGGGGTAGAATCGATCCCCAGTAAAGGAATAGACTTCTGTAGGGGTATCAAGGAAAACCCACAACGCTTAGCAAAATCATAATCCATCAGGTTAATAGCTGCTCCAGAATCAACGAAAGCCTGAGCAGAAAATGAGGACAGAGAGCATATCAGAGTGACAGTTAATAAAAACTTAGTCTGAACACTACCCAAGACAACTGAGCGTGCAAAATGTCTTCCCCGCTTAGGGCAGACTGAAATAGCATGAGAGGCATCACCACAGTAGAAACATAACCCATTGCGCTTTCGAAACTCATGACGCTGTGCCCCAGACACCACTCCATCACACTGCATGGGCTCAGCAGCTGGCTCACAAGGCAACACCACTCCACGCATACTTCTCCGCTCACGCAAACGTCTGTCAATTTGAATCGCCAATGACATAGAATCATTGAGACCAGAGGGGACAGGGAATCCCACCATAACATCCTTTACATTATCCGACAGACCCTTCCGGAAAAGGGCCGCCAAAGCGTCGTCATTCCATTTGGTCAGGACTGCCCACCTACGGAATCTCTGACAGTATAACTCAGCGTCATCAAGCCCCTGATTTAATGCCAACAAGGCTTTTTCAGCTTGATCAGTGACATTAGGCTCATCGTACAATAACCCCAAAGCCTGAAAAAATGCATCAACATCACTCAAAACAGGATCCCCAGGTATCAGGGAAAAAGCCCAATCCTGAGGATCGCCGCGCAGGAGAGAGATGATAATTTGAACCTGCTGCGCTGCGTTTCCTGAGGACTTAGATTTTAAGGCAAAAAACAATTTACAATTATTTTTGAAATTCTGAAACTTAGCTCGATCCCCTAAAAACAAATCTGGCATGGGGATCCTAGGTTCCACAACAGGCAACCTAGCAAGATATGCAGCAATACTCTGAACCTCAGTGGCAAGCTGATCCACACGGCCAGACAACTGTGCAAACTCCATTGGGAGAAAAGATCCTCCCCAGCACCCAGAGATACAGAGGGAAAAAAAAAAAAAAAAAAAAATGCAACAAACAGAAAAATATCTCTGACAACTTTTCTTCCTTCAAAATATTTTTTCCCTTCTGTGAGTACCATACAATTTTTAGGCCGGTGATACTGTTATGTTACGGTAGCTGAGGAGTGCAGGCAAAAAAGGAAATACACCAGAGCAGTTGGAATCTATGAGATTGCAGTACCCTGACTAACCACCACAACTAGAGGCAGCCGTGGAGCGTTCCTACGTTGGTCCTAGACGCCTCGTCACAGCCTGAGAAACTAACTACACCTAAAGATAGAAATAGGAAAGCTATCTGCCCGGAGCAGAACCCCAAAGATAATAGAAAGCCCCCAAACATGTAATGGCGGTTAGACAAGAGGAAATACTGACACAGAAAGAAAATAGTATGAGCAAACGCTGGGGCCCAAACTAACTAAATAGAAAAGGACAGGAAGGGTACTTACTGCAATCCCAGAAAACCCTGAAAAACACCAACTCCACTAATTTCAAAATCACCTGAGATCACACGACCTCTACCACCTAAATTAGTTCTCTGGTGTAAGAAAATCAAAACAGCAGCCACTGAAAAAACTGGAAAAAGCAAAAGTACAAAAACACAGTGGCTGGACTAAACTGAGAGGGCAAAAGCCCCCGGAGGGGACCCTGAAGGCCCCCACAGAAGTGCAGGACCAAATGCAAAAATATAGCAAAAACACAAAATAAGAAATTGTCTTATCTGATAGCAGGAGATGCAGACACGACACAGCAGGCTACAAGGGAAACTGGAAAGAAGGATTCAGACCAGAACAATTGATCACCGGCAACCCTGATGGGAAAATGATTCCCTTAAATAAGACCAATCAGTAACACCTGATTCCCAGTCTTCACAATCCTCACTAGTACCGCTTGTAACCACCAGAGGGAGGCTCTGCTCAGAACTCATCTCAAACCCATTCACAACAAGTCATCATGCTATGTGAAATGTGCATGTGTTTATTATCCTAATGTTGATGTTCTGTATTTTTGTTTTTCTTTTTTTTTATTGCCTGTGACGGTTTATTATCTACGCATGCTGCTATGTGAAATGTGCATTTTTTTTTTTGCAGAATGCTGGGTTTTTTTTAAATTTTTTTACATTTTCTTGGCCCTGTGATGCTTTTGCTACTTATCATGCTATCTGAAATGTGCATGTGTTTACTATCCTAATGTTTATCTACTTTTAGTTTTTTTGCAATGTTTATTTTTTGGGGCCTGTGACGGTTTTTCTACTCATGCTGCTATCTTACATTTGCATTTGTTTACTATGCTAATGTTGATTCTTTTTTTTTTTTTTTTTTTTTTTTAAATCTTTTTTTTTTGGGGCCTGTGACGGTTTATCTACTCATGCTGCTATCTTACATTTGCATTTGTTTACTATGCTAATGTTGATAATTTTTTTTTTTTTTTTTAAATCTTTTTTTTTTTGGGGCCTGTGAAGGTTTATCTACTCATGCTGCTATCTTACATTTGCATGTGTTTACTATGCTAATGTTGATCAATTTTTTTTTTTTTTGCAATGTTTTGTTTTTGGTGCCTCTGACGGTTTTTCTACTCATGCTACTATCTGAAATGTGCATGTTTTTAGTATCATAATGTTCTACTGGTTTTTTTTGTTGTTTTTTTTTGGGGATCGGGTGGTTCCCCATGGTACTGTATTTTTTTTTTTTTTTTTTTCCAGGGATACGGTTTCCCCCTGGTACTGTTTATGGCTACAATTAATGATTGCATGTTGTGTTCGGTAAAACATTAAGCGGAATAATGTCCTTGTTTGAATGTTATATTTTAAAACAGGGACAATCAATACATATAAACAAAATTCCTTTTTGTCTGTTAATTCCACAGCAGAAGAATTGATGCTGGAGATGCAAGGGCGCAGGAGATCCTGGATGCAAGGAGGCAAGCCAGTAGAAAGTAAATGACATCCCCCATGTCCCTAAAAATTACATGTTTGTTTTTCTCTTTCAGCCAGGGCAAAGGAATAGACATATATTCACTGTCCCTTTTTGTGTCCTTATTCAACAGCAGAAGACTTCAACGAGCAGCGGCGGCTGAAGCACAAGTGGAGCAGAGGGGAGGAGAGGACCTCCAAGCTAGGAGGATAGCAAGCAGAAAGTAACTATTACATCAACCATTTTGCTCTAAATTACATGTTTGTTTTTCTTTCAGCCATGGACAAGGAATAGTAAATTTACAGTCCCTTTTTACTTAACAGCAGAAGACGTCAACAAGAGGCGGTGGCGGCGGCTGTAGAGAGACGAGAGGAGGAGAGGCGGGCAAGGAGGGAAGCCAGAAGAAAGTAAATATTACATCCCCCATTTCACTAAAAAATTACATGTTTGTTTTTCTCTTTCAGCCAGGGACAAGGAATATAGAAATATATTCACTGTCCCTTTTTGTTTCTTCCACAGCAGAGAACGTCAAACAGCTGCTGCAGCTGCCGCAATGGCGGTGTTGGCGGAGGAGGCAGCGGCTGAAGCAGCAGCAGCGGTGGCAGCACCACCAGCATCGCCATCCCCTCCCTCCCAGCCAGAGCCAGAGCCGCCACAGCATGACATGTCTTCTTCTGGGAGCCCTCCTAGCCATCGTCAGCAATTGGCGGTAAAAATATCTATTTTTTTTTTCTATCCACATTCCATCTGTGGGCTCTATGTCTTGATTGTGTTTTTTTCATAACAGGAATCGGAAGATGACGAGGAGCTCCCAGAGGAAGAAGGACGGGGTGGAGAGATACCCGGAGTGGGCTCACAATTCGTAAGTATCCTGCATCAATCGCAGAAACACAACATCACACTACACACAACACATAGAAAACCATTTAGTACATACTTCACACAGCGGCCAACACCTGCCAATATCATAATTTTTATTTTCATTTTTAGTCTCTCGGATCTGGGAGCCAGAGGGTTCCTCCCAGCGCCTCCCAGAGTCGTCGTGAGACTGTCGGCGGTTCTCAACGTGTAAGTATTTTTTTTTTTTTAAGTTTATTTCATATTTTTTTTTTTTAAACGTAAATGTTTTTTTGTGGTGTTTTCTTAAAAATTTATTTTTTTTTTAAACATTTTTGAAACTACCATTTTTGGTAGCATTTTCTATAATTTTTCATTTTTACAAAACGTGTTATCTCAAAATTTTTGTTGCAGTAATTTTTCAAGTTTAACATCTATAATTTAGACTTTTTAAAACAATCTGTATGATAATTAGTGTTGAGCATTCCGATACCGCAAGTATCGGGTATCGGCCGATATTCGCTGTATCGGAATTCCGATACTTAGTTCCGATATTTTCCATATATCGTATACCGGAATCGGAAGTTCCCATAATTCTTTGAGAGGCAATGTGATTTTAGTCAGCCAATGAGGAATCCTAAGAAGTGTGGGCACATCCTGTACTGCTGCGGTCATGTTAACTAATGGCATGGCTGTGATTGGATGTTGAAATGATGTCAGAATGCACTATAAAAGGCGCCGCCACCATTTTAGCGTCACTGTGCTGTGAACTCAGTTAGGGAAAGAACGCTGCTCTGCTGACTCTGAGGGACAGTTAGAGATTGCGATTTAGTGTACTGTGCTTTAGGCAGGCTAGTTTACCACCGGCTGTGTAAAGCTTCCTTTTGCCTGCAGTGTTGTTTTAACAGCTCTGCAAGGTGTGTGTGAGTGCAGGTGACGCTGCAGTTTGCTCTGTATGCAACGCTGTCTGTAGGCATCTGCACGTGTCACTGACAGACTCTTTTTTTTTTCTTCAGTGTAATTCTTGCTGCTCCATGCAATTGAAATAATAGTGTGACGTGCTTCTATCCGTATACAATACCTTGGTTGCAAACACTATAGAAGTCCACAAAGGAGCCTTTCACAGCAAGTGAACAGTTGTGTTTCAGTGTTCACTGCAGTCTGTGATTTTTTATTTTTTTTGAGTGCAGATCACGCTCCAGTTACTTCAACTAATGCTGCGTGTACTCTGCTGAGCGTCTGTCACTGGCTCATCCTTGTAATTTTTCAAAAATTGCTGCTGCTTTCTTCTATTTTAAATTTACAAAAATCTATTAGTGTGACGCTCTTCCATCAAAATACAATACATTGCTTGCAAACTTAATAGAAGTCCACAAAAAGGCCTTTCACAGCAAGTGAACAGTTGTGTTTCAGTGTTCACTGTAGTCTGAGGTTTAATTTTTTTGTAGGAGTGTAGATCCCGCTCCACTTCAACCACCGCAGCGTGTACTCTGCTGAGTGTCTGTCACTGGCTCATCCTTGTAATTTTTCAAAAATTGCTGCTGCTTTCTTCTATTTTAAATTTACAAAAATCTATTAGTGTGACGCTCTTCCATCAAAATACAATACATTGCTTGCAAACATAATAGAAGTCCACAAAAAGGCCTTTCACAGCAAGTGAACAGTTGTGTTTCAGTGTTCACTCTAGTCTGAGGTTTAATTTTTTTGTAGGAGTGTAGATCCCGCTCCACTTACTTCAACCACTGCAGCGTGTACTCTGCTGAGTGTCTGTCACTGGCTCATCCTTGGAATTTTTCAAAAATTGCTGCTGCTTTCTTCTATTTTAAATTTACAAAAATCTATTAGTGTGACGCTCTTCCATCAAAATACAATACATTGCTTGCAAACATAATAGAAGTCCACTAAAAGGCCTTTCACAGCAAGTGAACAGTTGTGTTTCAGTGTTCACTCTAGTCTGAGGTTTAATTTTTTTGTAGGAGTGTAGATCCCGCTCCACTTACTTCAACCACCGCTGCGTGTACTCTGCTGAGTGTCTGTCACTGGCTCATCCTTGTCATTTTTCAAAAATTGCTGCTGCTTTATTCTATTTTAAATTTACAAAAATCTATTAGTGTGACGCTCTTCCAGAGGACAGCGTTTGTTGGCCAGTTGTGAGTCTGCAGCACATGGTTGATTTCATGCTGCACTGCCTGAGAAACGACCGCCGCATCGGCCACATTCTCACCACGTCAGATTATTGGGTGTACACCCTCCTAGACCCTCGCTACCGGGACAACTTACAAAGCCTCATCACACCGTTGAACCGGGACCGTAAAATGCTGGAGGACCAAGACACACTGTTGAAATCCATAATGTTCTCCATTCCAGCCGAGAGCGCTGCTGCTGCTACTGCTTTACAAAGCAGCTCTGTGCGTCGAGGCATTGTAGACACCTCTGCAACAAGAGGGAGCACAAGCAGTGCCTCTGCACAGGGCAAGAGCTGTATGTTACAAATGTGGCGAAGTTTTGTGACAGCGCCACCAAGGTGTACACCATAGTGATGGGAAATCTAGTTAATTTTGGTGATTAGTTCACCATGAACTAGTTCACTGAAAAGATTAGTTCAAAAGATTAGTTCATTTAGTTCATTTAGTTCAGTTTTTCTCCACCCTATCCTGTGAGGAGCTGATAGGAAATGCATCATGTGACCTCTGAACTAAATGAACTAGATGAACTGCTGAACAAAATGTTCTATTGAGAATGACTCAGGACAGCCTAGTTCAATCTGATGCCTCTGACTGAGCCCAGCAGTGCCACATAATGATTGTGTATGAGGGGGCTGAGAAGCAGTTCAGCATCCACCATTTTAAGAACAGAACAGGGGTCAGTGTTAAAGATTTTAGCAAGACTGATCTTCTAGGCTAGAGGCATGAACTACACACAGAAACACTCTCTCATACACACATATGAGCTGTGTCTGTGTACTGTGTGTGCAATTTCATTTTTTATTAATAATATTATTATTACTGTTATATTTGTATTTGATGTGTGGTATGCCTTGGAGGTGCTGGCTTGCCCTGCTGCCAGTGTATTATCTGAGCGCGTCTTTAGTGCTGCAGGTGGTGTACTAACAGACCGTCGCATGCGACTATCCTCAGACAATGTAGACCGGCTTATTTTTCTGAAAATGAACAAGGCATGGATCTCACCTGAATTTGCCTGTCCGTTTTCAGATTAAATAATTGTTTGCCAACGTTTTCCAAGTCTCCTGTTATGTTCATCTTTCTACCACCTGAACTCTACTCCCTGGGCTACAGCACTGCCAGTCACAGGGGAATGATCATTTACAAAACAAAATGTTATCCCCAACAAATAGTAGTGCAACGACTCCAGTGCCCACTTTATCGCCAGGCACTCTCTCTCTACAATGCTGTCTCTGTTTTTTGATGGAGTAAGTTTTCGACTCAGGAAACTAATGGGATGCTCCTCCCCGTTAAGCTCCAGTCCTGAGACAACACGGCACCCAGACCTACCTCTGACGCATCAGTCTGGACAATGAATTCTCTTTTGAACTCGGGTGTGCTCAAAACTGGTGACCCACACAGTGCCCCTTTTATTGCCCCTGTTGATGACCCCTTGCTGATTTATTAACCGGCTCCACCAGATCCATGGGTATTCTCTCAAACTGGACCTCTAAAATTTTTAATGGCACCAAGGGACTCACTAAATGAGGCTGAGGACTGTGTACCTGGCGCATGCGACAAGAGTTACAATACCGTTTAACTTCTTGATAGACCCCCAGCCAGTAAAACCGTTGTATAATTCTGTGTAGGGTTTTCTTTTGGCACAAATGTCACCCTAGTACATGCGCATGCGCTAAGTCCATTACCAACCTCCGATATGACTGCGGTAGCAGCAATTGCTAAAAAATTTCAACATGTATTTTATAAACCTGATACAGCAAATCTTGGTTCAGCTCTAATTGTTTAAATACTGTAGCTGCCCCGGGGTGTTGGGGTTTCCCATTGACAACCAGTAAATTTTCACGGGCTAGACTCAACGTAGGGGCCGCGGAGTTGCGCCTTATCAAATTTGTCACCTGCAACATTTAAGTATTACAATTCAGGTCCCGGTGTCAAATCTTCCATCTCCCCAACTAACACTTCGATAGGAGAGGTGTTTTCCTACTCCACCGAAGGCAAAGGTAATACTGCCCACTGCACACATGTGTTATGCATAGTGAGACTGATAGTAGCCAACAAAGTAGCTAACAAAGGCCACTTGTGATCACCCTATCAGCGTAGGAACAATGCTACTCAAAAGATCTGCCATGATCCTGGACAAAATCTTAATATAATGGTCAATGAGTGAGAATGTACGATAGGATCCAGGCAGATGTGAAGGTTTGTTTGGTGTTAGTAGCAACTTCATGTGTGACATGTTTGAATGGCTGGGCAACCCTACTGTCTCCAATATATGATTGAAGGTGCG
Organism: Oophaga sylvatica; assembly: GCA_033576555.1. Lineage (NCBI taxonomy): Eukaryota > Metazoa > Chordata > Amphibia > Anura > Dendrobatidae > Oophaga > Oophaga sylvatica. Next base: position 182,617,022 of record JARQOD010000001.1, on the reverse strand, counting down.
TACCAATGTGGACGGGATATCCTCACTCAATAATTTTAATAATTTGGCTGTAAACCCGTCAGGTCCTGGAGCTTTCCCGTATTTAAAGTAACTTATCGCCGCTGTCACTTCCGTCACCTCAATTTGTTTTTTTAAAAGGAGAAGCTGATAGTTTGTGATGGATGGTAACCGTATTCCATCTACAAAGGTGTTACCCTCCGCACTATCCGTATGTTCCACCTTATATAAGTCTGAGTAGTATTCTTGTAGAATGGTGTTTATGGTTCGAGGGTCTGTGTTCATGATCCCATGTTTATTCGTTAACGCTGTAATATGTTGATGACGAATGTGATTTCCTTTCGCTAGTCGTGCTAATAGTCTCCCTCATTTGCTACCATAACGATATACATCGGCTCTATAATTGTTATTACTGCTTGTCTCTCCGTCGATATACCCATACGTGTAAGTCAGCCTTAGCCTGCTTACATCTATTTTTAACCTGTGTTGATGAACTTGTCTTGTTTGCCGTGTACCTATCGCGTAATATCCTGCTAGCCTGCGAGTAGTTTGTCGCGATCTTCTTTTTTAGCGTTGTCTGATAACCTATTAGTTTCCCGCGCATTACTCCCTTCCCTGCTGCCCATAAAAGTTCCGGCCTATCCCTAGTATCTCCATTATCCCTTACATATTAAAAACACCATTGCTTCACGTGATGTCGAAACTTCTCATCCATTAACAAATAGGTCGGGAAGCGCCAAGTTTGGTTTGGCCCCATCTGCACCATATCTGGCAGGGTCACTGATACGGGCGCGTGGTCATATATAGCTACGTTGTGCACATCTGCCTCTTCCACTCCCCCTTAATAGCTCCTGTGCTAGCAATATATAATCTATTCTGGACCAAGAGTCATGTGGCGCCGAATAGAATGAATATTCACTGCCATCTGGGTTCAGGTGTGTCCAAATGTCTACAAAGTTACTCGTGTCTAGCAAGGGTTATTATAAACGTGTGTCATGTGATCGCACATTCATTCGCATCGACCTACAGTTCTTCACTGGTTCGATTCACCATATTTAAGTCACCACCGTGGGTGGTTTTAATGCTCTCCTATCGGCCTGATATGCTTGGATACCTGGGATAAATTCAGGAACGTCTCCAAACTCCCTACTCACATGTCAGCGCAGGAACTGTAAGAGGGAACGTGCTTGTTTTGTTGCGCATAGGTGGAGTTTTATACAGTAAATGATTACTGCTGTCTTATTTTTTGCGTCCCAAGGGCAGAATAAGTCTGCGTAACGTTACATTTTACAGACACTCATATAATAGACACACGCTACCCTAACCGTGACACAAGGAAGGTATTGTTGCCGGATAAAGCCGCCATTTTAGCGTCACTGTGCTGTTAATTCAGTTTGGGACAGAACGCTGCTCTGCTGACTCTGAGGGACAGTTAGAGATTGCGATTTTGTGTACTGTGCTTTAGGCAGGCTACTTTACCAACCGCTGTGTACATCTTCCTTTTGCCTTGCAGTGTTTTTTTCACAGCTCTGCAAGGTGTGTGTGTGAGTGCAGGTGACGCGCTGCAGTTTGCTCGGCATACAACGCTGTATGTAGGCATCTGCACATGTCACTCTCACACTCTTTTTTTTTTTTTCTTTAGTGTAATTCTTGCTGCTCCATTCAATTGAAATTATAGTGTGACGTGCTTCCATCCGTATCCAATACATTGGTTGAAAACACTGTAGAAGGACACAAAAAGCCCTTTCACAGCTAAGAGTTGTGTTCACTGTAGTCTGAGATTTTAATTTATTCAATTTTGATCACGCTCAAGTTACTTCTTCAAGCAATGCTGCTTGTACTCTGCTGAGCGTGTCTTACTGCCTCATCCTTGTCATTTTTCTCGAATTGGTGTACATGTACATCAAAGTAGTCTTCATTTTGATCGAAATCCAAGCAGGTACCCGGACACTCTATGGCTGCTTTTATATGGTGGACTGGCTCCAACATTCAATAAGACTTAAGATGCAATCGGGCACCTTGTCAAGGCCCAATCCTCTTCTCCCTTTGATATAATAATAATAATCTTTATTTATATAGCGCCAACATATTCCGCATCGCTTTACACTTTAACAGTTTCAAAACACAAGTCATAGGTAACAACGTTAACAAAACAATAATTAAAGCAAAATAAGCCGACCCTGCTCGTGAGAGCTTACAATCTACAATGAGGTGGGGGAGATACAAAGTACAGGTGTGTATATATAATGGTGCATTTCCAATGATGGTCCAGCCATCTTGAGGGAGTGAGGCATGGATGGAGATAGTGAATGGGCTCCACATACACACTTAAACATAGAACGACTTTGGTTATTGAATGTGATAGGCCACTCTGAACAAATGTGTTTTGAGGGAGCGCCTGAAACCAGGCAAATTGTGGATAGTCCTAATTTCTTGTGGTAGAGCATTCCAGAGGATTTGCGCAGCGCGGGAGAAGTCTTGGAGTCGGGAGTGGGAGGTACGGATTACTGCAGAGGTTAGTCGAAAGTCATTTGCAGAGCGCAGCAGTCGGTTAGGCCGATAGATAGAAATGAGGGAGGAGATGTAGGGGGTGCTGCACTGTGGAGAGCTTTGTGGGTGAGAACCAGTACTTTGAATTGGATCCTATAATGAATGGGCAGCCAGTGTAAGGACTGGCGAAGAGCGGACGCGTCCGAGTACGATTAGCCAGATGGATGACCCTGGCTGCTGCATTAAGGATGGACTGGAGAGGGGATAGTCGAGTAATGGGGAGGCCAAGTAATAGAGCATTGCAGTAGTCCAGGCGGGAGTGGATCAATGCTACAGTGAGGGTTTTTGTTGTTTCCATGGTGAGAAAAGGGCGGATTCTAGAGATGTTCTTTAGGTGTAGACGGCAAATATCTAACAAACAGGTCATGCTGGAGAGACTTGCACCTACTACCACTCAGGGTCTTCAGCTCCTTTGTGAGAAACTAATGTTTGGCCAGCCAGTATATCAAATAAAGTTCATGAGAAATGGGAACTGTGGTTGGCTTCACTTTTGGTACTGGGTGCTAATACCAAACCATGGTGTGCCATTCAATGGATATTCCTGGCTGGTTGGAGACAAGCTCATTCCCACAGAAAAGTACCAGAAAGCTAAGGAGATGGTGGCCTCTCTCAACATGAAGGAGTTTGCTCGTTGTCTAGGAGACCGACCACCCCTGCTGTGTACCTTGTCAACGTTGTGTTGAAGCTTGCAAGGATTAAGAGGTTACAGTGGTAAGTCTTTTTTTTACTAAAGATCCTGCTGTGTATTATAGTTTTTATGTTTTAAAAAAAATTATCTTAGGAATGTTAAATAAATTTCTTTTTTTTTTTTTTTTAAATACAATGTATCCTATGAATGTTAAATAATTTTTTTTTTTTATATAAAATAAAATGTATCTTATGAATGTTAAATAACTTTTTTTTTTTTTTTTTTTTTCAGGTATTTGATCTACCGTAGCTAGTTGCTGATCGTTGACTCTACACCCCTCTCCCCAGAATGTTACTCGGGTTATGGGGAGAAAATCACCGCTATTCCAGACTGATTTCATGTTAATGTGTCTGGCTCGCACACAGCACACAGCACTTGATGTTAGTTTATCTTTTTCCTAAATTATTTGTTACACTGCCCTTCTCACATTTTATTTGCACTTTTTTTTTTAAGCACAAGTTTTTTTACACTTCCTTGTTCTGTAAGTAGGCTTAATGGTTAAATGTTTTATACTAGATGTAAATATGTAACATGTAAATTTTATATTAAGATTTTGCAAATTATTAGGTCCACACCATCAGGCTCTTTCGTCCCCTGTCCCTCAGAGTAGCGGTAATATATCGGACCCCAGGCTCGCCCACACAGTTCCTTGACCACTTCTCTGCCTGGCTGCCGCACTTTCATGTCCTCAGAAGTACCAACCCTTATCCTTGGAGACTTCAACATCCCCATTAACAGCCCTACTTCCACACTCAAAACACATTTGTTCAGAGCGGCCTATCACATTCACTAATCAAAGTCATTCTATGTGTAACTGTGTGTGTGTGTAGCCCATTCACTATCTCCATCCATCCCTCACTCCCTGAAAATGGCTGGACCATCATTGTAAATGCACCATTGTATATAAACAACTGTACTTTGTAGCTCCCCCTCCTCATTGTAGATTGTAAGGTCTCACGAGCAGGGGCGGCTTATATTGCTTTAATTATTGTATTGTTAACGTTGTCACTTATGACTTGTGTTCTGAAACTGTTAAACTGTAGAGCGCTGCGTAATCTGTTGGCGCTATATAACTAAAGATTCTTATTAAGCGTTCACGGGTCCATGTGGAGGTAGACCGTGACGGCTCCTGCAACGATGTTTCTGAGGAACTGGAGAAGGAGGAGTCAATGTGTACAGACTTGATTCCCGCAATCCTTGTAGTTGCCTGAACACGTACAGCGCCACTCGCAAGATCTGTACCCGGCTCCACAACATTGACCCAATGGGCAGTAAGGGAAAGGTATCGTCCCTGGCCATGGGTACTGGTCCACGCAGCGGTGGTCAGGTGGACATTGCTACTGACGGAGTTTAGTAGCGCATGTTTAATTTTAACCTCAACAACATGCTTTTGCAGACCAGGGACGGCTTGCCTGCTGAAATAAAATCAGCTTGGCACATTGTATTGTGGGACTGCCAATGCCATTAAGTTCCGTAAACTGTCAGTCTCCACCAGCCTGAATGACAGCATTTCAAGGGACAGGAGTTTTGCAATGCCAGCATTCAGAGCCTGTGCTCGTGGATGGTTTGCCGAGATTGGGCCTACACCCGATACGCCACAACCTGACACCCACAGATAAACAAGCCATAAAATCTCTGAAAGATAACCCCAACATTATTATTAAACCAGCAGATAAGGGGGGTGCTATCGTTATTATGAATAAGACCCAATCTATTGCCGAAATTCATAGACAACTGTCAGTTAACCTAACCTACAGACAACTCAATTGTGACCCTACATTTTACATCTGTCAAAAAATTGATCGTATCCTGACAAAATATCTTTAATTGATCACCATAGACTGTAAGACTATGACATTCCTTAATATTCAATACCCCATCACCCCTGTTTTCTACACACTCCCAAAAATCAACAAAAAACTACATTATCCACCCGCATACCCTAGAGGGATAATTCTCCGTGTTCTACAGTATCACCCAAATGTTTAACATGTTGCCTAATTCCTATGTATATATATTCTTCACCCTATGTATATATTGTATATATTATACATTGTCATTGACTGTAAATTTTTCTATCTCTTCCAGCGACTATTTGATAAAGGCCACTGCGTTGCCCAAAACGTCAGTCAGTAGTCTCATAGCTATTTTCTTTTTTCACATCAAGTGTGCAATAAAAATTTCAAATTTAACCATGACATATGCAGTTAAACTTGTGCAGTGATTCTCTATAGACTGTACATCTTCAGTGTGTCTTTGTAACTCAACTACGTGTTTTTCTCCGCACATGTTTACACATATTTGTGGTATTGAGGTTACTGACACTTTACCTCTTTTTACTTTTTGATTACACAGCTTGCATTTGACATAGCAAATATCATCTGCAAGTGTGTGAAAAAAGGACCACGCAGTGCAAGTCCTGGGAGCGTCCGTTTAGACTTTTGTAAGAGAAATCCGAACAGGTGCCAAAATGGAGGCTACAGGCAACAGAGTATGCAGCCTAACTCTCCCTCCTGTTTGTACCGTTGGGGCAATCGCTTCCTCAGAGCTGCTACCACCACCTTCCTGTTCCTCACGCCATGTTGGGTCTTGGACCTCATCATCTCCACTAACCTCTTCCAACACCTGCTGCTGTTGGGTGGTCTGGCCACCACCATGCTCAACAGAAACTGGCACCTGAGTCTCATCATCATCAGATGCGTTCTGCGGTGTGCTGACCATCGGCACTGTCTCGCCCGCCTCTTCAGATTCAGAGAGACACAGCTGTTGCGCATCACTGCATACTCCCTCTTCTTCACATTCCAGAATGCTGCTTGGCTGTGCCCCTGTTTGCAAACCAACAGATTCTGAGAACAGAAGCAGAGACTCAGCTGGCTCCTGTACAGAACTCTCTGACTGACTGGGCAATTTGGCAGGCGGTGAAGAGACAGATGGTTGATCAACAGTGCTGTGTTCCTGAGAGGAGGTGGAAGCAATTGAAGTCGATGCATTGGACCCTGGGCTCCAACACCGCCAGTTGTTGCCTGTAAGTGCTGTTAGCACAGTCAACACTTGCTCCTGTGTTACTGGGGTTGAGTAATGGCAGCTGTTCCCCTGCTGTGTGTACGACAAAAAGTCATGCTGCCTCCACCCTGTCCTCCTCTCATCCCTGGGCTCCAACACCGCCAGTTGTTGCTTGGAAGTAATTGGCACGGGTACTGACTCATGCCCACCCTGGTTACAGCACCACAGCTATTTCCTGGCAGTGTCAACGTAAATTAGCCTCCAATAAGTTGTCCTGTCATGTTGCATTCTGGTTATCCGACTCTATGGTGCCTGCAGTTTAGGTGATTCCTATGTGTGCTGTGGGATATGTAAATAAAGGCTCTTTCCGTTGTGAAAATAGGACAAGCACCCACTGTAGGACTGTGTGATTTGGTAACTGCAGACGGCTTGCGGCCTCTCAACTTACATTTTCATGGGTGCCTTATGGTACCCGTCCGAGTTCCAGTACCGTCAGCTGGTTCTCCACAGTGCCTTTGGCCTAGGTGCCTCCATCTCGGTATCCGAGTTCCTGCAATGTCTGCTTGTCCTTGGTAGTGCTTTGGAGCACAGGTACCTCCTGCTTAGTAACCGTGTCCCAGTAACGTCAGCTGGTCCTCGGTTGTGCCATTGGCTCTTTTCCTTCTGCTGCCCCTCCGGGTTCCAGCACAGTCAGCTGGTCCTCGTTACTTGCATTGGCTCTTGTACCTTCTGCTACCCGTCGGGGTTCCAGTGCCGTCAACTGGTTCTCCGCAGTGCCTTTGGCCTAGGTGCCTCCATCTCGGTATCCGAGTTCCTGCAATGTCTGCTTGTCCTTGGTAGTGCTTTGGAGCACAGGTACCTCCTGCTTAGTAACCGTGTCCCAGTAACGTCAGCTGGTCCTCAGTTGTGCCATTGGCTCTTTTCCTTCTGCTGCCCCTCCGGGTTCCAGCACGGTCAGCTGGTCCTCGTTACTTGCATTGGCTCTTGTACCTTCTGCTACCCGTCGGGGTTCCAGTGCCGTCAACTGGTTCTCCGCAGTGCCTTTGGCCTAGGTGCCTCCATCTCGGTATCCGAGTTCCAGCAAGTCTGCTGGTCCTTGGTAGTGCTTTGGAGCACAGGTACCTCCTGCTTAGTAACCGTGTCCCAGTAACATCAGCTGGTACAAGGTTGTGCTACAAATACAAGATACAGAACAAGAGACACAAGAACAATAAGCAGAAGATCTAAAAGCAGAAGAACATGAAGTATAAGACCAAAATGAAGAACAAAATATATGCTCTAAATTATAAGCAGAAGAAGACTAAGCAGTGTATGGGGGTGAGTCCGTTCCTCCTCGTGGTGCCCCTGGTAAATGCCTGATGCTGCAGGCTAAACTGAACACGGACAAATACTGTTGTAATTTAAATCTTTTGTGGCAGCAAGAACGGAACGATGAAAAAATCATACTTTTACAGATTACAAGTACAGGAATCTATGTCACAAATAAGAATATGATGAAGAAGATGAAGGACTATAATATGAAGAAGAATAATAGTTTAAAAAGAACAATATGAGTAATGTTAACAAAAAGATGAAAAGCAAGAAGTTTTAGAAGAAGGTGAAGATGAAGAATAATTTGATGACAAAGATGATGCTGCTGAAGATTATGAAGGAGAAAGTGTGGCAAAAGTTAAAAAGGTGAAGAGCATGGAAGTTGTGAAACATACATATTTGCCAAAATAGAAAAAAGGTTAACAACATTGTCAATTTCTTCGTCAATCCGAACGTATTTCCTAAAAAAAAAAATTAATGCTATTCCATTGGATTGGGTTAAACATCTATGCCTTTAATGTCTCCTCAACCTCCCCCAATACATTCTACATTACTCTTTGTTGTTTTCCTTCATGTACAATTAACCTACAAGGCAAGAATGGGGTTTTTTTAATTTCGATATTTTGTTCCCATAGACTTACATTGGACTTCCGGTATCGGTATCGGGTATCGCCGATATTTTTTGGGTATCGGCGATACCATTCCGATTCCGATACTTTTGGATATCGGAAAGTATCGCTCAACTCTAATGATAATTTTCTTTTTTTCTTTTTTAATTTCACAGGCTTCACAGCGTGCTCCCGACTCGGACACGGAGGAGGGATTAGATGTCGAGTTGATGATTGATCTGGTCCGAGAAAGGGAGCCGCTGTGGAACATGGGGGACCGCCGGCATTCCGATCAAATTGTGACCCGACGGCTCTGGGAGGAAGTGGCAGCGGGATTGGTGCAACGCTGGGAGGACCTCGATCCTAGGTCCCAGACTAAATTCCGTAAGTATAGCTCATGTTGCTGTAAAGCTGTGTTTACAAAACTTCTGTCCTCGTGTCACCCACGCTTCATGTTTTCATGATTTCCTTTTGTGAAACACTATGGAAATAATGAAAACATGAACTCTGGGGGACACGAGGACTGAAGTGTGGTAAACACTGATGTTGTATAATAACCAATGTGTGCTTTCTCGTTTCAGGGGAGAGAATTGTGAAGCGGTGGCGGTCTGTGAGGGATCGCTTTAAGAAGGAATTCAACAAAGAGATGCGGGCCCCGAGTGGTTCTTCAGGACGCCAGAGCAAATACAAATATGCACGAGCTCTGGCGTTCCTGCGTGAAACCATGGTCACCAGAAGGTAAATATTAACATCAAATGTTAACCTTTTTTTTTTTTTTGCAGCCAGGGCCATTACACATCTGTATATTAATTTTATGTTTTTGTTTCTTCCACAGCACGGTGACCAGCACTCGGGCGCCCGCAGAGTTGGAGCCTTCTAGAGCGATCCCTCAGGAGACCGACACCGAGGGACACTTCGACCAACCCTCCACATCTGCCCCTTCCCAGCCTTCCCACACACTTGATCCCGCTGTCCCCTCCACCAGCGCTGGAGCATCGTGGCCGGCTGCATTACATGAATCTGCTGGTCAGGATATAGCCTTCCCTTTACCCCACCCTTCTGACCCTGCCACCTCTAGTACAGCTGCGGGTACTGTGCGGCAGCGTCAGAGGGGTCAGGAAAAGAACTATGCGCCCGAGTTCTTACATATGAACGCATCTTTCCAGAACTGCCTTAAGGTACTATCTGAACAACCTTGCCGCAGGCGTTAGTCAGATAACCTCCCTAGTTGGTGAGGTGAAGACACTTCTGGAAACTGTGCGTTCAGAGTTAAGAGCACCCCCGAACCACAGATTTTTTAAGTCGGTTGCGGAGCGCATAGATCCGCTATCTTATGACCAGCAGATGTATGTGATGCACACGTGCCACGCTGCTCTGGTGCAGATTGTCTCCCATCCTCAATCCACCCCAGTCATTCCTCCACCTCCCCCCCCTACAGCCGCCGTCCATCTTCCACCCCCTCCACCTGCCATACCTCCTCCCCCTCCTATTCAATACCAACCACCTCCCCAGGTCCATCAACCTCCCCAATTCCAACCACCTCCCCAGGTCCATCAACCTCCCCAATTCCAACCACCTCCCCAGGTCCATCAACCTCCCCAGTACCAACCACCTCCCCAGTACCAACCACCTCCCCAACTGCAGTCACCTCCCCAGTACCAACAACCTACCCACTACCAGCCACCTACCCCCTACCACACTTCTACCTCTTACCAATCTCCTTCCCCCTTCCAATTGCCTACTATGTCATCTGCTCCTCCTGCCCATCCCTCCACTCCACCACCACCCACCTGTTCTGCCTTGTCTTCCTTTACTCTTTCCACCCCTTCACCTCTTCCTGTTCCTCCCCCACCACCATCCCGTTCGTCCCTCCACACTCCCACGGTCGAAGTGTCCCGCAGCCCCTCCAGCAGTATTTCCACCCCATACTACACTGACCTGTAGTGTCTGTAAATATGTTATATTTGTTGTAAAAAATAAAGTTTAAAAAAAAAAAAATAAGTTTACAAAATGAAAAAGTTGATTAAAAAAGAAATTTTACAGAAATAATAAAGTTTAATAAAAAAAAGTTTATTTAAAAGTGAAAAATTGGACCAAAAGGCCAACTTTGAGAAATATTATATTAAAAAACATTTTCTTAAATAAATTGTTCATAGTTTTAACATTGTTGTCTTTCTTTAATTTATAGGATGTTAAGTTTAAAATTTGTTATACAGGTACACCTAACTTTGGCTAATAAAAGGTTCATAAATGCAACCTTTTAGCCAAAGTTATGTCCCAGGTTGTGTAGTATGCAAAGTATATTCTCTTTTTACAAAAATTGTGTATTTTTTTAGATTATCCCCTACCCCAGGTTTCCCTTACTCCAGTCCTCAAGGCCCACCAAAAAAATATCATGTTTTCAGGATTTACTTTGTATTGCACAGGTGAGGCAATTATCACCTGAGCAATACAAAGGAAATCCTGAAAACAATACCTGTTGGTGGGCCTTGATGACTGGATTTGGGGAACCATGGCCTACAATGTACACTTTTTTTGGAGAAAATGTGAAATACTTAACAATTTCGCCTTTTCTGCTAAAAAAGGGTACATTGTAGCCCAGGTTTCCCCTACTCCAGTCCTCAAGGCCCACCAAAAAAAATCATGTTTTCAGGATTTACTTTGTATTGCACAGGTGAGGCAATTATCACCTGAGCAATACAAAGGAAATCCTGAAAACAATACCTGTTGGTGGGCCTTGATGACTGGATTTGGGGAACCATGGCCTACAATGTACACTTTTTTTGGAGAAAATCTGAAATACTTTTGTCAAACAGCCATGGACACAACAATGGCAAAAAGGTTGCAGTAGAAAACACACAAGAAGGTAGACAAGTAAACTATTAAAGGTTTATTGTGGGTAAAGAAAATTTGGAAAAGAAACAATACATTTATCACACTCTGTCATCCTGCCAGTCAACACTACCTTCCGGTGACACAAAGTATTGAGCAAACTGGTCCCTAATTCTTGAAACCGCGACTGTACTGCGAGTGGCATTGTTGCTGTAGTCGTGCAAAGTTGTTTCTTGATTGTGGTCCTCCAAAGAAATTGGTTCCTTGGTTAGGACAAAATTATGGAGGACCACGCACGCTTTCACTACATCATCAACAGTCTCGGTCTTCAAGTTAATTGCAGTCAAAAGGACACGCCATTTTGCTGTCATAATGCCAAAGGCACACTCCACCATCCGTCTGGCTCTTGTGAGGCGGTAGTTAAATATCCGCTTTGTATGTGTCAATGCTCTGCTGGCGTACGGCTTCAATAGGTGTTCGGACAGCTGGAATGCCTCATCACCTACACACACGAATGGCATCGGTGGGCCTGAGGTTTGAGGCAGTGGCCTAGGGGGGGGAACCTGAAAACTGTTTCCATACAGTTTACGTCCCATAGCAGATAGTTTAAAGACTTGGGAGTCATTTGACCGTCCATAAGACCCAATGTCCACCGCGATAAACTTGTATTCGGCATCTGCAATAGCCAATGAGGACGACAGAGAAATATTTTTTATAGTTAAAGAATTCTGATCCGGTTCCTTTAGGCTTTTGAATGCGGATGTGCTTTCCATCAACGGCGCCCAGGCAATTGGGGAACTGGCAGATACAGAGAAACTGGTCCGCTATTTGAAGCCATCGCTCTGTTGTTGGCTCTGGAATAAATTCTCCAACCAAACTATCCCACAGAGCCCTACAAGTGTACTTTATTATCCCGGATAGTGTGGAGATTCCCAGGCGGTATTGACAGAGTTTCGCCAGTTGCCAGAAATCTGAAAACAAATTAGAAAATACAAATTATTTCAGAAACACAGCATTACATACCAGAACTCAGCTACAACTATTGGAGATAACAAAAATAATAACATCTATGAGAAACACTGTTTTATAACTAAATTTTGGACTACTGATATGGTTTCCTAGTTGCCCTGTGATGTTAAATTAATTATAAAATTGCAAGTGTGCTGAAGAAAACAGATCCAATACATATAGCTTACCTTATAGTCACCATGAGATGCTCTGCCGGAGATATCGAGAACCGACAGTAGGTGTCCGATTTTTTAATTTGGTCGCCAACACTCTCCAGCAAATCATCAAAGTTTTCTTTGTTCATCCGCAGATAAGCAAAAAACTTCTCTGGATTTTGTCGCAGCTCCATGTTCAGTGTGGAATAGACACCACGAGTTAATCTCTGTGCCGTGATGGGGTGGATCCACATACGGCGTCGTCTTCGCAGGCGCTGACGCCTAATGCGCTGCTCCTCAAACTTTCGCTCCTTCTCCAGAATGATAAACCTCAATCGATTCATCTCCGCAGTAAAATCAACAAGATTCCTGAAGATATTGCCGATAATGACATCCATGTTCGCCAATCACTTGCTACTTGCTCTTCTCTCCAACCTGCACTTGCTCCTCTACAACCTGTCAAAGATGGGATGTAGGAGCAGTGTATATATAGGATTACAGTAGCCAATAATGTTTGGAACCCCAAAAAGGGCGTTCTTAAAAACCGGATCCGGCGCATTACGGCGTCAACGGATGCCAAATCGGATACACCGGATGAGACGGATGCGGTTTTTGACCGCATTCGTGAACCGGATCCGGCGAAAAAATGGATGCGGCGCATCCGGTTTTCATACTGGATGCCGGATGCGGCGCGGCGGCAAAATGCCGGGGGCGCCGTCAGGCGCACAACGGATGTGTGAAAGAGGCCTTAATGCCTTAGGATGGCGGCTATCCCACCTAAGCAAGCTATTAGTGCTTGTACAGTAGGTTTACAATAGATTTTTTGTTTTCAAAGACCCATCCCTGTTTCTTTGAATCTGGACATCCAGAAATGGCAAGGAAGTTTTATCCAGTTCAAATGTGAATCTTAGACAAATAGTGTTGTTATTAAGATCTTTGACAAAATCAGAGAAGCTGGTCTTAGTGCCTTGCCAGATTACAAAAATGTCATCAATAAATCTGTACCAGACACGTATTATGTGGGTGCCACCATTTTGATTCATCCGAAAAGACTGTGGTTTCCTCCCACCAGCCGAGGAACAGGATAGCATAGGATGGGGCGCAGGGACTGGCCATGGTGGAAGTACTTCCTGTCAAAGATAAAAAAAAAATTGTGTCAATTGTAGAAGGTCCAATGCAAATTGACTATGGGCCTTACATAGAACTGCCCTTGATTTCAAAAAATGTTCAACAGCTGTTAGGCCAAAATGATGTGGTATGTTGCTATAAAGGGCCTCAATGTCAATGGAGGCCAGGAAGGAACTCTGTCTTGGCGACATGGATTCCCTCCAATTTAAGAGGGAGATCAGACGTATCCCTAATGTATGTGTGAAGGGCAAGCACAAAGGGGCGAAGTATCTCATCAACATAGACCCCACAATTTTGGATTAACGATTCTGAGCCTGAAACAATTGGGCGACCTCTGATGGGATTGAGTCCCTTGTGCACCTTAGGTAAGGTGTAAGGCTATGTTCACATTGCGATAGGGGCATCCGTTTAACGGATCCGTTAAACGGATGCGCTAACGCTGATGTAATTTTTGACATCTTTTTAACCCCTAGCATTAACGTATGCGCTAATGCATGGTAGCATTTTGTTACCATGTGTTAGCCATACAGGTCTTTGCACAGCGAACGCGTCTGTTCGCTGTGCGTTAGACCTAACGCACCCTAAAATGCTGTAGACTGCGTTCAAGGGTGAGTCACAAAGTAACGCATCATCGCTAATGCAGGCCGAATTTGGCATGCGTTAGGATGCGTTACTATAATGGCAGCCAATGGGTGCATTAACGCATCCGTTACATAGCGTTAGTGCCGCTATATAACGGATGCTTTAAACGCAGGGCCATAACGCGATGTGAACCCAGCCTAAAAGGTAGTCACCAAAGGTTGAGATGGAAGCAGGAACTCAAATTAATTTTTGGAGATCATACTCTGAGCCTTAGCTGTCTCTAATATACAGCTCAGCTCAGTTTTATAGGATACAGAGGGGTCATATCGAATAGCTTCATAGGTATCAGAGTCTCTAAGGATAGTGCAGCACATCTTCAGATAATCAGGTTCTTCCATAATAACCAAATTCCCCTCTTTAACAGAGGGTTTTATAATCAGCCCTTTATTTTTCATCAACCTAGTGCGTTCTGTTCACCCAGTGTTAGATTTGACTCTGTGATACCAGATGGAATCTTCCATAGGTCCCTTTCTACAGTCTAAGGAAAATATCAATACTGGTGATGTCACCCTGTGGTGGCATCCTGGTGCTTTTATTTCTAAGGGTACCGTCACACTCAACAACGCAACAACGATCCCGACAACGATACGACCTGGCAGGGATCGTTGCTGCGTCGCTTTGTGGTCGCTGTTCTGTTTCTTGTTTATGCCTCTGACACGATTGTGGTAACGGGTTACTTTTATTGTGTGCACGTTCTCTCAGCCACATTACATGAATGCTTCCTGTCTCATGCTCTTACCAACGAGTCCCTCCTCTCTATCCTCTGAATACATCCAGGTAGTGAGACCCCTAGAGGCGGCTCAGCATATAACATATTGCTACATCCTTTGTCTTTTAACTGAAGAAATAACTAAGCTAATATAACTAACATACATGTGAACATTTCAATATTCAAGATATTGGTGACATAAACATAACTGGTAAAGCATCATGCTATTAAGATACTTTAAAATACTTGGTTGTATATATAGTCCTTGAGGTGTGCTGGCTTTGTGATCATTCTGCCCGATCTAGTAACATACGATGCGTTACTGCCACTATTCGGTGGTTCTCTCGATTCGGGCGTTACCGCATCTGGTATTGCCTGTCTCCGACCGGAATCTCCACACTGAACCTGGGCCATCCCTGTAGCCTCTCTGTTTAGACTTGCTGTTTCCTCATCTTGGATATGAGGATACTGTTCATATGACCATGTATCAGATCCTTCTTGCGTTTTCCTCAGATGTCTCCGATTTCTCCTTAGTTTTCTTCCCTCCTCTGTCACAATCTCGTAGGATCTAGGTCCTAGTTTCTGGAGCACCTTTGCTTTTCTCCATTGTTTGTCATATTTGCTCGGCTGCATCCTGATGTTGTCATTTTGTCTCAGTTCTGGTAGATCTTTTGCCGACTGATTATAATAGAATGCTTGTCTATCCTGATTTTTCTTTAGTTTTGACCTCATTCCCCTCACCAGATTTGGCATCAGAAGACGACTAGCTGTTGGTATGAGTGTCCTTGTCCGTTTACTCAGAAGCCTCTGTGCTGGGCTGCTGTCTAGACCTTGGGAAGGTGTGTTTCTGTGGTCCAGTATAGATAGATATACATCTGTCCCTGCCTGTTTCGCTCTCTTAATCAACTTCTTTGCTGTTTTCACCGCTGATTCCGCTTTGCCATTGCTTTGAGGATATCCAGGAGATGATGTATTGTGTTCAAATTCCCATAACTTGCTGAACTCCTTGAACTCTTCTGACCTAAATTGAGCGGCATTATCAGTAAAAACAATCTCTGGAATCCCATATCTGGCAAAATGAGCCTTGAGTTTTTTAATAACTGTTCTTGCTCTTGTATCCTTCAAATAGTCCACTTCCCAAAAATTAGAAAAATAGTCCACAGTTACCAGGTATTCTCTTTCCTCCAATGTGAACAAATCTATTCCTATTTTTGACCATGGTCTATTTGGAAAGGCATGCGGTTGCAATGGCTCTTTCGGTTGTTTATCCCCGCCGGACGCACATATCTCACATTGTGCTATGTAACTTTTTATGTGATCATTCATACCCGGCCAATAAACTGATTCTCTTGCTCGCCGCAAACATCCTTCAATGCCCAAGTGGGACGAGTGTAATTTCTGTAGTATGTCTCTTCTCAGAGTCTCCGGTATCACTGCCCTTTCTCCCTTTATGATGATTCCTTGGTGTACTGACAGTTCATCTCGTATATGGAAGAATGGAGCAACTTCCTTTGGAGCATGCTGCTTATATTTTGGCCAGCCCTGCAGGATCACAGTTTTTAATATCTGTAGTGTTTTATCTTTTTCTGTGAAGGTCTGTATTTGTTTCAGTTTATCTTTAGATACTGCTAGATAATCACACATATTGATGTTGTCCATTTCTTGTCCTTTATCCTCTGAGTTGGGTAAGTACGCTCTGCTTAAGGGTATGCCACACTAAACAGCGTCGCTAACGAGATCGCTAAAATACGTCACTATTTAGCGATCTTGTTCGTGACGCTAACGTGTGTGGCATGTAGCAACGACGTGGCCCTGCTGTGATCTCACTGATCGTTCACTAGAGTTCTGGACCGTATTTAGATCATTGGCGTCCCGCTGGTGAGCCTATATCGCTGTCTGGCACCTTTTGTGAGCGATGTGCGCTGTTTTTTACATCGCAATGACCGTTAAAGTCGTTAATGAGATCGCTAACCGCTTATGCGTCGTTAACGAGATCACTAAGTGTGGCAGCTACTAGCGACATTAAAACGATCACAAAAACGATCTCATTAGCTTGCGTCGTTATTGAGATCGCTAACGAGATCACTAAGTGTGGCAGTACCTTTAGAGTATCTGCAATCAACAAGTCTTTTCCTGGACAATATCCAATTTCATAATCATATTTTTGAAGTCGCAGAAGCATGCGCTGCAGTCTCTTTGGTGCATTTAGTAGTGTTTTTTTTGTAATACTCTCCAACGGTTTGTGATCTGACTGTACTGTTACCTGTCGACCGTATGTGTACTGATGAAACCTTTCCATTCCAAACACCACAGCTAGTAACTCCTTTTCAATTTGGGCATATCCCTGCTCTGTCGGTGTTAGCGCTTTGCTTGCAAATGTGATTGGTTGCCGCTCTTGCATTAATGTGGCACCTAGGCCTTTTTCTGACGCATCACATTGGACTACCACCTCTAACTGTGGATCAAAATATTTTAAGGTTGCTGTGTCTGCAATGGCTGTCTTTACTGATTGGAAAGCCGTCTCCTGTGCTTCTGTCCATTCCCACAACACATCTTTGTGAGTTAGCTGTCTCATTGGCTCACACATGTCTGATAGATTCTTGCAAAACTTGGACAGATAATTCACCATGCCCAAAAATCGTTGTACTCCACACACATCTGTTGGGGTAGGCATCTCTTGTATCGCCTTCACCTTTTCTGGATCCACTTTCACTCCATTTGAGGTTAGAAGATGTCCTATATATGGCACTTCCGTCATTTTCAGTTTCAACTTTTCCAAGTTCAACTTTATCCTTTTTTCTCTACACCTATCTAAAAATCGTAGCATCCTTGTATCGTGATTCTTTATTGCAGATTGCATATCGTCACCTTCTCCCACTATTAATATATCGTCTGCTATCATCTTTAACCCTGGGAGTCCTTCCAAAGCTTGCATCAACTTCTGCTGAAATATTTCTGGAGCTGGTGTCAGTCCCATGGGCATTCTCAGCCATTTACGGCGACCAAATGGAGAAGAAAACGTTGTCAATAAACTGGATTCTTCATCCAGTTCCACATGCCAAAATCCATTTTTTACGTCACAAACTGAAAATATTTTTGCCTTTGATAAATCTGGTAGCACATCCTCTATTGTAGGCATCGGATAGTAATTCCTTTTGAGAGCTTTGGGATCGATACAAATTCTTAGTTTTCCTGATGGTTTCTGCACTATGACCAAACTACTTATCCAGTCTGTGCTCTGATGGACGACTTCAATCATGCCTCGCTTTTCTAAATCCTGTAGTTCTTCTTTCAATGGCTGAAGTAGCGCTACAGGCACTTTTCTTGTCGGTAATCTGGTAGGTTGTACTGTGTTATCAATTTCCAGTTTGTGTTTTCCATCAAAACATCCATCACCCTCAAATACATCCGCATACTGTGTTTTTATAATCTGTAAATCTAGATTGCTGTCTGCTTTTGGGATATCCTTCATACTCTGTTTGACTTCCACAGACATAATGTTATGGAATTGTACCTTTATTAAGTCCATTGCCTGAACTGCTTTTATACCTAGTAACGGTATGTGGTCACCACCCTGCAGCACTGTAAATTGGGCTCTATAACTCTTTCTGTTGCATGGGTTACTAACCTTCAGTTTGCATGTCCCAAGAGGTTTCAGTATCGTTTTGTTGTACATCATAAGTACCTTATCAGTAGGTTCAATGAACACCTGTTCATTTAGTAGATCCTCCGGTATGACATTGCAACTTGCTCCACAGTCCAACTGAAATCTAATGGGTTTGTCATTTAATAAAAGAGTTGCAAACAGTTGTCTTGTATCTTTAGGTTCTGGCTGTCTGACTGTATTGACATTCTCTGTTGCAGACTGTAGCTGTATCCATGTAATATCTTCTGCACTGTCATTGTCCTGTGTCACACTGTGAATTTCTCTGTGCTTTTTAAAGGGCTTAAGTCTGCAGAGAGCTGCGAAATGATTCATCTTACCACAGGTCCTGCAGCTTTGTCCATATGCTGGACACTTCTCTTTGTCTCTCTCATGTCTTCTGCACAGTATCTGCATTGGACTGTTCTCGCTTGGTGCTCTGCTTTTCCTCTCATGGTTACTGCATGTACTGGCTCCTCAGTGGTGTCTGCCATCATCTTCAGGCTGTCTCTTGTTAGCTCTGCAGCTCTGCTTATTTGCATGCATTTCTCTAGGGTTAACTCCCCCTCTCTCAGCAGTCTCTCTCTTAGCTGTGGCTCTCTGATGCCCACACTATTCTATCTCTGATAAGAGAATCTCTGATATCTCCAAAGCTGCATGTTGCTGCCAGTCTTTTCAGCTCAGTCACATATGCGTCTATATTCTCTCCCATCTCCTGATTTCTGGTGAAAAACTTAAATCTTTCCACTGTCTCATTCTTCTTGGGGTCACAGTGCTTATCAAATGCCTGTACAATGTCTGCCAGACTGTCCGTACCGTCCTGGATCAGGGTCTGAGCAAGTTCTCTGCCTTTTTCTCCAATCAGATAGTAGAAGAGCTTCACCTTACGCTTCTGATCATTGGTGTCTACTGTAAGATCCACATACAGAGTAAACTCCTCCTTCCAATGTCTCCAGGTCTGCGATAGATTTGAGGACATGATGTCTAGTCTCTGAGGAGGTTTTAATGCGGTTCTCCATAATGCTGTACTGTTCGCACTGTACTTACAGTTGAGCTTTGTACCACAAGCTGCCTGGATTGTCTGTCCACTTGTTCTTTATAGGTTCAGCCCTGCTGCCACCATGTTCTGTTTCTTGTTTATGCCTCTGACACGATTGTGGTAACGGGTTACTTTTATTGTGTGCACGTTCTCTCAGCCACATTACATGAATGCTTCCTGTCTCATGCTCTTACCAACGAGTCCCTCCTCTCTATCCTCTGAATACATCCAGGTAGTGAGACCCCTAGAGGCGGCTCAGCATATAACATATTGCTACAGTCGCTGGTGAGATGCCAAACAGTCAAATCTTCCCAACGACGCAGCAACGATCAGGGACCTGTGTAACGATGTGTCTCCTATGTGTCTCAGTGCTGAGTTGCTAGCGAGATCGTTGGTAAAAGGTGTCAAACACACCGATGCATGCTACACAGCGGGATCTCAACGACCAAAGAAAGGTCCAGGCATTTCCGACATGACCAGCAATCTCACAGAAGGGGCCTGATCGCTGGTACATGTCAAACTTAGCGAGATCACCAGTGAGGTTGCTGTTGCATCACAAAACTTGTGACTCAGCAGACATCTCGCTTAGTGAGATGGGGGCTTACGACTGGTGAAAGGTCCCATTCCTTTCTCTGTGTTGTTTTCCTCCAACAAACCCACCAGGGCCCTATAGCCCTATAATTCATCCTCTTGTAGTCCCAACTTTTCACATTCAATTTGGTCATTAGGTGTCAAAAATTTTTCCATTTCAGCTTTCTGCAGAATAAGTTGATATCTTTAGTCCATCCAAAACAATATTTATTAGTAGGAACCTTTTATCAGGACACTGTCATCCTCAGCTGAGAGAACATGAGTAGATAGATTAATTATTTGACCATGATTTAGACCGCCTTCGGTCTGAGATAATAACCGGTCCGGGCATTCCTCTCTAAAAAAGAGGAGGAAGAAGCTGTATAAGAGGAGTTGTTGCCAGTGGTGGCCCCCCTCAAAGATTGTTGAGCCAAATCACCCTGTGCTCCTCTTGTGTTGTGTCTTCCTCTGCCCCTCCATCCCTGTCTATACCGTTTCCCTCCTCTGGGGGAGAAAACTGGATTTGTACGTTCGGTATCAGATGTATCGATATCTGAGAAAGATAAGTCAGATGTATTATTCTGATGAAAACTATAAGCCTGGTTGTCCCCAAAAGCCTTAAGGTCCCTCTGGAACTGCAGTTGTTTCCTCTCTTTTATAAATGATTGATATTTCTCAACAGAGGTTTGCAATAGGCCCTCCTGTCTATTAAAGCCCGGGTCAGCCTTAAATTTCAGTATGTTATCTATTGATTTGTTAAAGGGTATGCCACACTAAACAATATCGCTAACGGGATCGCTAAAAAACGTCACTATTTAGCGATCCCGTTAGCGATGTTGTTCAGTGCGGCAGCTTCCAGCGACGAGCTTCCTGCTGTGATCTCGCTCGTCGCTGGAATCGTTCCGGACCCTATTTTCTCGTCGGCGCTCCCGCTGGGTAAGTATCTAATCTCTGTGTGGCACCTTTTCTTAGCGATTTAGCGGTACTTTTGTACCGCTAAAGTCGTTAAGAAGATCGCTAACGGCGATAGCGTCGTTAACTATATCGCTAAAAAATGTGACTGCATTTAGCGATATAGAAACAATCCCGCTAGCGATCTCATTAGTATGCAACGCTAACGAGATCGCTAGCGGGCTAGCTTAGTGTGGCAGTACCTTAAGTTATTTTGTGGATAGATCAAAGAGTTTTTTCTCCCCCTCCAAAAGTAATTGCATAATCCTGACCAAAGAATCAATAGATTCTTTCAACCACTTGGGGAGCAGTTCAGGAGATGCCGCTCTGGGTGATGGATAAAGATTAATCCTAATGCCTCTTGGTACAACCCTGTTTTTATATAATTTTCCAGTGCCTTTATTTCCCACCAGGATTTGATATGTTCTTTGTAATTAGCATATAAGTCACTAAAGAGAGATTTAAGTGACTGATTACCACTCCAAGTGCCTGCTTGGCCACTGGTACAAAAAGCCTGGTTGGCATCCTCCAGCCAAATTTCATTCAGTGATAAGATTCTAGCCCCATTGTGGGAGGTGTTAATGAACACCTCTAGTGAATGGAGGAAGTGTGGTCTGAAAGAGGCTGGGATATCTATATAAGAAGGAACATGGGTGGCCACCATGCAGCATCCTTACATCTAACCTCCTGATGATCCTATATGGTGAAACGCGTAGAGGTTTCTGAAATACATCTAAAACCATAAGAACCTCTTTTGCTTGCTGTTATCATGATGAGCATTTATTATGTATCTTTGAACTTTTATCTGTTCTTGGTTTAACAAATATATGTAACCTGCCTCTGCTGTGTATCATAAGGCTACTCCTTGGGTTAGTTCAATTATTAATAGGGACTCCCAGGGATAGTCGTCGCTGAGCGGGGACGCCGTATCCGCTGACAGGTAGGGTGCCCATCTCCGCTGTCAGGCAGGGTGCATATCAGCAGGGAACAGTATAGCGAGGTACTACATAATTCTTTATGCACATGTCACTTTATCATTGTGATATTGTTCACCTTTTTTAGCACAACTCTATGATTGCCGTCTGCCATTATTATTAGTCCTCATATGGCACTCCCTGTCAACTCCTTTCCCATATGCATGCACAAATTGGTGGCTGCACGGCTCATCAGCATAGGGCTAAGAGATCTAGGGACAGCCGTCGAGGAGTAGGGGCGCCATCACTCTTATATTTGCTTAGGGTGCCAACCTCCGCTGTTTGGTAGGCATTGGATACAAGAAAATCGATGCAGGGTGAACATAGCCAGCATGGTTGCTTGTACAGTGGTGGTTTTGTGTTTTTTGATGATTGTTTGTTTTTGTGTTTCCTTTTTAGTAGAACTCATTAAAAGTTAAATTTTGGGAACTAGCACACAGGCGAATATTGTGTCCGCGTGCGGTCCGTTTTCCACAAAGACAGAACATGAACAAACATATGTTCATTTGAACGTCGCCTAAATTGGGAAATCCCAATGTCTTGATTTTTGCTTTCTAAGTGGCTGATCTTTTATGCCCCTAAGTGATGAGCAGCGTCCGGTCACTCTTATTTTTCATACAGATAGAGAATTTTGCATATAGATTTTTTTGCTATTTTCTTACATCGCAAATGCAAATTGATAAATGGAAGATAACTCTGCCTACAGTGTGTATTTTGCATGAAGTGGGACTTCTCAGTGTGATGTGTAATGGCTGCTCTCTCCTCTCCTGCTCACAGCAGAGCTGTGTGTGATTACACCTGACATGACAAAGGGGTATTCAAGACTCTCTCAAGCTTCCACACCCATTACCCTTATTCAGACCACAAAAAGGGGGGGCATCTCTACCCGCCCTCAGGCCCCTACCCCCCGAGAGGGGAGAAATAAAGACCATCACTGTTATGATTTGGTAGCTGAGGAGAGCAGGCAAAAACGGCAATACACCAGAGAGGTTGGAATCTACTGGATTGCAGTACCCTGACTAACCACCACAACTAAAGGCAGCCGTGGAGCGTTCCTACGTTGGTCCTAGACGCCTCGTCACAGCCTGAGAGGTTAACTACACCTAAAGATAAAAAGAGAAAAGCTATCTGCCCCGGAGCAGATCCCCAAAGACATAGGAAGCCCCCAAACATGTAATGGCGGTTAGACAAGAGGAAATACAGACACAGACAGAAAATAGTATGAGCAAACGTTGGGGCCCAATCTGCCTTGACAGAAAAGGATAGGAAGGACACTTACTGCAATCCAAAAAAACCCTAAAAAATACCAACTCTACTAATTGCAAAAACACCTGAGATCACACGACCTCTACCACCTAAATTAGTTCTCTGGTGTAACAAAACTAAGCCGCAGCCACTGAAAAAACTGGAAAAGGCAAATGAACAAATAACAGTGGGTCAGATAAACTGAGAGGAGCACAAGCCCCCGGAGGGGACCTGGCTGACCTCCACAGAAGTGCAGGGAACAATGCAAAAAGCAAGCACAAAAATAAAAGCAGAAAATATCTTATCTGATAGCAGAAGATGCAGGCAAGACTAAGCAAGCTTCCAAGTGAACCAGGAACCACAGTTGAGACAAGAACAATTGATCACCGGCAACCATGATGGGAGGGAACCTCCCTTATATAAGACCAATCTGTAACTCCTGATTGCCAATTCTCATTGAATGGTTCAGTACATTTTGTAACCACCAGAGGGAGCTTCTGCTCAGAATTCATTTCTAAGAATTCACAGCACATCACACATGATATTTTGGATAAATTGGCAACAGTAGCCATTTATTTAACATATTAACAAACATTTACAATATAACAACCCGGAGGGGCGGTCCTCGAAGCCCCAAAACCAATATCCCATGAGGTTAATAAACCAACTTGGCCCCAGATCGAGTCTTGCCTCCAGCCGTTAAACACAAGCTCAGAGGCACCAAGAACAACCGCCTGGACAGAAACCATTACTAGAAAGCCCGGGTCTCCTTTATCCCTTCCTCGGGATAATTAAAATACCTGTCCACTTAAGTCCACGCTGGAGGGAGTCCAGGACCTCTTCTGATCCCCCCCCAGAGCTACCATCTTCACCAACTTCGAGGACCACCCCCCACGCCACCAACACAAATGTTTTGACCCCTCAAACATTTGTGTCCCTCCACAGTTTTAAACCCTTTTCTATACCTTCCTGCACCACCAAACACCACATATCCAACCCCACAGCATTGAGGTGAATCCCATCTTTTCTCCAAAACTCCCCTGTTACAGATTCCAGGTCAACATGTCGCACCACAATTGCCCTATTCCGTACCATAAAAAGTGAAACCGCCCTGTTAAACTTGATTCTAGCTCTGTTAATCCCTTGTAGAGAACGAGCTCCTTGCCAAACTTTCCTCGGAATAATATCCGACCATATTACTAGCAATCTAGGAAACATGGACCACAATCGCAACATGTCAAACTTGACATCCTTAATCAATTCGCGACATGGCCGCTTACCCAAGTCATTGCCCCCCAAATGTACTACCAATAATTCTGGAGCTCGTTCGAGTCTTACAAATCTGTGGAATTCCGGAAGCAGCTGTTTCCATACCATGCCCCGCTTTCCAAATCATCTCATGATCGCTACATCTCGTGGCACACCTAGCTGCCTCCCATCCGGACGAACTGCTGCTCTCAATGCCGCCCAGAACACAAACGAGTGCCCCATGATCCAACAGAGTGGACGTCCAAACTCTGAAAAGCAAACAAAATACACAAGCAAGTAAAAGACTGACAATAAACCCGAAAAATGTTGTACTCATACCAATGCTGGGCGAACAT
Organism: Oophaga sylvatica; assembly: GCA_033576555.1. Lineage (NCBI taxonomy): Eukaryota > Metazoa > Chordata > Amphibia > Anura > Dendrobatidae > Oophaga > Oophaga sylvatica. The sequence goes on along the minus strand of JARQOD010000001.1, from coordinate 182,592,365 downwards.
AGGAACGGAAGCTCACTGATTCCCAACACCCAATTTTCTTCACCACTTCATCAGCTAAACCTCTTTTTGCTGCTTCCGTAGCCGCCCCGATCCGAATGAGTGGCCACTGTAATTTTTGACGACATGCCCCCCTTTTCCAAGCAAGATCGAAATACAGACACAAACTGAAAACGCGACAGAAACGAGCCGTCCTCATGCACCAAAAGTGGTGAATCCACAGGTCCGATGTTCCCCAAAAAACTGTTTATACACAGCATCGGACATACGGGTGAACCCCTGACCTCAAAGAGTACCAACTTACAGACTTTTCTCTCTCTGTCAGTCTTAGACATACAGTACAGACCAAAAGTTTGGACACACCTTCTCATTCAAAGATTTTTCTGTATTTTCATGGCCATGGAAATTGTAAAATCACACTGAAGGCATCAAAACTATGAATTAACACATGTGGAATTATACATTACACTTTACAAAAAAGTGTGAAACAACTGAAAATACTGTATGTCTTAAATTCTAGGTTCTTCAAAGTAGCCACCTTTTGCTTTGATTACTGCTTTGCATGCAGAAAAGGTGAACAGATGGATTCTACATGCCTGGTTCCCACCGTGAAGCATGGAGGAGGTGGTGTGATGGTGTGGGGGTGCTTTGCTGGTGACACTGTTGGGGATTTATTCAAAATTGAAGGCATAGTGAACCAGAATGGATACTACAGCCAGGGCCGCCATCAGGGCATTACAGCCCTTACTAGTGTATGGGGCCCGGTGATTTAGGGGGCCCGAGCACGCTGGCAGCGCCGCAGCATAGTCCGGCAGGCAGCAGGCAGTGCTTCGCTGCTTTATATTACTGTATCCTCTCCTCAGTCACAAATGCTGGCTGGCAAAAAGAAATGGGCAGGCAATGTAGCTTTAAGCTACAGCCCGCCCTGGTGCATCATGGTCCAGCCAACCTCACATGATGTCACACGCTGCTCTGCTCTCTCCACTTCCTTATTCTGGAGCAGAGCAGCGTGACAGTCAGTGTGCCACATGGCTGGGAGCGGCGGCAGGGCCCACAACATCCACCAGCGGGGCCCCCAGAGCAGGAGGAGGGGCCCTCTCCAGGGCATGCAGAAGGGGCCCGCAGCATCCACCAACAGGGGCCCCCAGAGCAGGCAGGAGGGGCCCTCCCAGTGCATGCAGAAGGGGCCCACAGCATCCACCAGCGGGGCCCCCAGAGCAGGCAGGAGGGGCCCTCCCCAGGGCATGCAGAAGGGGCCCGCAGCATCCACCAACAGGGCCCCCAGAGCAGGCAGGAGGGGCCCTCCCCAGGGCATGCAGAAGGGGCCCGCAGAATCCACCAACGGGGCCCCCAGGGCATGCAGAAGGGGCCCGCAGCATCAACAAACAGGGGCCCCAGGGGCAGGCAGGAGGGGCCCTCCCCAGTGCATGCAGAAGGGGCCTACAGCATCCACCAACAGGGCCTCCAGGGCAGGCAGGAGGTGCCCTCCCCAGGGCATGCAGAAGGGGCCCGCAGCATCCACCAACAGGGCCCCCAGAGCAGGCAGGAGAGGCCCTCCCCAGGGCATGCAGAAGGGGCCCGCAGCATCCACCAACGAGGCCCCCAGGGCATGCAGAAGGGGCCCGCAGCATCCACCAACAGGGCCCTCAGGGCAGGCAGAAGGTGCCCTCCCCAGGGCATGCAGAAGGGGCCCGCAGCATCCACCAACGGGACCCCCCAGAGCAGGCAGGAGGGGCCCTCCCCAGGGCATGCAGAAGGGGCCCACAGCATCCACCAATAGGGCCCCCAGGGCAGGCAGGAGGTGCCCTCCCCAGGGCATGCAGAAGGGGCCCGCAGCATCCACCAACAGGGCCCCCAGATCAGGCAGGAGGGGCCCTCCCCAGGGCATGCAGAAGGGGCCCGCAGCATCCACCAATGGGGCCCCCAGGGCAGGCAGGAGGGGCCCTCCCCAGGGCTGGCGGCGGGGCCTGCAGGCGCAGCATCCTGCAACAGGAGTCCTGGGGACCCTGTTGGTGGATGGTGCGAGCCCCTCCCGCCTGCCGTGGGCCGGGGCCCTGTTGGAATGCTGCGTGTGGCTGGCCCCCCCTGCCTGCCCTGGGCCGCACACAGCATTCCAACAGGGCCCTCAGAGCAGGACACAGTGTAAAAGATATAATTTAAAAAAATAAATGTAAAATTATATATAAAAAAAAACAATATTCCATCATTAAATCAATCTTTGAAAAAAAATTAATCTCAACACTAAAAGTACACATATTTAGTATCACCACCGCGTCCGCAACGACCCAACCTATAGAATTGTCCCACTAGTTAAAGGGAATCTGTCACCTCTTTTTTGCCCTATGAGATAGGGCCACCGCCATCAGGGGCTTATCTACAGCATTCTGTAATGCTGTAGATAAGCCCCCAATGTTACCTGAAAGTGAAGAAAAACGAGTTATAAAATACTCACCCAGGGGCGGTCCGGGGGCGGTCCGGTCCGGAGGGAGTCGCGGTCCGGATCGGCGCCTCCCGTCTTGTAGCGAAGCCGGTCTCTTCTTTACGTCCCGTCGCTGCTCCTGCGCAGGCGCACTGCACTGCCCAGCACAGTACTACTGTACAGTGCGCAGGCTCCGGACCTCTCTGACCTTTCCCGGCGCCTGCGCACTGCAGAACTTTACTCTGCCCTCACCAGGGCAGAGCAGTGTGCCTGCGCAGGAGCTGTGACGGGACGGAAAGAAAAGGCCGGCTTCGCTACAAGACTGGATGCACCGGACCGCGACTCCCTCCGGACCCGACATCCCCCCGGAACGCCCCTGGGTGAGTATTTTATAACTCGGTTTTCTTCACTTTCAGGTTACATCGGGGGCTTATCTACAGCATTCCAGAATGCTGTAGATAAGCCCCTGATGGCGGTGGCCTATCTCATAGGGCAAAAAAGGGGTGACAGATTCCCTTTAACCCCTTTAGTGAACACCCTTAAAAAAAAAAGGCCAAAAAACAATGCTTTATCATACTGCCAAAAAAAAAAAGGGTAATAATACGCAATCAAAAAGATGGATATAAATAAACGTGGTACCACTGAAAACGTCATCTTGTCCCGCAAAAAAAAAGCCGACATACAGCTCCATCACTGGAAAAAATTGAAAAAAATAAAGGTCTCAGAATAAAGCGATGCAAAAATTATTTTTTATATAAAAGTATTTATTGTATAAAATCACCAAAACATAAAAAAAATATATAAATGAGGTATTGATGTAATAGTACAGTGCCGAAGAATAAAACTGCTTTATCAATTTTACCACACGTGGAACGGTATAAACGCACCCCCCCAAAAAAAAAAAATTCATTCATTGCTTGTTTTTATTCATTCTGCCTCCCAAAAATTGGAATAAAAATCGATCAAAAAATGTCAGTTTCCTCCAAAATGGTACCAATAAAAACGTCAACTCTTCCCGCAGAAAACAAGACCTCACATGACTCTGTGGGCCAAAATATGGAAAAATTATAGCTCTCAAAATGTGGTGATGCCAAAAAAAATGTTTTGCTATTAAAAGCATCTTTTAGCATGTGACAGCTGCCAAACATAAAAACCCGCTATAAATAGTAAATCAAACCCCCTTTACCACCCCCTTAGTTAGGGAAAAATAATAAAACAAAAAAAATGTATTTCCATTTTACCATTAGGGTTGGGCTTGGGGCTATTGTTAGGGTTGGGGCAATAGTTATGGTTAGGGGTGTGTTGGAGTTAGAATTGGGAGGTTTCCACTGTTTAGGCACATCAGGGGCTCTCCAAACATGATATGGGGTCTGATCTCAATTCCAGCCAATTCTGAGTTGAAAAAGTCAAACGGTGCACCTTCCTTTGCAAGCTCTGCCATGCGCCCAAACAGTGGTTCCCCCCACATATTGGGGTGTTAGCATACTCTGGACAAATTGTACAACAACTTTTGGGGTCCAATTTCTCCTTTTGCTCTTGGGAAAATAAAAAATTGGGGGAGAAAATATAATTTTTGTGAAAATAGATTTTTTATTTTTTACGGCTCTATGTTATAAACTTCTGTTAAGCACTTGGGGGTTCAAAGTGCTCACCACACATCTAGATAAGTTCCTTAAGGGGTCTACTTTATCGTAGCATTTAGTGACCGTGGGAACCAGGGCCGGCGTCAGCACCCGGCACACCCGGGCAAGTGCCGGGGCCCTGAGCAGGCGGGGGGCCCACTCGCCGTCTGGCACCCCCGCGCCCGTTAGCAGAGGAGAGCGTTGTCAGCGCCGCCACTGGGCCCCCCCCGCTTGCTCAGGGCCCGGCATCAGCTGGCACAATACTTACCTCTCACGTGCCTCCGCAGCTCCGGGCTCCAGGGGGCGCCGGCGCTTCCTCTCACAGCAGCGCCGCTGAATGACGTCATTATTCAGCGGCCGGCTGTGGCAGAGAGCGCGGACGCTGGACGGGTGAGACGTGTGTGTGTCTGTGTGTATGTAGTGCGGTGTGTGTGTGTGTGTGTGTGTGTGTGTGTGTGTGTGTGTGTATGTATGTATGTGAGAGAGTGCTTGTGTGCTGTCTGTGTGTGATGATGGGCAGGCATTGCTGATAATGGGGAGGCATTGTGATGATGGGGAGAAGATGATGATAATGGGCAGGCATTGATGATAATGGGCAGGCATTGATGATGGGGAGAAGATAATGATGGGCAGGCATTGATGATGATGGGGAGGCCATGATGATAATGGGCAGGCATTGATGATGGGGAGGAGATGATGATGATGGGGAGGCGATGATGATGATGGGCAGGCATTGATGATAATGGGGAGGCCATGATGATGATGGGGAGACAATGATGATGATAAGGAGGCAATGATGATGATGAGGAGGAAATCATGATGATAATGGGGAGTCTTTCCACAGCGCCCTTTCCTGAGCCGTAACAGTGCAGAACGCAGTACAGCGCAGAGGAGAGCTCCATATTTTGTATGGAGCATTATATGGGGACCAGTATCCTGTATGGAGCATTATATGGGGACCAGTATCCTGTATGGAGCATTATTTTGGGTCCAGTATTCTGTATGGAGCATTATTTTGGGTCCAGTATTCTGTATGGAGCATTATATGGGGGGGTGACATCCTGCATGGGGTATTATATGGGTGATGAGGGGGAGACTGTGGTGCCCATAATATTGTATGGAGGACTGTACTGTCCAGTCTGTTCTGTGCGCTGTGAGGAGGATTTGGCGGTTTTTGAGCTATTGTACAATTTACAATAGATATCAGTCATGTAATGGAAGAAGAGAAATGTTTGGCATTGTACTGTACCCATATTTCTCTGCTGTATGTAACGCTGGTATTATCTGTACTTTGTTTTCCAGCGTTACTCTGCATGTCTTTTGCATTAACCCTTTTGCTCCTTTCCCCCTAACCAGCTGGGATACTGTTGTCTGTTACCTATATGGATGCTGCTCAGTTCCCGGCTCTGCTGCGTACCCGTACTTGCGTGAGTGGCTCCGCTGCTTTGCATGACCGCCCGCATGTGCGGTTCCTGACCTGCTGTGAAAGCCGTCCGTAGCTTGCAAAGTCCTCTGCAGTGGTGCATGACTTACTACGTGTGTGGCAGCAGCTTCTTTCAGGCGCCTGGCCTGCTGTGAAAGCCGTCCGTAGCTTGCAAAGTCCTCTGCAGTGGTGCATGACTTACTACGTGTGTGGCAGCAGCCACTGTCAGGCGTTCCTCTGTGATGAGTTGTCTGGCTCTGCATAGGGGGCGCGGCCCACACCTGTCCTGCTTTTATGAGGATTGGGTGTGTATTAGAATTACTGCTCCAGCCTATTGCTGTGAAGCAGCTCATATATAAAGTTCCTCAGCCCTAGTGGGCGTTGCCATAGCTTCACATTGAATCCACACTGAATCCCTGAACCTAGCCGTATGTGGTTGTGTGTTCAGCTCCTGCTCTGAAGTTGATCAGCTCTGGAGAGCTGATTCCCTGTTCCTGCTGTTTCTTGTTCCCTGATCCTGGATCTAACCCGGTACCTGAATGTCTGAACTGTGTCTTGTGTTTCCGCCTATGCTGGGGGCTGATTACCCAGATCGCCGTTCCTGGAGGCTGTATATCCAGGCCTGTTCCTTCTGTGTCTAATTACCTGAACCCCTGATCCTGGATCGCATCCTGTACCTGACTGTCTGAACTGTGTCCTATGTGTTATGTTCCTGAAATCCTGCTGTGTCCAGAACCCTGTGCCAGTGACTGTGAATCCTTGCTATATAACCTGAGTTCATCTTGGAAGGAGGAGTCCGGTGTGTGCTGAGTTTCTGTTACTCTGTGCTCAGCTTCTGTGCAATCCCCGGCCAGCTCCCGTTGTGCTGGGCGGGGCTTGCACCAGACCGCTGGGGTTCCTTTTCAGGTCGCTGCCAGATGTCCGGATCCTATCCCTGATGACCATTGCCTGATATCCGATGTCCGATGACCATTGCCTGATATCCGATGTCCGATGACCACTTCCAGATGTCCGGATCCTATCCATCTCTACCTGATGTCCGGAGCCTGCTGATCGGTATCAGATGTCCGGAGTCCGATGCCTGTGTTCCAGTCCGTGTCCCTGAGACCCAGTCCGTGTTCCTGTCTGTGTTCCTGACTCTCTGAGATCCAATCCGTGTTCCTGTGCAGTCTAACTCTGTTTCAGCCATCAGCTCCTGATTCCAGTTACCTGTCTGTTACCTGTCGGCTTGCCTGTCTGCCATCCGTCTGCAGTTCCTTCCAGAGGTTCGGACGTCATCTGCAGAGATCCCTGGCTCTTGCCTGCTCACCTAGGAGCGATCATCTGCCATCCGACTGCAGCTCCATCCGGAAGTTCGGACATCATCTGCAGAGATCCCCGGCTCTTGCCTGCTCACCTGGGAGCGATCATCTGCCATCCGACTGCAGCCCACCTGGAGGCTCCACCATATCAGGTCGTATATACCTGCCTGTCTAGAGACTGCCTGGTCACTTATCGTGACAACCTGCCTGTCTAGAGACTGCCTGGTCACTTGCCGTGACAACCTGCCTGTCCCAGAGACTGCCCTGGTCACTTTCCGTGACAACCTGCCTGTCCCAGAGACTGCCTGGTCACTTGCCGTGACAACCTGCCTGCCTGGTCACTTGCCGTGACAACCTGCCTGCCCTGGTCACTTGCCGTGACAACCTGCCTGTCCCAGAGACTGCCCTGGTCACTTTCCGTGACAACCTGCCTGCCCTGGTCACTTGCCGTGACAACCTGCCTGTCCCAGAGACTGCCTGGTCACTTGCCGTGACAACCTGCCTGCCCTGGTCACTTGCCGTGACAACCTGCCTGTCCCAGAGATTGCCCTGGTCACTTTCCGTGACAACCTGCCTGTCCCAGAGACTGCCTGGTCACTTGCCGTGACAACCTGCCTGCCCTGGTCACTTGCCGTGACAACCTGCCTGTCCCAGAGACTGCCTTGGTCACTTGCCGTGACAACCTGCCTGCCCAGAGACTTCCTTGGTCACTTGCTGTGACGAACCTGCCTGTCCAGAAACTACCTATATCCCCTGCCGTGATTCCCTGCCCTTTTCCCAGGTGCCACCCGCTCTCTTGTCCTGCCGGTTCCTTCTTGGTCTACCCTGTGATGACGTCTGTCCTGGGTCGGTGTCTGATGTTCTCCTGCTGAGCCTGTGCTACGCCTGAGGCCTGAGAGAGAGGCCGTCCTAGTATGCCCGTGCCAGATGACCCTGGACTTCATCAACCCGTGATGACCCTGCCATCGTCTGACGTTCGTCCTGGGCCGGTGTCTGATGTTCTCCTGCTGAGCCTGTGCTACGCCCGAGGCCTGAGAGTGAGGCCATACTAGTATGCCCGTGCCAGATGATCCTGGACTTCATCAACCCGTGATGACCCCGCCATCGTCTGAAGTCTGTCTGAGGTCGGTGTCTGATGTTCTCCTGCTGAGCCTGTGCTACGCCTAAGGCCTGAGAGAGAGGCCGTCCAAGTATGCCCGTGCCAGATAACCCTGGACTGCATCTACCCGTGATGTCCTCCAGCACTCGTCTGTGATCCTGAGTCGTTTACCCTTCTCTGATGTGCGGAATCGGAGTCCGGTCTTATGTTTCTGTTTATGTACTTTGTTTCTTTAAGTAAACGTTTATGTTTCTTCTTACCTGAAGTTGTGCGGTGTTGTCTAGCCCTGCAGGTCGCCACCTTGTCCACATGCTCAGCTGCCACGGATCCCGGTCGCTGCCCTTCCCTAGTCCGGGCAGGCCCGGGTCTCCCTCCGTGGTCCAGTGGGTCCACATTCTCTTATCATCTGGGACCCATGCCTCACGTCGTCGTGGACTGGCGGCGTGGGAGCATTGGCTAGCTAGGCAAGCTATGCCATGTCCCGGCGCCCCACAGCCGTGGGAAGCGCCACACTGTATCTGTGCATCATGAATCGTGGTCTGTGTTAAAGGGGCCCACTGAGGCTCTTTCGCCCGGGGCCCATAAAAACCTGGAGCCGGCCCTGGTGGGAACATACCCTAAAGTGTTTTGGAAAGATTACTGCTATAAAAGTGAGTAAAATAAATAAATGGGGTGATCACCCCTTTACTCTTGACTCCTATTTTATTTATTTTTGTTCTTTTACATAATCACTTAGTTATGTTTTGAGTTGTATTTATGTTCTATAATTTATAGGGTTTTAATAAATACCAATAAAGATAATGTTTTGTAACGTATACTCAGTGATTAAATATGCTGTAATATAAACTTTCCATTTATTTGGTGGGCAGGCAGAGGCGGCATCGGTGGGCAGGCTGAGACGACCATTAAATTCTTCTTGACTGGGTGGTGGGTGCGGCGGCAACACCGGCTGAGTGAGTAAATAACAAGTCCATGTATTAGTTTGTCCACTATTTTAGTACGTGATTGTACTTATATATACATTGCTATTGAGGAGTCAAAGGGGGGGGTGGGGTAAGGAATGATTGTATAATTATTCCTTCCCCCTCCCCCTTCGACTCCCCATTAGCAATCTACTATATAATCGTCTAATTCTGTCTGTAATGGAAATTCCGCGTCGCTGATTGGTCGTGGCCGGACTGCGCCTGTCGCTGATTGGTCGCGTCCGGCCGGGAGCGACCAATCAGCGACGCGGGATTTCCGTTACGTGAGGCCAGCGGTCGGGGTACTTACACTGCGAGCAAAACATAAAAGCTGATGGCTATGTATGTGATAAGTGTTAATGTGTCATTGGTGAGGGCGTGGTGCAGAAGTGGAGTTTTTCCAAGAAAGGGCAGAGTGATTTTGGAAGGTTCGCGTGGTGGAGAAGGAGCTAGGGTGGGGCTGACCTGGGGGTGGAGCCGGGGTGGAGTCTCAAGGGGGGCCCCATAAATTTTGCCAGTATGGGGCCCCGAAATTCCTAGTGGTAGCCCTGACTACAGCATCTTGCAGCAGCATGCTATTCCATCCGGTTCGCGTTTAGTTGGACCATCATTTATTTTTCAACAGGACAATGACCCCAAACACACCTCCAGACTGTGTAAGGGCTATTTGACCAAGAAGGAGAGTGTTGGGGTGCTACGCCAGATGACCTGGCCTCCACAGTCACCAGACTTGAACCCAATCGAGATGGTTTGGGGTGAGCTGGACCGCTCACCGCTTCAATTTTGAATAAATCCCCAACAGTGTCACTAGCAAAGCACCGCCACACCATCACACCACCTCCTCCATGCTTCACGGTGGGAACTAGGCATGTAGAGTCCAGCCGTTCACCTTTTCTGCGTGCAAAGCAGTAATCAAAGCAAAAGGTGGCTACTTGAAGAACCTAGAATATAAGACATATTTTAAGTTGTTTCACACTTTTTTGTAAAGTGTAATGTATAATTCCACATGTGTTAATTCATAGTTTTGATGCCTTCAGTGTGATTCTACAATTTTCATAGTTATGAAAATACAGAAAAATCTGTGAATGAGAAGGTGTGTCCAAACTTTTGGTCTGTACTGTATGGATAAATATAACCACCCTATCCCCAAAAACATCCACGTCCTGCCTCATAAGCCCTCCTTTTAATCTTAGATCGACTAACTAATTCACCTGGGCGAAAAGCCCAGAAAAAAGCCAAAGAAAATGCCAGCCGAAAAGAGACAATTCCCAATGGGAAAAACAAACTTTTCCCAACTGTTTATTCAGTAATAACAAAATCTCGTAAGACACAGGTCGTCTTCCATCCAAAACTTTCCAACCTTTCTTCCAGCCCCTAACAGCTTGTAAAACCAAAAAGGATTTTGAATCCCTTAGGCCCCTAAACTTAAATCCAAATGCCAAGCCGGTCATGAAATTATTAATTTTTGGGACTGACCAACCCGACTCCCAATTGTGACCAACTAACAACAACTTACTTTCATCGTCCAAATCCTCGCTCAAGGACACCCTCCATTCCTCCCAAATGCTCCATGACTTCGTATAGTGAGCCCAGGTCCCCACTGACAATGACCTGGTTAACAACTCCCTTACCGAACCAAAGGAAGGTTCCATAGATCCGCAGCGCAAGTCAGACCTTCTGCTGCTGCCTGAGGCGCCAAATCCCGAAAGCGGTCCCACTGTGAATGAGAAAGAGCTTCAAGAATAGGGAACTGTACTCCCACATTAACTTCTGCCACAATCCACAAGTTATTACTTAATCCTAACCATACTAAATGTTGCAGAATTTTCACTACGGCACCATCAGGGGACGATAAGGAGTTTATGGCCCTCACGGTCGCCGTTGTGTCACACAGAAAACTAATCTTCCTGTTCTGGAGCCTCTCTCCTCACAATGACAGAGCCACAATTATGTGAAATATCTGGCGAATCACCTGGTTTGTTGACAAGTCAACTTCCCTCCACTCTCGAGGCTACGATTCCACAAGCCATCCTCTTTGAAAATATAAGCAAAAACCGTTGAATCCCGCTAAGTCGACCAAAAGACCCAACTCTTCAGCTGACACAACTGGAGCAATCCACAGAGATCTGCCATTGTAAGAGTCTAAGAAAAGTGCCCAGACTTTCAAATCATCACGCAGTTCCTTCCTCAACCTGATAAAATGGCCAGGCGATCTAATCCCTACCGTTGCCAAAGACAACCTACGACAAAATGCCCTCCCTATAGGCATAATACGACACGCAAAATTCAATTTGCCTAACAGGGACTGCACCTCCCGTAAAGTAGCTTTTTTCCAAACGCTAACCCTACGAACCTCTGTCCTCATGTCCAATACCTTATCCTCAGGTAACCGGCATTTCATTCTTATTGAATCAATCTCAATGCCCAGGAAACTCAAACAGGTAAGCGGGTCCACCGTCTTGTCCTGTGCCAGTGGAACTCCAAATTTCTTGGCTACACTTTCCATGGAATGCAACAACGAGCAATCATTACTGTACGCTGAACCGACGAACAAGAAATCATCTAGATAATGAATACAGTACATGACTTCAGACCAGACACCTCCTTAACAGTCCACTCCAAAAACGTACTAAAAGACACGAAATAAGCACATGACAACGAACACCCCATGGGCAAACAGCGATCAACATAAAAACCTCCATCCCAAAAACAACCGAGCAAATGCATACTATCCGGGTGAACCGGTAACAACCGAAAAGCAGACTCGACATCAGTTTTTGCTAGTAAAGACCCTTTTCCACACGCACGTACCCAATCCATGGCCGTGTCAAAAGATGTGTATATCACCGAACACAACTGTGGGTCGATCCCGTCATTCACCGACGCACCTTTTGGAAACGAGAGGTGATGGATTAATCTAAACTTATTAGGCTCCTTTTTTGGTACCACACCCAATGGTGAAACTCTCAAATTGGCAAGCGGAGTTACTTCAAAGGGCCCTGCCATCCTACCCAAGGAAACTTCTTTTGTCAACTTTTCGGTCACCACCTCTGGAAATTGCATTGCCGATTTTAAATTTTTGTTGAAAGTCTCACCTCAACATCAACATAGGGGATTTTAAAACTATCCCTAAAACCCTCCCTCAGTAACGTCGCTGCCGCCTTATCAGTATACTTATTTAGAAAGGGGTCCATCTCTGCCAGATGCACCGGAGTCACTCCTTTTTTCAACTCCATCTGACCCTCTTTGTTTCCCACCATTGTAACACTTTGCCGCCCCTTGACTGCCACCGCATAAGGAACACTCGTGCTTAATTTACACTTCCTCCCAAATCTACAGGAACAGTCATTAAAGGAAAAGCACAGCCCTTTTTGTAACGCCACCGAGTGTCCTGACTGTCCTGAACCCCCGGTGCCCCCCTGAAAAGACTGGTTACCCTGACCTGATCTAGCTGGGGCCATTACTCTCATCCATAAGTCTATGTCCTTATGCTCCCAACGAATGCTAGGCCGAACCGCCTTTCTCTGACGAAACTGTTCGTCATACCTCAACCACCCATGCCCCCCATAAACCCTGTAAGCTTCCCCAATTGCATCCATATAACAGAAAAGGCCCGAACAATTGTCCGGGGCCTTTTTCCTAATTATGCTAGCTAAGATAGCGAACGCTTGCAGCCAATTGGCAAAGGTTCTAGGGATTAAACGGAACCTCCTCCTCTCCTTCTTGCTATCTTTCCTTCTTACCCTGTCCAGGTTGAAGCGCTCCAATGGAAGTAGCGAAAATATCTCGATATACTCCCCTTTCCATATCCTGTCCCTAACCCCTTGCTTTAAATGCGCCCCCAAAAGCCCCTCAAAACAAACGTAAACCTCCCCCCTAGCCGAATCATCAATGTGAGCTGAATTATCCTTCTCTTTATCCCCATCTACAGAACCCACCCCAGGACCAGATGCCCCACCATCTTCGGCAGTCACTGCTATGTCACTTGTCAAAACGCCCGCACTCCCCCCTGGAAGCGAGGCCAGTAAGATCGGCCTAACCAATTTACCCTGAATCCTTCGATCGTTATCAACTCCTAACCACACTGTTGCAGGCGAAACGCCGCCCCGCATGTTCCCAGAATCCCACAAACGCACTTAATCATATAAGCAATATAACAATAGCCCCATCCCCCCACTAGCTTCCCCCACAGACCCACTACTGCCCCAACTAACAATGGAAGTCAATGAAGGGTTAACATTAATTTCATTATATGTCTCACCTGGCTGCCTGGGCGCTGTGATCCCAGCAGCAGAAGATCCGGAATCCAGACGCGGTGCTTCGGCATCACTCTCCCTCTGTGCTGTCATCAGGTGCCCTGCATTTCTCCCCGGTAGGCCAGCCTGGTGCTGCCCGTACTCTTGTGGTCCCTCCGGATCTTGGTGTCCAATGCTGCTCCGGTTCTCCCTCCCCCTGGGCCAGCCGAGTGCTGCCCGCAGTCCAGAGATCCATCTGGACCCCAATGCCCACTGCTGTCCCGTTTGTCTTCCCCCCTAGGCCAGCCAAATGCTGCCCGCCATTATTTGAAAGCCACGCCGTGTTGCACGAGTGGGCAGAGCTTACCTCCCGGTGATCCCCTTGTGTGCCGGGATGGAGCGCCTGCATAGCAGGCCTCCGTGTTCCTAACCCCCCTGCCGTGCTCCGCTGAGCGGGTACAGCGCCCGGCTGCTGCCCCGCCGCTCCTGTCTTCCCCGACGGCTGCATGCATTCCCGGCCGGTGGGCGGGGCCATCTCTCCTCCTACCTGCGTCTCCGCTCTGCAGAGAGGCCTGCGGTGCAGGCCCCTGTCGACGTGCCGCCTGGCCTTGATCGCGCAGAGCGGGGCTCGCCCCAGGATGAGCGCCCGCCGTACCTGTGCTCAGATCCTGTGCTCCATATGCAGCTGCTGAAGAGAGGGAGGCCGACACCTTCCCCTGATGTAGGCCCCGCCGCCTAGCCGGATTCCTCCTGGCTCTTGTTCTGCGGGCTGCTGACATGCAGCCTGCAGTTTGTGCCAGAGGGTCCCTGGAGGGGTTCCTAATGCGGCGCCAGACCCGAGGGGTGGCCTCAGGACTAAGGCGCACTGGAGGCCTGGTTCTCCGTGGCTGGCGTTTTTTCAGACTGGGGGTGAGGGGGCCCCGCCACCCCTTGAAGCAGGCCCTGAACTGAAGCCTGCAGCCTTCCTGCGCCCTGGGAATCTGCAGCGTCCCTCAACATTTGGAGGACGGATTCGACCTCCATGACAGCAGGTACCCAGATTCTCTCATCTACTAAGGGGCACCTAAAATGGTTGCCCCACTAATATGGCTCCCACTATTTATACCCACAGCTCCCCCCCCCCGCTTCATTGCCTCTCCTTCTTACCAGTCCCCTAGCCCAGCCCTGCTCAGCATGTCCATTTAACCCTTGCCAAGCCTCGCCCTATTAACTGTCCCCAGCTCCTTCTATCCCTCTCAACCCTATCATGTCGTCCTCCCTTCTATGGCCTGTGGCCCAGTATGGCCTCACTCATCTGCAGGTTCCTCTCAGCTTCCATCTCACATGGAGACAGGGCTGCAATATTGTTGCAATACAGAAGAGCTCAGAGAGAAGCAAAAAATGTGTTTCCAAGAAGACAAATGTCATTTCTCCTTTTCTGTGTTGGATACTTGTCTCACACTGGTAACTCCCCCTTCATGTAAAATAAGCTTTGAGGACAGAGTTATCTCCAGGCGGCGTCCTCCCCAGAGATTGCAAGAGGCCATTTATATACAGGAGCTTCTCACAAATTAGAATATAATAAAAAAGTTAATTTATTTCAGTTCTTCAATACAAAAAGTGAAACTCATATATTACATAGAATCATTACTAACAGAGTGATCTATTTCAAGTGTTTATTTCTGATAATGTTGATGATTACGGCTTACAGCCGATGAAAACCCAAAAGTCATTATCTCAGAAAATTAGAATACTTTATAACACCAGCTTGAAAAAATGATTTTAAAATCCGAAATGTTATCCTACTGAAATGTTCAGTAAATGTACTCAATACTTGGTCGGGCTCCTTTTACATCAATTACTGCATCAATGCGGCGTGGCATGGAGGTGATCAGCCTATGGCACTGCTAAGGTGTTATGGAAGCCCAGGCAGGGCCGTATTTGCCACTAGGCACTTGTGGGCACGTGCCTAGGGCGGGACTCTGCGGGGGGGCGGCACCTGAGCAAGAAATTATTTTTTTATTTTTTTTTGGTCCGGGGGGGCGGCCCTCCCCTTGCTTCCCTCCCCCCCATCATCATACTCACTTCCTCCTGCTGCAGCTCCACCGTCCAGCGCCGATATCTTATTCCTGTACTGAGCGAGCGGTCACTCCTGGCACCGCTCATTAAGCTCATGAATATGGACGCCACTCCACTCTCATAGGCGTGGCATCCATATTCATGAGCTTAATGAGCGGTGCCCAGGTGTGACCGCCCGCTCATACAGGAACAGGATGTCGGCGCTGGACGGTGGAGCTGCAGCAGGAGCGGATTTAATGACAGCTGCACTGTTCTGCTGGAGGCCTCGATGACACGGTACAGTAACACTGAACACTATACCCGCAGATAAGACTCTGTATGCAGCTCCCCTGCCGTTCCTTGGTCTCCGGAAGGAGGGGCTGAACTCTAAATATAGATTTCAGCCATCATAAAGCAGAATACAGGTGGCTGATCATTTCATGTTGATGGAGGACCTCATGCTCTGTCCTCTCGGCAGATATGGTGATAGATACTGATCGGGCATGTTGGACTGCAACATGCCCAATCCTTTGATTTCACCGGTAAGAGCCATCACCATCCAGAATACATAAAAGAAAGGCCAAGTCGAACTTCCATTTGGGGAGGACACGGACGCTCCATTTTTTTAAAACGCATGTTTTTGTAGTGCACTTTGTAGGTTAGTTTTTGATATTTTTCAGTAAATCTGGTTCTAGTGACGTGATGGATACACAGGTGCAGGACATGTCTTTTGGAAGTAAACTAAATACCAGGGGCTCTTTTACCGGTGGTCCGCCATTTATTTTACCGCCCGCCATCAGGAGGTGAGTATATGTTGGGGGGGTGAGCGCTGAGGGCTGGGTGTGATGAGCGCTGTGTGCTGGGGGTGAGTGCTGAGGGGGTGAGGGCTGGGGGATGATGAGCGCTGTGTGCTTGGGGTGAGCGCTGAGGGCTGGGGGGTGATGAGCGCTGTGTGCTGGGGGTGAGCGCTGAGGGGGTGAGGGCTGGGGGTGATGAGCGCTGTGTGCTTGGGGTGAGTGCTGAGGGCTGGGGGGGTGAGGGCTGGGGGGTGATGAGCGCTGTGTGCTGGGGGTGAGCGCTGAGGGCTAGGGGGGTGAGGGCTGGGGGGTGATGAGCGCTGTGTGCTGGGGGTGAGCGCTGAGGGCTGGGGGGTGAGGGCTGGGGGGTGATGAGCGCTGTGTGCTGGGGTGAGCGCTGTGTGCTGGGGGTGAGGGCTGGGGGGTGATGAGCGCTGTGTGCTGGGGGTGAGCGCTGTGTGCTGGGGGGGTGATGAGCGCTGTGTGCTGGGGGTGAGCGCTGTGTGCTGGGGGGTGAGGGCTGGGGGAGTGATGAGCGCTGTGTGCTGGGGGTGAGCGCTGAGGGCTGGGGGTATTGATGGCTGGGGGGTAATGAGCGCTGTGTGCTGGAGGGTGAGGGCTTTGGGAGTGATGTGCGCTGTGTGCTGGGGGTGAGCGCTGTGGGGGTGATGAGCGCTGTGTGCTGGGGTGAGCGCTGAGAGCTGGGGGGTGATGAGTGCTGTGTGCTGGGGGTGAGCGCTGTGGGCTGGGGGGGTGAGGGCTGGGGGAGTGATGAGCGCTGTGTGCTGGGGGGGTGAGCGCTGTGTGCTGGGGGTGATGAGCGCTGTGTGCTGGGGTGAGCGCTGTGGGCTGGGAGGGTGAGCGCTGTGTGCTGGGGGGTGAGCGCTGTGTGCTGGGGGTGAGCACTGTAGGCTGGGGAGTGAGCGCTGTGGGGGTGAGGGCTGCGGGGTGATGAGCGCTGTGTGCTGGGGGTGAGGGCTGGGGGTGATGAGCGCTGTGTGCTGGGGGTGAGCGCTGTGTGCAAGGGGGGTGAGGGCTGGGGGAGTGATGAGCGCTGTGTGCTGGGGGGGTGAGCGCTGTGTGCTGGGGGGTGATGAGCGCTGTGTGCTGGGGATGAGCGCTGTGGGCTGGGAGGGTGAGCGCTGAGGGCTGGGGAGTTATGAGCGCTGTGTGCTGGGGGGGTGAGCACTGTGGGCTGGGGGGTGAGGGCTGTGGGGGTGATGAGCGCTGTGCTGGGTGAGGGCTGGGGGGTGACAAGCGCTGTGTGCTGGGGTGAGCGCTGTGTGCTGGGGGGGTAAGGGCTGGGGGAGTGATGAGCGCTGTGTGCTGGGGGTGATGAGCGCTGTGTGCTGGGGGTGAGCACTGAGGGCTGGGGGGTGATGAGCGCTGTGTGCTGGGGGTGAGCGCTGTCGGCTGGGGGGGTGAGGGCTGGGGAAGTGATGAGCGCTGTGTGCTGGGGGGGTGAGGGCTGGGGAAGTGATGAGCGCTGTGTGCTGGGGGGGTGAGGGCTGAGGAAGTGATGAGCGCTGTGTGCTGGGGGGGTGAGCGCTGTGTGCTGGGGGTGATGAGCGCTGTGTGCTGGGGGTGAGCGCTGTGTGCTGGGGGGGTGAGCGCTATGTGCTGGGGGTAATGAGCGCTGTGTGCTGGGGGTGAGCGCTGGGGGGGTGAGCGCTGAGGGCTGGGGGAGTGATGAGCGCTGTGGGCTGGGGGGTGAGCGCTGTGGGCTGGGGGGGTGAGAGCTTGGGGTGTAATGAGCGCAGGGGGGAGAATGAGCGCTGAGGTGGGGAATGAGCTCTGGGTTGGGGAATGAGCTCTGAGGTGGGGAATGAGCGCTGAGGTGGGGAATGAGCGCTGTTATGTCCCATGAATGAGACATTTTACAGACTGTCCTGTGCATTTTACATGCTGTATTGCAGTCTCTCATATTGTTTACTGTTGCTATGTGTCCCTGTGTTTGCATAGCTGAAATCCTCCCTTTACATCAAGTTTGTCCCTTCTGTCTCTCTGTCTCCCTCTTCTGGTATGATGTAATTTCCTTCTTCTTTCTCCTGTGTTTCATTCTCCATCTTGATTTTATCAGATTCACATCTGAATCTGAAAGTCTGTCTGAAGAAAGTCTTTTTTACCTGCTGCTGTTTGTATGCATTCAACAAGAATTCTTAAAGAAATCAAAGTCTCTTCTGGATTCTTCATAACATGTGTGCCGGCAGCTGAGTTAAGCTATCTGCGATCGTCGCCAATTGTAAGTAAGGTGAAAGAGATCCGGCATCTCACAGAGCCATATTTACAGCCACAGGCCCCGGGGACAGAATAGTAAAAAAGACTTTTCGGATTCATCTGTAAAACCCACAGCCTCTATAAAGCTACAGAACTTCCTGCAGAGCATCCGCTCTCAACATATAAGAGTCTATACAGCTCCCCTTCTCCCTGTGAATCAGGATGGCTGAAGGAATGACTACACGGTCTCTGCCAGACCCATTGTCAGAGGAAGAGTGCATAGACCCTGATCCACCATTTAGTGAGAAGGCTAGACGTGTCACAAAGCCAACATGGAAAATAAGGGAGAATCTAGAATCCAGTAAACATGATCTTCTCCGTGCAACAGCAGAGCTATGGCAAAAACTCTTATGCCACATAAATAGCCTGTCTCAGCCTGCTTCTCTCCAATGACCACTGGAGGGAGCTCTCGCACAACTGTGTTCAGATTATCAATGTTATGCAAAAATAACAGACCAATATATCGCAGTGTTAAAAAGACTTAACCCATCAGTTACCTGCAAAGAGCTGCAAGCTTTCCAAAAACTTAACTCTGAGAGAGAAAGCATGGTGCGCGATATAAAAGCTAAAACAGAGGCAAGAATCGCACTAATAGCCCAGATGTCATCTTGCATTTCTGGCTCTGCCAGACAGTCAAAGCGACCATCTAAGTCACGCTCTTCAAAATCCTCAACCCTCAGCGAACAGCTCATAAAAGCACGTGCGGAAGCTGAGGCCACTAAAATACAAGCTGCCTTTGCTCAAAAGGAAACTGAGATGAAAACTGAGGCCACTAAAATACAAGCTGCCCTAGAGGCCCTAGAGAAGGAACGCCAACACGCCATAGCCATGGCAAAGTTAAAGGTCCTGGAACAAGCCATCAGTGGGAGCCAAAGAGACAGCATCAGTTTAAGTGGTTTTGATACTGAAGACCCTCTTAAGCGTACTAGAGACTATGTACAAAGCCAACACAGTGCTATCCCTGCTCCTGCAATCCTTCCTGACCACACAGATGCTCTCCTGAAACATCAGGGTTTTGATACTGAAGACCCTCTTAAGCATACTAGAGACTATGTACAAAGCCAACACAGCGCTATCCCTGCTCCTGCAATCCTTCCTGACCACACTGATGCTCCCCTGAGACAACAGGACACAGAGCGTTTATCCCCATCCTGCACCCAAGGTCAGTACAATTACAATACGCTGCCAATCTTGTATCCTGATCCACCTCTGTGCACCTAAATGTACCAGAAACCTGCAAATCACCAAATCTTATACTCAGAATCCTACGTACAGGCCAATATGCAGGCCAGTCACCACACTCCGGTCAATCACACAATTCCAGTCCCATGTGTGGCAGAAACTAAGCTCATTAAGCCAGTTAATGGACTGAACACCTACGCTGCCCCATATATACCTGCATTCCCAGGTCAAATCACAGACTGTATGAACAAAGCTATCCAGCCAGCATCGGTCCTTCCAAAATCGGAGAATGCTGATATGACTGGCCTCGCAAGGTACATGATTCGGCGCGATCTAACTAAGACCAGTCTTACAGAGTTTGACGATAAACCTGAGAACTACAGGGGTTGGAAGTGTACCTTTGAAACCACGATCAGTGATCTCGGCATCACTGCCGCTGAAGAGCTAGACCTGCTAATCAGGTGGCTTGGGCCACAATCCACGGATCGGGTCAAGAGACTTAAATCTGTCCACATCAGTAATCCCATTGCTGGTCTCACTGCTGCATGGAAGAGGCTAGAAAGAAGCTATGGCAGTCCTGAGGTCATAGAAAGGGCCCTGTTCAAACGACTAGAGGATTTTCCAAAGGTATCTAATAAAGACAGTACAAGGTTCCAAGAGCTCAGCGACCTCCTGTTAGAGCTTCAGCTGGCCAAAGCAGACCCGTACCTTCCTGGCCTCAGCTACCTGGACACTGCTCATGGGGTAACCCCAATAGTTTCCAAGCTGCCGTCCAATATCCAAAATAAGTGGGCCATGCTTGGATCAAAATACAAAAGGGAAAACCAAGTCTCCTTCCCTCCATTTCCTACTTCTGCGAGTTCATCGAAAATATCGCAGAGTGTAAGACCGATCCAAGTTTTTCCTATGGAGAACACAGCGACCCTGTTTCATCTACTAAACACGACAGTCCACTCTTAACTACAGGAGCCACCAAGCTCCAATGTCCATCAAGAAGACTGATGTTCTTCCGGCACCTTCAGTATCACAAGATAAGAGCGACAAAGGTGAGAAGGTTGAGAATCCTAATCGCCAGTGTCCAATTCACAAACTGCCACATCCCCTGAAGAAGTGCATCGGCTTCAGGAAGAAGCCCCTTCAAGAACGAAAGGAGCTCTTGAAGAAGTTTGGAGTATGCTTCAGGTGCTGCGCCTCTACCGAACATCTTGCTAAGGACTATGTCATCCCCATCAAGTGTCTAGAGTGCGACAGCGAAGACCACGTACAGGCGCTCCATCCATCACAGCCTGACTCTGCGTCTTCACCTTCTCCCACCACAAGCCATGGCGGGGAGAGTACAGACCAAGTGACAAGCCATGTTGCGGTATCTTCCTCATGCACCGATGTCTGTGGAGAAGGTCTTCGAGACAAGTCCTGTGCGAAGATTTGCCTGTCATGGGTGTATCCCAAGGGCCATCCAGAGAAGTCAGTCAAGGTGTACGTTAGCCTGGATGACCAGAGCAACAAATCATTAGCCAGGTCAGAACTCTTTGACTTGTTTGATTTAAAAGGAGACGTCTATCCCTACACCTTGGGCACCTGCAGCGGCGTTTTACAAACCTCTGGAAGAAGGGCCAGTGGCCTCATAATAACTTCTCTTGAGAAAGGCGCCACGGAGATACCACTACCCACGCTTGTAGAGTGTAACCAAATACCATTCAATAGGGAAGAAATCCCAACACCAGAAGTCGCTCTTCAGCATCTTCATCTCAGAATGATAGCCAAAGAGATGCCACCCCTGGATGATAAGGCAGACATCCTAATTCTCCTTGGCAGAGACATTATACGACTGCACAAGATGCGTCAACAAATCCACGGACTACTCAATGAACCATATGCCCAGCGCCTCGAGCTGGGCTGGGTCATCATTGGCAATGTCTGTAGTGACCAGACAAAGAATCAGAACGACATCTCCTCTTACAAAACCGTTATCACGTCGGATGACAACGACTTGTCCTCCCTGTCATACTCACGTCACCAATAGATGAAGGAGAAGTCAAACGACACTACGTGTCAACGGCAACCATCCGATATTTCAAGTCCGCTTTATCCTCGAGACTACAACCTCGAGATAACAGCATTCGATCCTTCAACCAAGGACAACAACTCACTACCTACAGAGGGAGACAAAGTGATCATCAGGGTCATGAGCGTCAAACCCACCGAAGACAACTATAACAGCTGGGTAGCTCGCTCACCTTCTCTTCCAGCAAAGACTAAGTTGCCAAGGGATCCACAGCAAGTAACTGCTAAGTTCCCAACCTTTGATACCCATCTCCATCACAAGCCTGGTCAAACTGAAGCCATACTAGACTTCAGTGCTCAAAGTGAGAGCCTCTCTCTCAACAGCCTACCTCTGACCGATGGTGCCAGCGTTTTCCCCACGCAATTCAGCCTCAGCTCACTGGCGGATGTTGAACAAGACACGTTCACTTCCCAAGCATCACCCTGTAAGGAACTTGCTATCGAACGAGGAGACTCGCTTGTTGAAAACAGCATTGACGGTCCTCTCGGGTTTAAGACACCCATCGCAGTTCTAGGCAGGGTACCACTGAGACAGCTTGCTACTCCGGATATCAACGGGAACACTATGTTACCATCTCAGAGACAGCAAAGATGGGAGATGGCGAAGAAGTCTCTAAAGGCCTTACAACAAGTCCTGCCCCGTAGTTCTGTAAAGACTCTTTCAACCGTCATCAAGAGACAAGTCTACCTTTCCTATGACGTGTCTACGAAGACTACAGCTGCAGGAGCCTCTCCCAGCGCTTCAGAAACCGGCAAAAAGGTACAGAAGCTGAGCTCTCTTTACCCTGGACTTCCTTTCAGCTGGTCAGCCATCCTATCTGCTGACATACATTTCAGGCAAATCATCTGCTGGCTCCTTCGAGCAGGAGTCACATGATCTTAGCTTCGTCTTTGAACTCTGCCATGGCGGGGAGCATTTCTCTGCATACTACTGCCTTGCTAGTATGCAGAACTATCAGCATCTGAATGAACTTTGAACTTTCCTTTGTTAACTTGAACTTTCGTCTTTTGATTGTTTGGGTTGGTGGAGGCGTTTGCATGTTGCAGCTTCCCCAATCTGAAGATGGGTTCTCCCATAACTTGGTTTATCCAACCATTGAGGACTTCACGTCATCAACCAAGAATTGGACTTACAACTGTTACAGTTTATTTCCGCATGTTGTGTTTCTACTTTATGTCTTTCAGGTCTACAGTGACATCTCCAGTGGACATCATAAAATTGAGCGCTGAGGGGGGGAAAGCGCTGGTGGGGAATGAGTGCTGGGGAGAATGAATGCTGGACTAATGTAAAAGAGGCGGTTGGACAGAAATGACATCACAAATCTTTTTTTTGTTAAATAACATCTTTATTTAGCTTACAAAAAGGCATACAAATCCGCATGTAAAAAACGCATCAAATACGCACCTGCGTTTTCTGCCAAGAGATGCGGATTATGTACGGAAACTTCTGCAGACAAATCAGCAACGTGTGCACGTACCCTAAGGCTATGTTTCCACGTTCAGGAAACGCTGCAGAGAGGACACAGCTCCGTCCAAAGCTTTGCCGGCTTTTGTACGCGCGGTGATTCCACATGTGTCATTGAATCGTGTGGAATCACCGCATCCTATACATAGGACGGTGTATTTTATCTTGCGTAGACTGAGCGTCTCCGCGAGATAAATAGACATGCTGTGGTCTAGAAAGACGCGCCACATGTGCATATACGCAGGTCTGCCACCTGCATCTTTGTACCCATAGTGGATATGGGATTTCATAAAATCCCCTCCACTATGCTGTAACATTTGGACCCTGCGGATTGGACTCTGCGGCTGTTCTCAGCGTCCAACCCGCAGCGTTTCCTGAACGTGGAAACGTACCCTAAATATATCTCTGCCTCTGGACATTATATAGTATAGATTTGCCTGGACTGTACATTATTATAAATCTACTACCTGAGCATTATATATTATAGATCGCCCTGGACATTATATATAATAGATTGTACATCATATATTACAGATGATTCTGGACATTTTATACTATAGGTCTCCTTGTACATTATATATTATAGATCTATAATAATAATAATAATAATAATCTTTATTTATATAGCGCCATCATATTCCGCAGCGCTTTACAGTTTAACAGTTTCAAAACACAAGTCATAAGTAACAACGTTAACAATACAGTAATTGAAGCAAAATAAGACGGCCCTGCTCGTGAGAGCTTACAATCTACAATGAGGTGGGGGAGATACAAAATACAGGTGTGTATATACAATGGTGCATTTACAATGATGGTCCAGCCATCTTAAGGGAGTGAGGGATGGATGGAGATAGTGAATGGGCTACACACACACACACTTACACATAGAATGACTTTGATTAGTGAATGTGATAGGCCGCTCTGAACAGATGTGTTTTGAGGGAGCGCCTGAAACCATGCAAATTGTGGATAGTCCTAATTTCTTGGGGTAGAGCATTCCAGAGGATTGGCGCAGCGCGGGAGAAGTCTTGGAGTCGGGAGTGGGAGGTACGGATTAGTGCAGAGGTTAGTCGAAAGTCGTTTGCAGAGCGCAGCAGTCGGTTAGGCCGATAGATAGAAATGAGGGAGGAGATGTAGGGGGGTGCTGCAGTGTGGAGAGCTTTGTGGGTGAGAACAAGTACTTTGAATTGGATCCTATAATGAATGGGCAGCCAGTGTAAGGACTAGCGAAGAGCGGACGCGTCCGAGTACCGATTAGCCAGATGGATAACCCTGGCTGCTGCATTAAGGATGGACTGGAGAGGGGATAGTCGAGTAATGGGGAGGCCAAGTAATAGAGCGTTACAGTAGTCCAGGCGGGAGTGGATCAATGCTACAGTGAGGGTTTTTGTTGTTTCCATGGTGAGAAAAGGGCGGATTCTAGAGATGTTCTTTAGGTGTAGGCGGCAAGAGCGGGCAAGAGATTGTATATGGGAGGTGAAGGAGAGATTGGTATCAAACATAACACCCAGACAGCGAGCCTGCTGCCGGGGTGTTATTATGGTGCCGCCCACTGAGAGGGAAATGTCAGATTTAGGGAGGTTAGTAGACGGCGGGAGCAGAAGAAGTTCAGTTTTGGAGAGGTTGAGTTTCAGATAGAGAGCAGACATGATGTTGGAGACTGCGGACAGACAGTCGGTGGCGTTCTGTAGTACAGCGGGGGTAAGGTCGGGGGATGACGTGTATAATTGTGTATCATCAGCATAAAGATGGTACTGAAAGCCAAATCTGCTGATGGTCTGTCCAATTGGGGCGGTGTAGAGAGAGAAGAGAAGGGGGCCAAGGACTGAGCCCTGGGGTACACCGACAGTGAGAGGGAGAGGAGATGAAGTGGAGCCAGAGAACGAAACACTGAAGGAGCGGTCAGAAAGATAGGAGGAGAACCAGGAGAGAACAGTGTCCTTAATACCTAGAGAGTGGAGCCTGGACAGTAGGAGACGGTGGTCAACCGTGTCGAAAGCTGCAGAAAGGTCGAGTAAAATGAGCAGAGAGTGGTCGCCGTTACGTTTTGCTGTCAGAAGGTCATTGGTCACTTTGATGAGTGCAGTTTCAGTCGAATGTAGGGTTCGGAAGCCGGACTGTGAAGGGTCTAGGAGGGAGTGAGTGGAGAGGTAACGGGTGAGGCGGGAGTAGACTAGGCGCTCCAAAAGTTTGGAGATGAAGGGGAGATTGGGGACCGGTCTGTAGTTGTTTGTGCAGGAAGGGTCAAGAGCGGGTTTCTTTAGTAGTGGAGTAATGATGGAGTGTTTGAAGGAGGATGGGAAAATGCCAGAGGAGAGTGAGAGATTGAAGATTGTAGTTAGGTGAGTTGTGACAACAGGAGAAAGAGACTGGAGGAGATGTGAGGGGATGGGGTCGGTAGTGCATGTAGTCGGACGAGAGGAAGAGAGGAGTCTGGAGACTTCTTCTTCTGTGATGGGATCAAATGTGGAAATTGAGCCAGGGGAAATGCAGGGTGGGATGGGAGTCACAGCACTTGGTGGTTGAGAGCAGATTTCCTGACGGATAGTATCTATTTTTTCTATAAAGTGGGAGGCCAGGTCATCAGCACAAATGTCTGTGACAGGGGCTTGTGCTTTTGGCCTGAGGAGGGAGTGAAAAGTGTCAAAAAGTTTCTTGGGGTTGTTGGCTAGTGAGTAGATCAGTGTGGTGAAGTAGGTCTGTTTGGCGAGGTGAAGGGCAGCATTATAAGTTCTTAACATGAATTTAAAGTGGATGAAGTCTTCTGGTGTGCGGGTTTTTCTCCATAGGCGTTCAGCACTTCTAGAGCATCGCTGGAGAAGGTGAGTTTGCGATGTGAGCCAGGGCTGTTTTACTGTGTGTTTGGAAGTTCTGAGGGTGAGCGGTGCTACTTGGTCAAGGGTGCTTCTAAGAGTGTCATTGTAGTGCTGAACAGCCAGATTAGGACAAGAAAAAGAGGAGATTGGGGACAGCGAAGAGTGTAGGGAGTCTGAAAGTGTCTGAGGGTTAATGGCTTGCAGATTTCTGAATGTGCGGTAGGTAGGAGTTCGCTGGGGTGGTGGAGGATTTGTGAGCGTGAAGGAGAGAATGTTGTGGTCAGAGAGTGGAAGCGGTGAGTTATTTAGGTGGAAAATTGAACAGAGGCGGACAAAGACCAGGTCAAGGGTGTTGCCATCCTTGTGTGTCTCAGAGGTTGAAAGCTGTGAGAGGCCTAGAGAAGTGGTTAGTGATAGAAGCTGAGATGCAGATGTGGAAGTAGGACTGTTAATGGGGATGTTGAAGTCTCCAAGGATAAGGGTTGGTAGTTCTGAGGACATGAAGTGCGGCAGCCAGGCTGAGAAGTGGTCAAGGAACTGGGTGGATGAGCCTGGGGGCCGATATATGACCGCTATTCTGAGGGAGAGGGGATGGAAGAGCCTGATGGTGTGGACCTCAAAAGAAGGGAATGAGAGTGATGGAATTGGGGGGATGACCTGGAAAGTGCATTGTGGGGACAGGAGTATGCCAACTCCACCACCATGTCTGTTTGTGGGTCTCGGGGAATGGGTGAACTGTAAGCCACCATAGGAAATGGCAGCAGGGGAGACCGTGTCAGAATCCTGAATCCAGGTTTCAGTGAGGGCCAACAGATGAAGAGAGTTGTTCAGAAAGTAGTTGTGCAGGAAAGATAGTTTATTGCATGCAGACCTTGGATTCCAGAGGGCACAGTTGAAAGAAGGAGATGAGGGAGTGCAAGTAATATTAACAAGATTATTATGGTTTCGAAATGAGGTAGGGTAGGGATTGAGGTTGGGGGATGGACCAGGGTTGGGGGAGATGTCCCCTGAAATCAGTAGGAAGATAAAGAGCAGGTAGTTGTTGGATTTATAAATAGTTTTTTTCTGAGATATGTTTGGGCAAGATGGGCTGAGTTTTCTTAGGAAGGTGAGGAGTGCATGGGAACTGTACATGGGAGAGGGAAGTATGGAGGGGCTGATGTTAATAAATAATATACCGGGAGATCTATAAGATAAATTGTCCAGATTTATATGTAAGTAGCTGTTTACACCCAGACATATGAATAAGGCCTTAGTCAGAGACTGGGCAGTAATAGAATAATAAAATCCATCCAGTAATCCTCCAGTGTCTGCTGGACATGGTGTGGGGAGAGTTTCTAGTTCAGTTAGTACACAGACACCAGACTTCTTGCTATTAACCAGTTAATGTTTTCTTGTCCACCACACTGCAGTGTCAAAAGAGGAAGACAGCGAGACAGGCAGCAACATCACATCAGAGAGAGCTTGACCTCGAAACAGAAACTCCTCAGATCCTGGTATTGTAACATAATATTAAGAATAATATTTATTCATTGATATTGCGCTATTAGCTCCACAGCACTTTACATACATCATCAACACTGTCCCCATTGGGGCTCACAATCTAAACATCCTATTTGTATGTCTTTTGAGTGTGGTAGGAAACCACTGTCTTTGAAAGAGCTACATGGGCATACACATAGATTCGGCCTCATTCATTCCCTATGGGACTTGCAAACATGTGCGGCACTTGCGGTGAGACAAAAAAACACTGCTAGTAGCGTTTTTTTTTTCCGTTGCTGCAAGTATCGGATTTGTGGGATCGCGTCAAAACCGCAAGTGTTGCACATGTCTGCAAGTCGCATAGGGAATGAATGAGGCCGAATGCACTGTTGCCATAAGTGATCCGTTACATGGCAGATGCGGAAAAAACTGCCGGATCTGCCGCGAATGGCAAAAATCGCTGACGTGCAAGTAGCCTAAGTCACTGACGACAGTGTCTGCATTAGTCATACTCACCAATGGGGGAGTGTTGTGAATGGGTTTGAGATGAGTTCTGAGCAGAGGCTCCCTCTGGTGGTTACAAGCGGTACTAGTGAGGATTGTGAGGACTAGGAATCAGGTGTTACTGATTGGTCTTATATAAGGGAGTCATTTTCCCATCAGGGTTGCCGGTGATCAATTGTTCTGGTCTGAATCCTTCTTTCCAGTTTCCCTTGTAGCCTGCTGTGTCGTGTTTGCATCTCCTGCTATCAGATAAGACAATTTCTTATTTTGTGTTTTTGCTATATTTTTGCATTTTGTCCTGCACTTCTGTGGGGGCCTTCTGGGTCCCCTCCGGGGGCTTTTGCCCTCTCAGTTTAGTCCAGCCACTGTGTTTTGTACTTTTGCTTTTTCCAGTTTTTTTTCAGTGGCTGCTGTTTTGATTTTTTTACACCAGAGAACTAATTTAGGTGGGTAGAGGTCGTGTGATCTCAGGTGATTTTGAAATTAGTAGAGTTGGTGTTTTTTCAGGGTTTTCTGAGATTGCAGTAAGTACCCTTCCTGTCCTTTTCTATTTAGATAGTTTGGGCCCCAGCGTTTGCTCATACTATTTTCTTTCTGTGTCAGTATTTCCTCTTGTCTAACCGCCATTACATGTTTGGGGGCTTTCTATTATCTTTGGGGTTCTGCTCCGGGGCAGATAGCTTTCCTATTTCTATCTTTAGGTGTAGTTAGTTTCTCAGGCTGTGACGAGGCGTCTAGGACCAACGTAGGAACGCTCCACGGCTGCCTCTAGTTGCGGTGGTTAGTCAGGGTACTGCAATCTCATAGATTCCAACTGCTCTGGTGTATTTCCTTTTTTACCTGCACTCCTCAGCTACCGTAACATAACAGGGGAGGCAGAACCAAAAGTGCCTAGGGCAGCAGAAACTCTAAATACGGCCCTGAGCCCAGGTTGCTTTAATAGCAGCCTTCAGCTCGTCTGCATTGTCGGGTCAGGTGTCTCATCTTCCTCTTGACAATACTCCATAGATTCTCTATGCGGTTAAGGTCAGGCGACTTTGCTGGCCAATCAAGCACAGTGATACTATGTTTTTAAACCAGGTATTGGTACTTTTGCCAGCGTGGACAGGTGCCAAGTCCTGCTGGAGAATGAAATTTCCATCTCCAAAAAGCATGTCAATTTTGTTAGAGATTTTCAACACACACAAGATTTCCTAACAGGCAATCCTCACATGTATTTAGGCTATCAGCCGCAACTCATGCAGCTGCAGCGACAGAAACTAAATCTCCGAGCACTCGGAGGACACCCGAGTAACAAGTATACTCGCTCATCATTATCTGTAAGCCATAATCATCAACATTAACAGAAATAAACACGTGAAATAGATCACTCTGATTGTAATGACTCTATATGTGAGTTTCACTTTTTGTATTGAAGAACTGATAAAAATTTACATTCTCATGATATTGTAATTTTAGGAGAAGCACCTGTATAAGAAAATCATGGATTTCTCTGGAATAAGATATCATAAGATACCAAGGTATGATTTTATTCAGCTTCCTGTGACCTGCATGTCCCTATAGACGCTCAGGAGGGACGATCCTACTGACAGATTCCGTTTAAGATGAATGGTACATTTGTTACAATGGTGATAAGATTTTGGGTTTCTATTTATTACTAGGAAAGTATTCATCCTACATCTCCCTTACCTGGAGAAAAGTGGCACAGAGTTTGCAAAAATATAAATATTTCATAAACTCTCCCTCCACTAAAACGGCAATCACAACAGCACACAGGAGGCATGGTTCTCCAGGACTAACACGGGCATACAGGAAAGGGAGCGTTAGTTTACCGGAACAACGTGGGCTTACCGGACCAACGTGGGCTTACCGGACCAATGTGGGCTTACCGAACCAACGTGGGCATACCGGACCAACGTGGGCTTACAGGACCAACGTGGGTTACCGGACCAATGTGGGCTTACAGGACCAACGTGGGCTTACAGGACCAACGTGGGTTACCGGGCCAATGTGGCTTACCGGACCAATGTGGGTTACCGGACTAATGTGGGCTTACCGGACCAACGTGGGCTTACAGGACCAACGTGGGTTACCGGACCAACGTGGGCTTACCGGACCAACGTGGGCTTACAGGACCAACGTGGGTTACCGGACCAATGTGGGCTTACCGGACCAACGCGGGCTTACAGGACCAACGTGGGTTACCGGGCCAATGTGGGCTTACCGGACCAATGTTGGCATGCTTACCGGACCAATGTGGGCTTACCGGACCAACGTGGGCTTACAGGACCAACGTGGGTTACCGGACCAATGTGGCTTACCGGACCCATGTGGGTTACTGGACCAATGTGGGCTTACAGGATCAACGTGGGTTACCGGACCAATGTGGGCTTACCGGACCAACGTGGGCTTACAGGACCAACGTGGGTTACCGGGCCAATGTGGGCTTACCGAACCAATGTGGGTTACCGGACTAATGTGGGCTTACCGGACCAACGTGGACTTACAGGACTAACGTGGGTTACCGGACCAACGTGGGCTTACCGGATCAATGTGGGTTACAGGATCAACGTGGGTTACCGGACCAATGTGGGCTTACCGGACCAACGTGGGCTTACAGGACCAACATGGGTTACCGGACCAATGTGGGTTACCGGACCAATGTGGGCTTACCGGACCAATGTGGGTTACCAGACCAATGTGGGCTTACGGACCAACGTGGGCTTACAGGACCAACATGGGTTACCGGACCAACGTGGGCTTACCGGACCAACGTGGGCTTACCGGACCAACGTGGGCTTACAGGACCAACGTGGGTTACTGGACCAATGTGGGTTACCGGACCATTGTGGGCTTACCGGACCAACGTGGGTTACCGGACCAATGTGGGCTTACCGGACCAACGTGGGTTACCGGACCAATGTGGGCTTACCGGACACACGTGGGTTTACCGGACCAATGAGACAGAGATGATAGAGACAGATGATAGAGACAGAGATGATAGAGACAGATGATAGAGACAGATGATAGAGACAGAGATGATAGAGACAGATGATAGAGACAGATGATAGAGATTATAGAGACAGAGATGATAGAGACAGATGATAGAGACAGATTATAGAGATGATAGGACAGAGCTGATAGAGACAGATGATAGAGACAGAGATGATAGAGACAGATGATAGAGATGATAGAGACAGATGATAGAGACAGAGATGATAGAGACAGATGATAGAGACAGAGATGATAGAGACAGATGATAGAGATTATAGAGACAGAGATGATAGGACAGATGATAGAGATGATAGAGACAGAGATGATACAGATGATAGACAGATGATAGAGACAGAGATGATAGAGACAGAGATGATAGAGACAGATGATAGAGACAGATGATAGAGACAGAGATGACAGAGACAGATGATAGAGACAGAGATGATAGAGACAGATGATAGAGACAGATATGACAGATGATAGAGACCGAGATGATAGAGACAGAGATGATAGAGACAGATGATAGAGATGATAGAGACAGAGATGATAGAGACAGAGATGATAGAGACAGAGATGATAGAGATGATAGAGACAGATGATAGATGACAGAGACAGAGATGATAGAGACAGATGATACAGAGATGATACAGACAGAGATGATAGAGACAGAGATGATAGATGATAGACAGAGATGATAGAGACAGAGATGATAGAGACAGAGATTATAGAGACAGATGATAGAGACAGAGATGATAGAGACAGATGATAGAGACAGAGATGATAGAGACAGAGATGATAGAGACAGATGATAGAGACAGAGATGATAGAGACAGAGATGATAGAGACAGATGATAGACACAGTGATAGAAATGTGACACATAGACAAACCATGCGCCGAAAAAACGCATGCAAAAACGCTTGAAATCGCATAAACGCTGCTTTTTTTTACCGGACACACGTGGGTTTACGGACCAATGAGACAGAGATGATAGAGACAGATGATAGAGACAGAGATGATAGAGACAGATGATAGAGACAGATGATAGAGACAGAGATGATAGAGACAGATGATAGAGACAGATGATAGAGATTATAGAGACAGAGATGATAGAGACAGATGATAGAGACAGATTATAGAGATGATAGAGACAGAGTGATAGAGACAGATGATAGAGACAGAGATGATAGAGACAGATGATAGAGATGATAGAGACAGATGATAGAGACAGAGATGATAGAGACAGATGATAGAGACAGAGATGATAGAGACAGATGATAGAGATTATAGAGACAGAGATGATAGAGACAGATGATAGAGATGATAGAGACAGAGATGATACAGATGATGACAGATGATAGAGACAGAGATGATAGAGACAGAGATGATAGAGACAGATGATAGAGACAGATGATAGAGACAGAGATGACAGAGACAGATGATAGAGACAGAGATGATAGAGACAGATGATAGAGACAGATATGACAGATGATAGAGACCGAGATGATAGAGACAGAGATGATAGAGACAGATGATAGAGATGATAGAGACAGAGATGATAGAGACAGAGATGATAGAGACAGAGATGATAGAGATGATAGAGACAGATGATAGATGACAGAGACAGAGATGATAGAGACAGATGATACAGAGATGATACAGACAGAGATGATAGAGACAGAGATGATAGATGATAGACAGAGATGATAGAGACAGAGATGATAGAGACAGAGATTATAGAGACAGATGATAGAGACAGAGATGATAGAGACAGATGATAGAGACAGAGATGATAGAGACAGAGATGATAGAGACAGATGATAGAGACAGAGATGATAGAGACAGAGATGATAGAGACAGATGATAGACACAGTTGATAGAAATGTGACACATAGACAAACCATGCGCCGAAAAAACGCATGCAAAAACGCTTGAAATCGCATACAAACGCTGCTTTTTTTGGTCGTAATGCGCACGCTGATGCGACTAAATATCGCAGCGTTTATAAGCGTTTGCATGCGGTTTTTTAATGCATTTCATGTGCGCACGATGCACTGCGCAAAAAAACGCATGTGTGAAAGTAGCCTTAGGCCCCGTTCACACATTGCGGTTTTAGATGCGTTTCCGCTGCGTTTTTTAACGCTGCGGAAACGCATCCAACCCGCAGCACAGTGCACAGCCAATGAATCCCTATGGGAACCGCAGGTCTGCTGTGCACATGCTGCGGAAAAAAACGTGCGGTTTAGCCGCGTTTTATTTTCCGCAGCATGTCAATTCTTTGTGCGGAACTGCAGCGGTTCGGCGCCCATTGACTTGCATTGAGTCGGGCACTTCCGCAGCAAAACCGCAGATCTAAAAAAGATCTGCGGGTTTGCTGCGGCTGAAACGGCTGCAGTTCGGGAGGAGGGAAGTGTGTGGGCGGAGTGTGGGCGTGTATAGTGTGCGGCGCTATGTGTGTGGGCGGTGCGTGGGCGTGTATAGTGTGCGGCGCTGTGTGTGTGGGCGGTGATTGTGTGCCGGTGTCTGCGTGATCGGTGTGCGGGTCTGTGTGCGCGATCGGTGTGCGGGTCTGTGTGCGTGATCGGTGTGCGGGTCTGTGTGCGCGATTGGTGTGCGGGTCTGTGTGCGCGATCGGTGTGCGGGTCTGTGTGCGCGATCGGTGTGGCGGGTCTGTTTTGCGCGATCGGTGTGCGGGGCTGTGTATGTGCGGCGGTGTGCGGGGCTGTGTGCGTGTCTCCGTGTATGCAGGCATCGTCGGATGGGACTACAAGTCCCATCCGGCGATGCCTGCTACAGTGACAGTGACTGACACATTAGCCAATGATGAGACAGTAGTAGTCCCATCATCCGGCTAATGTGCTGAATGTAAAAAAAAAAAAAAATTACATGACATACAACATATAACATACATGACATACAACAAATAACATTGAGCACATACTCACCTATTCCCCGACGCCATCGATCTGTACCGCTCTGCCGCCGGGAGAGAATGACGTCACTACAGTTCATTCTCTCACGGCAATGCTGGGTGAGAAAATTCCCACGCAGCATTGCCATAAAGTGAGACCATGAACTCAGGTAACCTCAGTGATGCACTGCAGGAGTCATTGTCTCCTGTCAGTGCATCACTGGGATGCCCTATAGAGCAGTGGCATCACCTGATGTCACCGTTCTATAGGGGAAACCGTCGTGGGACCCTCGTTATTAATTGGACTGCGTCGGACAGGGAGTATACGGTTGTTTTATTTTTTTACGTTTTTTTACAGGAGATCGAGGGCGTCGCTTGGATCTGAGTGTGTAATAAAGATATGAAAACCGTGTTGTGTTTTATTTCATTAAAATAATTTATTCTTATGCGTGTGTTTTTTTTTTAACCCTTTATTAATATAAGATTAATAATGGATAGGCGTCTTATTGACACCTCTCTATTATTAACCGGGCTTAATATCACCTTACAATAGCAAGGTGATATTAACCCCTTATTACCCCATATCCCACCGCTACAGGGGAGTGGGAAGAGAGGGGCTAAGTGCCGGAATTGGCGCATCGTACAGATGCGCCAATTCTGGGGCGGCTGGTATTTTTAGCCAGGGGGGGCGCCAATATCCATGGCCCCTTCCTAGGCTATGAATATCAGCCCGCAGCTGTCTGCCTAGCCTTTCTGGCTATAAATTATAGGGGGACCCGTCATTTTTTTTGGGGGGGGGTCCCCATATTTTAATAGCCAGTGAAGGCTAGCTGCGGGCTGATATTCATAGCCTGGGAAGATCCATGGGTATTAACCCCTTCCCAGGCTAGAAATATTGGCCCCGGCTGTCTGCTTTCCCCCTCTGGCGCAGAAAATTGCGCGGGAGCCCACGCCATTTTTTTTCCTATATTTTTTTTTTTTATTAACTATTGCGTTATTTTGTGTATGTGTACGCGTGTGTGTCTTTAACTATTTATGTACCATTTTATCTATCTATCTATCTATCTACTGGTATCTATTATCTATCTATGGCCGGCGACACACTTGCGAGTGTGATGCGAGTAAGTCGCACGACTTTCTAGCATCAACACCCGGCACGGCCGCCCACTCTCGGACCCGAATGTGCGGCTGCATACAAATACATGCAGCCGCACACTGCGCCTGCGGTTTCTGCCAAGAGGTGCGGTTTTGGGCGCGGAAAAATCCGCAGGCAAATCCGCAA
Organism: Oophaga sylvatica; assembly: GCA_033576555.1. NCBI lineage: Eukaryota > Metazoa > Chordata > Amphibia > Anura > Dendrobatidae > Oophaga > Oophaga sylvatica. The sequence continues at coordinate 182,557,498 of JARQOD010000001.1, read as the reverse complement.
TGTGTGCACAGGCCCTTAGGGTATATGCACACGTTGCGGAATCTGCTGCAGATCCGCAGCAGAACTGCAAGTGATGTACAGTAAAATCATATTCAATGTAAATAAAAAAATGCAGTGACATGCTGCGGATCTTTCCGTGCGGATTTGGTGCGGATTTAAATCCGCAGCATGTCACTTCTTTTGTGCAGTTCTGCAGCGTTGTAAGACCTGCTCTAAATAGAAATCCGCAGGTCTCAAAACGCAGAGCAAATCCGAACTAATCCGCAGGTAAAACGCGGAAAATTCCACAGCAGATTCTGCAAGGTCTGCACATAGCCTTAGTGTCGGCCAAATGACAGCATGAGCCCACAAAACTCTTATGTCTATGGCCACCAGAACTCCGGCTGGCGGTGCCATTACTGGCAGTGTGGCCGTGGATTCCGCACGGCGTCTGTGGGCAGGAGCAGTGTGTGGAGCTGCCCGCACTCCCCTCCCCCATGGTCTCTTTAGGACCGGCCCCTGGGCGGCGGAGCGGGCAGCTGCGCGCCGTGTGCTGGGGTTGTGCTTTGCAGACGCTCCCTGGCCGGGGTGTGTTGTGTATTGGCAGTGGGCGGCTCCGACTCCCTGACGCCAGTGAGACCAGATCAATCCAGGCAGCCGGGGAGAGAGGAGGAGGGAGCCGCACATCCCGGGCTGCTGGAGGCATGCGAGCCGCACCGCGTCGTTACTCGCCGGTCACCGTGTAGGTAGGTGCGGGGGGGAGGTGCGCCGCCGCCGCCGCCGCGCCGCCGGACGACACTTTAGAAGTAGTTTATTGTGCGCCGGGCAGGACGCGGCTCCGACACTCAGCGGCGGGGGGCGCCGCGGGGTCGGAAAAGTTACTTGGCGGCTGTGGTGTCCCGGGATTCTCGGCCTTTTGTACCGGGCGGACGTGTCGGCAGTTGTGGAGCAGCAGAGCGGCCCCCGGTGACCGCCCCGGGATAGCGCAACTTGTGCTCGGGATCCTGAGGAGGAGGCATGATGGCGCCGCACAGAAGCCTTGTGTGAGCCGTCCTGCCTCCTCACACTGGGGAGAAGTTACCACAAGTCTGCGGGACAATGGCGGCCGCGCTCCTGCGCTGTGTAACCAGGAGAACGGAGCCGCCAGTGCGGGGGGCGGCCGGGGGCTGTGGCGGACTACTGAGGAGACCCCCTCCCCCATTACTACTGATGGTGGTGGGCTACATGGGAGACCCTCCCTCCTGTGCAGTGGCCGGGTACATGGGAGACCCCCTCCCCACGTTTATTGGTGGTGGACTACATGGCAGAAGCCCCCTCTTTATACTGTTGGCCATTTATTATTGTTGCTGGTGTTGCACCACATGGGAGACCCCTCACCCCTGTTTATTGCTTCTGGTTTTGCACCACATGGGATGCACCCCCATTTCTTGGTGGTGGGGTACCACACAGGATCCCCCAGTTTATTTGTGGTCTATTGGTAGTGGGGGTACCACCTGGGACCCCCACTTTTGTTAGTGGAGCTGTACATGGGAGACCCCCTCCTGTCTGGCAGTGGAGGGGCATGAGACGTGTGACAAATGGCGCTCACCTCAGGAGCCTCAGGTTTGGGAATTGTTGGGAGTGCAGGCTGCTCTGACAGGCCGTGGACCACAGCTACACGGACCCCCCCATTAGTTGGCCAATGATGTGCTTATATGGCCTCTAGCTTATTTTCAGCCCCATCTGTGGACGGATACAAGGGCCCTGCTGATGAATGTTAATTTTTAGGTTATACTTCTGGTATTAGTAGTCCCCCAGGGTTCTTGAGTTACTACTGCGGTTATAGGAAATCTTTTGGGTACCTGTTAGGTAATTGTTAGACGTGCTGTCACGTGTGCAATGCTGGTGAGGACGTCCGCTGTGTTACTGCTGCGCTATTGATGCCAGTGTGTGTGGGCACTTCCAGGGCAGCTGTCCTAGCACCGCTGTGTTACTGCTGCGCTATTGATGCCAGTGTGTGTGGGCACTTCCAGGGCAGCTGTCCTAGCACCGCTGTATTACTGTTGTGCTATTGATGCCAGTGTGTGTGGGCACTTCCAGGGCAGCTGTCCTAGCACTGCTGTATTACTGTTGTGCTATTGATGCCAGTGTGTGTGGGCACTTCCAGGGCAGCTGTCCTAGCACCGCTGTATTACTGTTGTGCTATTGATGCCAGTGTGTGTGGGCACTTCCAGGGCAGCTGTCCTAGCACCGCTGTATTACTGTTGTGCTATTGATGCCAGTGTGTGTGGGCACTTCCAGGGCAGCTGTCCTAGCACCGCTGTATTACTGTTGTGCTATTGATGCCAGTGTGTGTGGGCACTTCCAGGGCAGCTGTCCTAGCACTGCTGTATTACTGTTGTGCTATTGATGCCAGTGTGTGTGGGCACTTCCAGGGCAGCTGTCCTAGCACCGCTGTATTACTGTTGTGCTATTGATGCCAGTGTGTGTGGGCACTTCCAGGGCAGCTGTCCTAGCACCGCTGTATTACTGTTGTGCTATTGATGCCAGTGTGTGTGGGCACTTCCAGGGCAGCTGTCCTAGCACCGCTGTATTACTGTTGTGCTATTGATGCCAGTGTGTGTGGGCACTTCCAGGGCAGCTGTCCTAGCACTGCTGTATTACTGTTGTGCTATTGATGCCAGTGTTTGTGGGCACTTCCAGGGCAGCTGTCCTAGCACTGCTGTATTACTGTTGTGCTATTGATGCCAGTGTGTGTGGGCACTTCCAGGGCAGCTGTCCTAACACCGCTGTATTACTGTTGTGCTATTGATGCCAGTGTGTGTGGGCACTTCCAGGGCAGCTGTCCTAGCACCGCTGTATTACTGTTGTGCTATTGATGCCAGTGTGTGTGGGCACTTCCAGGGCAGCTGTCCTAGCACCGCTGTATTACTGTTGTGCTATTGATGCCAGTGTGTGTGGGCACTTCCAGGGCAGCTGTCCTAGCACCGCTGTATTACTGTTGTGCTATTGATGCCAGTGTGTGTGGGCACTTCCAGGGCAGCTGTCCTAGCACCGCTGTATTACTGTTGTGCTATTGATGCCAGTGTGTATGGGCACTTCCAGGGCAGCTGTCCTAGCACCGCTGTATTACTGTTGTGCTATTGATGCCAGTGTGTGTGGGCACTTCCAGGGCAGCTGTCCTAGCACCGAAGTGTGACTCCATATTTCTATGTTGTCTCTCTAAGCCGCTTCCTGTCTGGTCACACTTTGTGTGGAGTCAGATGGCTGGCAGGGCAGAGACTTGTGCCCTTAGGCTGAGTTACTCACTGGTGACTGTACTAGTGGTGGGACGGGACCCCTCTTGGGGCAGGATGACCACATAAACGAATGCCGTCTCCTCATCAGACAGATGTGTATGGCCGTCTGTCGCATCAGGCAGGAAGCTGCTTCATATTCTCCCTGGAGTAATGTTGGTGAGCGCCTCGGCTGCTGGGGCTCCTGTTACTGGAGACTCATCTCAGGTCTTTCCCTGTATTTGTGAGCGGCTCGTCTGGTAATCTTAAAGCTTTTCTTCTGATGAGCATCTCTTGGATGGGATAGGGTTACTACTGGGGCGCAGGTTGTCCTTGTCTCCCTGTCTGACCTCTGAGCACTAGACGTGTCCCCCGTTAGGTGCAGCTCCTTAAGATTGAGCTGGTACTTTGGCGACAATACGGTTTTCCTATTGTTGGGTCTGTCTTCATTTGCCAGGGTTTGATCCACCCACAATGGAGCTTTTATTTGCTAAAATAAAAACAGATTTTAACTGAGCTGTAGTTGGATCCTGATCACATCACCACTTGTTTTGTACATGCTGCCTGGGAGCCACATGCCTCCATAACAGGCTCCCATGTCTATAGTGCGGGATGCTTTCCACTACGCTATGAACTCTTCCTGGTGCGCATGTCAGACTGCGGTTCAAATCGTATTAGTCTGGGGCTTCATGGCGATTTTTGGCTGCGACACAGGTCATGTGATCAGAAATCACTATTGCAGTTGAATGAGGTTGCATTGCAACTCCCCCCACAGTATAAAACGTCTAAGTCACAAAAAACTAAAAAATACTGGCTGTATTTTTCTTTTGCGACTTGCTGATTGCAATACCCTAGAGTTTGCTATATGACTCACATTTTTAGCATCTTACAAAGCAATATTTAAGCACATGACCACTATTGCTGCCCAAGTCATTGTGTAGCTCCAGTTTTATAATATTATGGGAATATTGGGACCTCACTTCAAAAATTGCAATACTACTGTGTAGGCCTGACCATGTATGGCTTTAGGTGAGATGAAATGTACACTTCATCCCGATGATCGAATTGTCCTCCCAGGTTAGTCTGTATGAGCCCATATACTCCATATCCAGGACATCGCTACAAGTGTCACATTCCTTGTGTCAGGCCACTCATGACCAATAGACAGTCTTACCTGGACCAAGGGGAAAAAGAACTGGACTGTTGCTCAGAGGTCCAAGGTGTTTTCAGATGAAAGTAAATTTTGTATTTCATTTGGAAATCAAGGTCCCAGAGTCTGGAGGACATTTCGGATTTTAAAATCATTTTTCAAGCTGGTGTTATAAAGTATTCTAATTTACTGAGATAATGACTTTTGGGTTTTCATTGGCTGTAAGCCATAATCATCAACATTAACAGAAAAAAAAAACACTTGAAATACATCACTCTGTTTGTAATGACTCTATATAATGAGTTTCACTTTTTTTTTATCAAAGAACTGAAATAAATTAACTTTTTGATGATATTCAAATTTTGTGAGATGCACATGTATATGGCATACTTAGGATTACATGGCCCCTGGATAATGTGCACTGTGAGGAGTCCAATTGCGCGTTGTCAAATATGGGTGTTCGAACCTGTTAGGTTATGTGCAAACTCTAAGTATTTGCTGCGGACACTTCTGCAAGAAAAATGCTCATTTCTTTATTCTGTGGGGTTTTCTTCCCATTCTTTACAGTGGGTAAAAAACACTGCAAATGCACTGAAAGAATTGACATGCTGTAGATAGAAAACTACTTCAAATCTGCGCTGAAGAAATGCGCAGCATGTGCGTGATACTTCAGACATTTCATTCACTTTTCTGGGAAAGTAAAATGCTGCTTTTTTTTTTTTTTTTTTTTTTGCATAAAAAGCTACTTGTGAACATAGCCTTAGTGTTAGCGCTTATTAGAGCTTGTGTTAGATTCTGTTATGTTTTAAAGTCTCTTAAAGGGAATCTGTCACCCCATTTTTGGAGTATGAGATGAGGCCACCGCCATCAGGGGCTTATCTACAGCATTCTGTAATGGGCAGCATGGTGGCTCAGTGGATAGCACTGCAGCGCTGGAGTCCTGGGTTCGAATCCCACCAAGGACATCTGCAAGGAGTTTGTATGTTCTCCCTGTGTTTGTACTCCGGTTTCCTCCTACACTCCTAAAAAACATACTGATAGGGAATCTACATTGTGAGCCCCATCCGGGACAGCGACGATAATGTGTGCAAACTGTAAAGCGCTGCGGAATATGTTGGCGCTATATAAAAATAAAGATTATTATTAGATAAGCCCCCGATGTTACCTGAAAGATGAGAAAAATGAGTTAGATTATACTCACCCACGGGCGGTCCGCCATCCGGTCCTATGGGCGTCGCGGTCCGGCGCCTCCCATCTTCTAGCGAAGCCATTTTCTCTGCGTACCGTCGTTGCTCCTGCGCAGGCGCACTGATCTGTCCTGTTGAGGGCAGAGTACTGCAGTGCACAGGCGCCGGGCCTCTCTGACCTTTCCCGGCGCCTGCGCACTGCAGTACTCTGCTCTGCCCTTAGATCAGATCAGTGCGCCTGCGCAGGAGCCGCGACAGGACGCAGAGAAGAAGATGGCTTCGCTAGAAGATGGGAGGCGCCGGCCTGGACCGTGACGCCCATCGGACCGGATGGCGGACTGCCCCTGGGTGAGTATAATCTAACTCGTTTTTCTTATCTTTCAGGTAACATCGGGGGCTTATCTACAGAATTACAGAGTGCTGTAGATAAGCCCCTGATGGTGGTGGCCTCATCTCATACTTCAAAAATTGGGTGACAGATTACCTTTAAAGGGAATCTGTCACCCTAAATTGGCCGGATATTTAAATGATGGCAGTCAGGTCACATGGGCGGTGTTTTAGGTACTTGCCTTAACGTCGCTGTCTCCATTATTTCTGGGAATTGTAGTCATTGCCCTCCATATAACGCACCTGCGCATTGCAATCTGCGGGCAAAGCATACTGCGCGTGCGCAATTCAAGATTGCAATGCGCAGGCGCGTTACATGGAGGGCAACGGCTACAATTCCCAGAAATAATGGAGACAGCGGCGAACAACATGTTAAGGCAAGTACCCAAAACACCGCCCATCTGACCTGACTGCCATCATTTAAATATCCCGCCAATTTAGGGTGACAGATTCCCTTTAATGTGAGGCATCCATCCATATTTTCAGATACACCACACTTAAATGGAGGACATAGCTCATGTGGAGTAGAGCCGTTTGCTCTAGATTCTAGTCATTTGCTTAGATTGGATTCCTGCATTATCATAGAAACAGGTGATGTGGGAGGTGGCAGTCATGTGCTAATTGTGTTATCACAAAGCAGGACAAGGGAGAAATTTACACATCACACAATTCATCAGACATTCGGGAGTCAGCAGAAGATATGGGTGCTCTTTGTTTTTAGCTGAAAAGCTAAACAGATTACATTTAAGACCTTATAGGACTTTCTGCCCCCATTCAAATGAATGGATGCTGCACTGGATCACTTTATTTGTAATCTGAGGTATAGCTGTATTGTGGCCCTTGGGCAGTGTTTTCATATCTTAGACAATCCCATCAAGTGGTCTGGTGGAACCCATTCCTCATAGATTAAAACTGTTGTATGGAAATGAGAAATTACCAAGACTCCTGATGTCTACAGTATATATATTTGTGGGAGTGGGGTACTAATCTGAAAACCTTGGTGTAAGCTCCTAGTTCCCAGTACTTGCCACACGTCAATCATCATGGGCATAGGACGCTTATTAATCGTAGCGGGTCAGAGTATCCATCACTGGGTTAGGACTGTTCTCATGCTGCTGCTTCCAATCACTGTGCTGTATAGAAGTAGTGACACGAGGGTGGCGCTGCTGAGCCTGTGTTGTGCATATCCGGTGCATGCCTTTATTAAGGTTTGTAAAAATGCACATGGCCTTCAGCATCCATCACTTACACTGCCATAGTGTCTTTTCTCTGAAAACAAAAATGCTCGCTATTGTTTCCATGCGTCGCTAGTATTTCTGCCCGAAGTCCAAGTGGTGCATGGAGCGGTCTCTCCATCTGTAGCTTTCTCCAGCTAATGGAGGTCTCGGCTCACCCTTATAAATAATGTAAGCTATGTCTAATGGAGGGACTCTGGGGACTGAGGAAAAGCATCATTACCAGACTTTTCTAGATGCCACAGATCTCAGATTGATTTACAGCCCTGATCTGGTGGAAAATAGTCTATCAGGGCGAACAGGGTCATTCTGCAAAAAGTGTATGAGATCACTCATTCCAAGGAAGTGATGAAGAGATGAGTGTAAGAGGTGGGTTATGGGTTCATATGTCCAGGTTCCTAAACTTATCACCATCTTTAAGGCCAGGTTCACATTGCGTTAGTGCAGTCCGTTAAATGGACTGCGCTAACGCTAGTCTTTTTATTTAATCGCGTTTGTGCGATCACGTTGGCGCATCTGCTCGTTCTGCGGTAGCCGTGATGAACCCTCGAACGCGGTAGACCACGTCCGAGGGTCCGTCACAGCATAACGGGACGTCGCTAACGCATGCCAATTTTGACATGCGTTAGCGATGCGCTAGGTTATGGCAGTCTATGGGTGCGTTATCGGATGCGTTACATCGCGTTAATGCCGCTTTGTAATGCATCCGTTAAACGGACTGCACTAACGCGATGTGAACCTGGCCTAAGGCGGGAACGGGTGAGCTTGTAAAGGTTGTTTTTCTTTTCATACTGTCAGGAAACTTGTTTCCCGAAACATTCCTTTGTCCATATGAGCAGCATGCCAGCTACATCCGTTTCCTTACCACGGAGGGTCCCAATTGCTCCTGTCTTTTATCACTAGTGTTTTTAATAGGTCGATGTTAATGAACTTTCCAGGGTAATATCTCATCAGGAAATGACCTGACCTCTAGGTATTGGTATCGTTCCAAAAATGATATTCTCTTGGCTATTTATTTATTTTATTTTTTTTTATGATGGATGACTTGGTCCTGAAATACTGAAAAACACAATATATATGAAGTCCACCACACTGTGGCTCAATAGCTGCATTATCAACTATGTGAGGGTCTTGTTCTTCCATCCATATTGTACCCCCTGATATATGCATTTTAGTTGTGAGGCCCAAAGATGAACTTTTGGACTCCACTTCACCTTCCCAAATAATCATCCTTTGGATTCCTTTTTTTTTTTTTTTTGATAAATGGATATGTCAGTGGAAACATCTCAGATTTTCAGGGGCCGATTCAAGGTTGGTGTTCACTACTAGTGTCTTGTACACCAGCCTTGACCAAGAGTAGACAGGAGTAAGATATGCCTTTTAATGAATTTGATGCGCTTTCCAGCTGCTGTGTGCCAGCAATGCACTCCATTTGAGGATTGCGAATACACTTTGTCCTAATATGCCATGTTTGGTGTAAATTATGAATTTTCCAGGCTGTACTTTACTATGCCCCTCCTGCTAGGCCTGACCCACTTCTCAAAAAGTTGTCAGAGCTGGCATAAGAAAAGTGCAACACTTCCAACCCTTTTAGACGAAGTCTTTTGTCAAACCGGTGAGTTCATCCCCATAATCCACCTGATGGCACTCTGCTTGGAGCACACCTGTAGTGTGAATGTGGTCTTACTGGGTTTACAGCAGAGCATACATTGACCAGATACCACATTTCTGGTTAACAGGTGGCGATGCTTCATGTAAGTGCTGCACTTTTGTCAAGAAAAAAAAAACTTTAATTCCATATGCTTCCATTAAGGTAAGCTGACTGAAATGGCCCAATTGCCACCTGAAAATTATACACAAACTATTCTGTTCACGATCGGAGACTGCTAAAAAATGTAATCTCCGTGGTGGGATATATTGTCATGAAGAAAACTTGGATGTGTTTTCTAATACTTTACATCCCACCAGTTTTAATGTGGTGTATGGTGTTTTTTTATTTTTTTTATTTTGCGATAGCTCCTAATAAAGCCTCCAATAAACTTGTAAACCAAACTCAAGACAAACTGTATGTAAGCATGTACTTGCCATACAGAGGCCTAAGGAACACACTTTGTACACAATCTGGTGAATGGGGGGCTATCGCAATGTTACAGAATGCATCAGGAATAGCTCCAAATGTATATTGAGGGCATAGACAAAGTTTGTACCTTGCTTAAGTCTCGTTCATTTTGCTGGCTCTGTAAAACACTGCAGGATTTTCCCACAAGCAAAAACGCAACATGTGAACAAGCCCTTACTACTGCTGGGTCCATGACATCCTGCAATAAAATACCAACATTTTACAGTGTTTTTTTTATAAAGTTAGTCTATCGGTTACAGCACTGCTTGTGAAGGGTGTGGGGGGACAAATGTCACTTTATTTAGTGGTGGGCTTCCCCTGGGCACACTAGTTTCACAGCTGGTATTGAGCAGTTGGCTGGATTTCAGTATGTGTGTGGCCTGGTGAAGACTGATATCCTAAAATAAATGCTGCCCAACCGCAATCACTGTTGGTTGTGCTGCTACTTGTGAGCTGCAAGCCTGCCCATTATGGCAGCTATATGTAAATATAGAAGTGCTCCATATGGGAAGCGATGCCCTCCCCCAAGCGGACAGTAGTCACATTGTCTCATTTCTTTGGAAAACACTAAGGGTACTGCCACACTAAACAATCCCGCTAGCGATCACGATAACGACGCATACTAATGCGATCGCTAGCGGGATTGTTTCTATATCGCTAAATGCTGCCACATTTAGCGATATAGTTAACGACGCTATCGCCGTTAGCGATCTTCTTAACGACTTTAGCGGTACAAAAGTACCGCTAAATCGCTAAGAAAAGGTGCCACACTAGCGATATATACTTACCCAGCGGGAGCGCCGACAAGAAAATAGGGTCCGGAACGATTCCAGCGACGAGCGAGATCACAGCAGGAAGCTCGTCGCTGGAAGCTGCCGCACTGAACAACATCGCTAACAGGATCGCTAAATAGTGACGTTTTTTAGCGATCCCGTTAGCGATATTGTTTAGTGTGGCATACCCTTAACTTTAAAGTAGATATGTAGTACAGAAGTTCTAGGTAGGTGTAAAAAAAATGCTGCAAAGTAAGAAAGCTTTTAAAAAATGACAATAGCTTATTTTTATCTCTTAACAAAATGCAAAGTGAACAAAATAGAAATCAAATCAATATTTGGTGTTATCATCCTTTATGCAAGTGCTCCTAATAGAATTGATGCTGTTTTGATGGTAAATTCAGGGATTTTATAGTAGTAAGCCACATTCACACTGGTTCAGTATTTTACATCAGTATTTGTAAGCAAATATCAGGAGTGCAACAATCAGCGAAAAAGTATAATAGAAACACGTCACCACTTCTGTATTCATCACCCACTCCTGGTTTTGGGTTACAAATACTAATGTAAAATGTTGACCAAATACTGAACGTGTGAACGTGGCCTTATAGTGAGGTGTATGCGTAACTGATTACACCAAGGTGTCAATCATATTCGTATGTAGGTTGAAACATCTGTGTAGTAGGCATAACACTGGGTAAGGATGTGGAAGACTGTTTAATGTCATAAGTCGCACACCATGGCAAGAGTGAGGCACCTAGGCAAGACACAAGGTAGTTGTACTGCATCTGCAAGGTCTCGAAGGCAAAAAAAATTCAAAGCAGACTAGAGTTATTAAAAAACTTATTTAAAAACTTATTGTAGCATGGAAGGCAATGATGACCATTATGTACATCCAGCTTTGTGGTGACCATTTGGGGCCAGTCCTCTACAGTTTCGTCATGAAAGCGTCTCCTTTATAATGGACATTGGTGTTTTAAAAGAAAAAAGAATTGCAAGGACTAAAGTTTATGCAGACTAGTCATACCTTTAACACTAGCAGAATTGTTTTTCATACCATTCTGTCCATTAACACTTTCACAACACTTGACGTACCTATATGTCATGGTTTGAATAGGGGTTCATAAAATACAAAATAATGAAAAAGATATTGCTCCAATTAATACATATTTTTCTGGAAAAATAAAACAAACTGTACATATTTGGTATTGCGGTGTTCGGAATGACCCAATCTGTAAAACTCTCACTAGTTAACCCTTTCAGTGAATACCATAAAAACTGAGGCTGAAAACTATGCTTTTTCATCATATTGCAGAACAAAAAGACAAATGTATATAAAAATGGTGTAGCTAAAAATGCCATTTTGTCCTGCAAAAAAGACAATTCGTGGAATACAGCAATGCAAAAACATTTTTTTTCTTTAAAATGGTTTGTTTAAAAGTGGAAAAACATAAAAAAAAGATGTAGAATTGCTGTAATCGTACTGAGCTGAAGAATATAGATGCCTTATCACTTTTGCACACTGTGAATCGCATTAAAGAAAACCCCTTAAAAACAATTCCTGAGTTGCTAGTTTTTGTTCATTCTGCCTCCCAAAAAACTATACCAATAATAACGTCAACTTGTGCCGCAAAATAAACAAGCCTTCACATGACTGTCGGCAGATATATATATTATAGCTCTCAAAATATGGTGATGCAAAAACTTGTTTTTGCAAAAAATGAAGCGTCTTTTATTGTGATAGCAGCCAAATAAAAAAATCTTACATAAATCTGCTATGGCTGTAACAGACCCAAATAATAAAGTCGTCTAATCGCTCATTCCTCATGAGGCACGGTGTAAAAAAAAGTTCTTCACCTGCTGTTGAGTTGTTCATACTGCCTCCCAAAGATTGCAGTGAGGCTCGGCTCACATTTATTTTGTGCTTTATGTTGAGCGTTTGCACCAGGTTTCCGTGTAAATCTCTGAAATATGTGATTCAGACGGAACCCCGGGTGGAAGATTCCCTATAATGAGGCAGATGCAGGCAATGGAAGCAGTTTGGCCTGTAATTTGGCGGTGTCTGTCTTTTTAAAGGGAATCTGTCACCCCATTTTAGCCATATGAGATATAAAGATATCATCGCATAGTGCGTCCCATAACTAATCTATGGGTACCTATGATATCTCCTGACACCCCAGTTTTCATGTAAAAATACCTTTGTAAAGTTCGTTTTCCAGTATGCAAAACCCTGCGGTTAGGTCCAATGGGCAGCGTTTTTTTTTCTCCCGCTCCTCGGCTTCTTTACGTATGTTCGTCTGTGACTAGCACAGACGGCGTAGTGTTTCCGCGCTTGCACTTTTCAAAATCCCCTCGCGCATGCGCAGTGTGCTTTGCCCAACAGTGGGCAAAGCATAAAATCATTACAGCGCATGCGCAACTATTTTCCTTCCTTTGACGACTTCTGGGGCAAGGAAAATAGTTGCGCATGCGCTGTAATGATTTTATGCTTTGCCCACTGTTGGGCAAAGCACACTGCGCAAATGCGAGGGGATTTTGAAAAGCGCAATTGCGGCAAGCCGTCGGTAAAGAAAAAAAACTGCGTAGGGCAAGAATGGAGGCGGTGGGGGAATGCGAAGAAACGCCGCCTACCGGACCGCACCGCAGGGATTTGCATACTAGAAAACGAGCTTTACAACGGTATTTTTACATGAAAACTGGGGTGTCAGGAGATATCATAGGTACCCATAGATTAGTTATGGGATGCACTATGCAATGATATCTTTATCTCATATGGCTAAAATAGGGTGACAGATTCCCTTTAAGTGTACCTAAAAACGCAGTCAGCTAGTTTTTTGTATGTCTGAAAGGACACAGCGGAACAGAAGGCAGACTGAGTCCAGAGTAATTTTGCTGTCTCTTTATAGTGATTGAATCTGTTTCATCTAAATCATGTCATTCATCAGGGTTTCCATCTAAATCTCTGAAAGTGCTCAACGTAGAGCACAGAATAAATGTGATCCAAAATGTTAGTTAAAATTTTATTAAAAGCTTCAACTCGGTCCACTAAAAAGCAAGTCTCCACTCATGTCCGTCATCTGTGAAATGGCTTCCTCAAAAGAAATTCAGCTACTCTCCTCTCTCGCTTCCAAACACACACACACTCTTCCTTTTGAGCCCCAGTGTGCTTAAGGCCTCTTTCACACTTCCGTTGTGTGACGTCCGCCTATCCGTGAAAATGGGGGATCCGTCAGAAAAGTAAAAAAATGGATGCAAAACTGGTCAGTTTTCTGACGGATCCGCCAAGAAGATAGAGAGAGAGGCGGATCCGTTTTTTTTCACATTTTGACTGACGTCGCACGACTGAAGTGTGAAAGAGGCCTAAACCACACTTAGCGCCAAAATGTTTGGCATTTCTGTAGCGATGACAGCCCGCCTAATTAAATCTCCAGAAGCATGAGTGAGGCAGTGCAATGTACTGGGCACTACAATGTACAGGCAGATTTGCCATTTTCACTCGGCAACACCCATGCACTAAAATTATCACTACACCTGTAAATAAACTTCCAAAGGGGTATAATTTCCAAAATGGGGTCACTTAGGAGAGGTTCTGCTCTTCTAGGACTTGGGGGCTCTGTATATGGAGTCCACAAACTATTCTTGGAAAATCTGTGCTCTAGGAGGCAAATAGCGCTCCGTCTCTCGACGTATGGCTAAGCAGTACTGTACAGCCACAGTCAGCAAAAATTGTGACACAAATTTTGGCGACCCTACCCCTGGTAGCAGAGATCCAGGAGATTTTCTGATTCTGGGGGGCGCTATACTCTTAATTTCAAACTGCAATGAATGAATAGCGCCCCTTAGCAGCTGTAGTTTTAATGCATATTTGCAGGTGTTAAGGAGTTAAAAGCATAAAGATTGCATGTTTGTAAACTGCTAAATTTTCACCCAAATTCTGATACTGTTTTTGCTTTTATTTGTGAAAATATCGATCTAAATTTATCACTACCATAAAGTAAAATGTGTAAAGAAAAAACTGTCTCAAACACTAGGATCCATTGAAAAATATTTAGACTTGAGAGTCCTCAGTGGTTGATACCTTTTAATGGTAGCATCCATTGAAGCGTTCCAGAGTTATCTCATAAAGTGCCACTGGTCAGAATTGTAAAATTTGGCTTTGTCAGGCTACTTTCACACTTGCGTTTTATCATGCAGCGCGTCGTGCGCGATCGGTCGCAAGCGCAATGTTCCCTATCTTTAACATGGCGGGCACAGGGTCTAGCGCTTGCACGCGTTCATCTGCGTTTGTCGTGCGCTGCGCATTTTCCAGGTTTGCGCTAGACGCTACATGTTGCATTTTTTTTCCGCCCAACCACTTTAAAAAAGCATTACAGTCTGGGTGTGCTGAGTAAATAATGTCTACACACTTGTTTAAACCACCCCTACACAAGCAACATTGTGAGGAGTGTAGATATAAAGAAGGTGATAGAGACAGAGATGAGAGATGACAGAGAGGATAGAGACAGAGAGGATGAAATGTGACACGTAGACAACCCATGCGCCAAAAAAACCGCAAACGCATGCAAAAACGCTTGAAATCGCATACAAACGCTGCGTTTTTTGGTCGTAATGCGCACGCCGATGCGACTAAATATCGTAGCATTTGCACGTGTTTTTTTAATGCGTTTTGTGTGCTCGAAACGCATCGCAAAAAAACGCAAGTGGGAAAGTAGCCTCAGGAAGGCGAAAACAGGCTCAGCGAAGGGGTTAAACTGCACTTAATCTGGGGGTTCCTGCGGTATTTACAGAGCGCCCACCCTTATTTTCCTACTGCAGTGTACAGTTTTGCCTCCTCCCTGCCTGACTTCTTGAACTGTCTCTGGAAAACAGGTGTTGTGTAAGAAGAAATGCACATCTGTGTGGGTGTGTATGTGGGGAGCACAAAAGCAGGATGGCCACTATATATAGAACTGTCTACTCAGCTCTAATTGCATAATTTAATCAGGCCTTTCTGCAAGGGAAAGGCATCCATACTGCTCTCGGCATCAAAGGAAACATCTTTCCAAGCTGTATCCTTTTGCAGAGCAACACACGGTCCCACACCACACGCCTAATTGTTGAATCCCTCCTCTGGGAAGAATGAGGAATTTTGCTCTTTTGTCTCTTTTAAACAAGAACTTCCTCCATTATTTAGGCTGGGTGTCTGTTATGGACTTGAGTCAGAGGCCAGTTGATTTTTCCCCCTTCCCTCCTGCCATGCTTTCACATGTACACTACATGTAGTTTGTTCCTGTGTGTTTGAATGAATCCTTCTTGCCTATAGGGCCCGTCTCACATAGCGAGATCGCTACCGAGATCGCTGCTAAACAGCGATCTCAGCAGCGATCTCGCTATTTCTGACACGTACCAGCGATCAGGCCCCTGCTGTGAATCGCTGGTCGTGTCAGAAATGTCAGGACATTTTTTTGATCGCTGGTCTCCCGCTGACAGGCACGCATCGCTGCGTGTGACAGGCGGGAGACCAGCGATCCGCTGGTAACCAAGGTACACAGCGGGTTGCCAGGCGCGGGGCTGTGCCTGGAAACCCGCTGTGTACCTTGGATACCAGCGCCCTGATGCAGGGAGCTGGTAACCAAGGTACACGTTGGGTTTCCAGGCACCGCGCAGTGCCTGGAAACCCGACGTGTACCTTGGTTACCAGCTCCCTGCATCAGGGCGCTGGTATCCAAGGTACACTGCGGGTAACTAAGCGATGTTACCCGCAGTGTCCCTGTGCTGATCGGCTGCCCTGAGCTGCCTGTGTGGCAGCTCAGCAGCGATCATGTAGCGATACACCAGCGATCCTGATCGTTGTCAGGATCGCTGGTGTATCGCTATGTGAGACCCGGGCTTTAGGCTTGTCTCATGTCGGTAATAACATGGCATACAAAGTCCAAAGCAAAATCACAGTACACTGCAAGGGAAGGTGTTTTATACAGCTTTAATATGCAAATTGTCTCTTAAGAGAAAAAGAGGACTTGAACTCCATAGCGCCTACCTATTATACATCTTTATTCACACATAGTGGAAGTGCCTGGTCACCGCCTTTCTAAACTGTTCCATTATTTTAAAAAGTACATAAAATATCTGATCTGTTAGATGGGAATTTGGGTGCTGAGACTTACTGATCACTGCAGTGAAAATTCTATTGGTCTTGGAAATAATAATAATAATTATTTGCACCATAACTTGTTCGACAAAATGGTGTGGTTTAGCAGAAGCATACTATGAGGTGTGCTGAAATTGAGCCAACTAATAAGTGATGTACTCTTTAGCTGGTCATACACCATAGCTGGCTGCCAACCTTTAAACCAAGAGCTATATCTCACTAATTTTGCATATATGGCATCTCCCCCCCCCCCCCACCTCTCAATGGCTTATCTCCCCTAAAATAAGAGGATCCACTGTGGAACCTCCAAAAAAAACCCATCTTTCTCTTCCCAGAGAGTTGGGAGGCTCTCATACATATCGGATGTTTGACCTTTTTTTCCGCTAATGTCCATAGGAGCCTTTCTCACTGCAAATAGGCAATGTCAAGGATTTATGAAATGTAACCCCTTTTTAGTAATCAGTCTTGTTGCATCTAGTTGCTTGGCCATCCAAGCACACAATTTGGTTCTTGCTGGCTGGTCAAGTGTTGTCCTATTCTCAGTAATAGGATTTGCCATTGATTCTGGATATTTTGGGTTTGCTATTACGTTATTGCCTTGGAAACTTGCTGTATGTGCAGAATCATGAGTGATTGTTGGAATGTCATTGTGCATCTGAAATTGTATGTTGGCTATTGATATGATGAGGTCAGCGAAACTAAGAATAGCACAGATCGAGGGGAATAAGCTGACCTTCTCTGAACGCAGGTCACCACATTCTCAGGGGGGTTGTGTGCTCACTGTAAATGTATGCCGTGTAGCAGCCAATATGCTCTTGAATGCTGCCAGATGATGAAATCTCACATCTGGATTTCCACCCGTTCCTAGCTAATACATTTTTTTTTTCTTTTAATTTTCCCTAGATGCTGCTTGTCTCCTGGGAATCACAGGCTCCCACTCCTGCTCTGGAAACTCTCTTCTTTTTGAGAAGCAAAGAGGAAGTTCTTATTTTTAGAAAGTTGGACCAGTCAGTGCTCTTATACACCCGAGACCTGCTCTGCTTGTCACAATGAATGTGACCAGCCTTTTCTCCTTTACTAGCCCAGCAGTGAAGAGACTGCTTGGCTGGAAACAAGGAGATGAGGAAGAAAAATGGGCAGAAAAAGCAGTAGATGCATTGGTTAAAAAACTGAAGAAAAAGAAAGGTGCCATGGAAGAGTTGGAGAAGGCCCTGAGTTGTCCTGGACAGCCAAGTAACTGTGTCACCATTCCCCGCTCACTGGATGGAAGACTACAAGTATCTCATCGGAAGGGGCTCCCACATGTCATCTACTGTCGGGTATGGCGCTGGCCTGATCTGCAGAGCCATCATGAACTGAAACCTCTGGAGTGCTGCGAGTATCCATTTGGCTCCAAACAGAAGGAAGTCTGCATAAACCCTTACCACTACAAAAGAGTGGAAAGTCCGGGTATGTATCCAAATTTACATCCCCAAAAGCACTAACCGGTTTTAGCTATACAATGTGGGCTGCAGGCTATACACCTCCGCTGTAACTGAGATGGCTCCCAATCATCTTGTTAGTATTGTCATGGAGGTGAGGCGCACACACTCTGAAAGGGAACCAGTCGTGTACGTATCCAATACATAGGGTTAATGTGCAGGTTAAGGGCATTATGAAGGTGCCCGGCCGCTGAAGTGAAAGTGCAGCACCCGGTAGAAAGTAAACTTTATTCTTTCCAGCTTTCAGTCATGCAGGCGTGCCCGGAGCGCATACAGTCACTGCTCACCGCACTGAGAGCGGCTGGTGTAATGCCGGCCCGGACTGACTGAGCTGGATGTCACTCAGTGCCGGGGTGTGCCTACAGCTGCTGTTCTGTGCTGTGAGCAGTGACTGAAAGCCGTTGCTCCTGGTAGGAATGACCTTTTTCTCCTGGGTTTCGAGCTTTCAGTACTGTAGCCGAGCACTTTCAAAACACTATGAACTTGCAGGTTAATGGCATTATTGGAACGTTAAAGCTTGTTTGTCTCATAAGAGATTGGCATTAGCCAAATTAGTTGACTTTTTCCAAATTCTAATGGTAAGTGATTATTGTTTGAAATGGTTTAGAGTAGAAAGTCTGTCAATTAATGGTACGTGATTTCTAGGCATTGGCCACATCGTTTTAGTGGCTTGCATGTGGGGTCACTTTGAATTTGCTCACTCATAAAAATGCAAACGGTTTATGAATTTTGTATAAATTGCTTATTGTCTTTTTTATTTTTGTTTTTCTCTTCTGTCTTTTCAAAAAAAATCGCTAAATTTGGCCCCAAATGTACATTTTCCCCTGGAGTGATTTTTATGCACGTAAAGTCATAAATGATTGATCAGTTGAAAAAAAAAAATCTGAAAACTGTAAACTCTGCCCACAATCGCAAACATAAACCAGGTGAACACACAAAATAGACATGTAGAAAAAAAAAAAGTAATGGTCACAAATAAAGATTTAAAAAAAGACCACAAACAAATAAGCTCAAATGCAAAAATGAATCTTCTGGCCCTTTAGTTAAAGGGAATCTATCTGTAGAATTTACCCTCCTAAGCCAGCTTCAGTATATCAACATGTAGGTCATATGGAGCTGGAAAAAACGAAACCTCGTTTTCTTCGATCTGATGTCTTATTCCACAGCAATCCATGTTTTTTTTATATGTAAATGAGCTGTTAAAATCTCTGGGCCGGACACTGATCTGCATGAGGAGCTACTTTTAACTAAAAGGCCGTAGACACTATAGCATCGGATGCGATATGCTAATGACCCTCGGCTCGTGCTCTGCTGCGAGCAGGAGCCGAGTGTCATGTGACTATGCTCCGAGCCTATCGCATGATAAGATTGGCGCTCAGCTGCGGAGGAGACGGAGAAAGTAATTTCTCTGTCTCCTCTGAATCTACATAAGAAAATGATCGTAGATCTGAGCTGCCCCATAGTATAACATTGGGCCGAGTGCTATACGATATTTTAGCACATCGGCACTCGGCCGTGTTGTACGATAGTGTGACTCCGGACAAAGGGTTCATTCCCAGTGTGAGACATATAAAGACTGACAGTCTGATCATGATCGCACACAGCTCTGCAGTGAGATTAGAGCTAACAATACAGCAGAGATGAACTTACTGAATTACTAAAACTTTTGCCGCTGCGTTCCTTTCATAGTACTTCAACTTCCATCTCAGACAGTCAGTGTGGTGGAAGGGCAAGAGAGTAGAGCTGACCGCACTGTGAAAAGACAAATGAAAATGTGCTACTTATGTTTGTAATGAGACAAGGATCTGCTCTGCTGTGGTGCTAGTGCTCATAATTGCACAGCTCTGCAGTGAGATCAGAGCGAAGTGTCCGTTATTACATGTATCACACACATAATGACCCCTTTTATTGAAAATAAGCTCTGGAGGCAGATTCTCATATGTCTGTACTCGGCATCCTTTGACCGACATGCCTGTCTAGACGGCTTAAAAGGGTTGATGTTACTGACAGATTCTATTCAATTCCCCCTTCTTAGGTCACAGCTGTAAAGTAACAACACATTCACTTTGTCCTGGTTGTTTCAACATTTTTCTTAGTGTCTGTGTTAAGAAAATGTTATTTATATGCACTATTGCTTTTACTTATTTACTTGCAGCAGGGTATTTATTTTGTTTGTGTCTTAGTTTTAGTCTGTTTTTTCGCCAAGTCTGAACCTGCTCCTATTTTGCATACATACGAAGTTGACTCCAGTTAATTTCTCTCAGCTTATATTTGGTATATAAATCTGTTTCGGACTTAAAAAAATAAATAAATAAAAATGATTCTCCACTCAAGAGTGTTATATAATCTCTTGAATGGAATTTTTTTAAGTTCAGAAGCAGAGAAACTGACAGAGCAGAACAAAATTAATGGCTGCAGAAGATCATCACATGACTGAAGCCATTCATTCCCGACAGATTTCATTGACTATAATCAGATCTTCATTTTGTCCAGTATATTTGCCAAAATGTGGTGGACAACATGGATGTGAATAGAGCCATCAGGGTGCATTTACATTGCATTTTTTTAACCTGTTCGTTGGTCCCATCGGGCTTGCGTACAACAACCCCACCCTGGAAAAAAGGGGTCAAAATGTATGGGCTGACAAGGCCTTAAAATATAATGGTGCTGGCAGAGCGAATGTGCTCTTTTGTTGTGCATCACTTTGGAGCGTATATTCCTACTGGAGGCGTACGCGCAGACGTAGTAGACGACTTCTTGGTGTCTGTTTCCGGTAGGTGTTCACTCTCGAAAATGATGCACATCAGAGCACTCTTTCACTTAGTCGGCACCATTGGTCAGTGACCCCCATTGGTGCATACGGCCGAATCCCGTTTTGTGAGGTGGTCCAGATGTAAGTAAGTCTTAACAGTACAAACGTGGGAAAAAATGCAATGTGAAAGCACCCTTAGGCTTCTTTTACACTTACCGGGTTTTTTTGCGGGCCATATCGCCGCAAAAAAGGCGGTCTGATGCAATAACGGGCCACAAAGAACTTGTGCATCGCCGTTTTTCAGTTTTCTATAGAAATCTATTGGCTGCAAAAACGGCCCGCAAAAACACGGTAAATGTAAAAGAAGCCTTAGATCCTGCACCATGCCTGGAGATTTTATAGAGGTGCTGGCTGCTGAGGTCGCACACACATCTATAATTAAAGAGTAACAAGCTATAATGTAAGGCAATTATATAGTATAGCTCTTTATGCTCTGTGCAAACATTCAACTTTTGCTAACCCCAATTGTAATAACTGTGCACGCGTTGCCACCTTTTTCCATGCTGTTGTAGTTTGTTGTATTCCTTTGGTGTTGAGCCGCCTCCCTTGCTTTTCCTTCCTGCTTCATTGTCTCCTGTCCATGATATGAGCTTACCAACTGTGCATCCTCCCAGCTGCTCCGCTCAGCCGCTCCCTAGATATTAGTGCTCTGCTAGGAGCAGACATAAACACACTGCCCGGTCGGCTGCTACAGCTTTAGCTTTGTGTTGCCTTTTTTAAGTACAGTGTTACTGGCCTTCAGATGTTCCTCTCAGATGGACGGGTGCATGAAGACTAATGACAAAAGCAGCCAGGAACTTTCTACATCGGCTTGCAGCACTTTCAGGGCCCTGTACAACACTGACAGACTTGTTGAGTGCTGATCTGACTTCTCCTAAAGCTGTGTCACCCATTTCTTGCCCAAGTACCATGCAGGATAGAGCATTGCCACTTGTATTAGTCTTGTCCTATCCTTCTGTGTCATCCCATGCTCCAGTGTTCAGCAGAAATGGGGCTTATTTTTTTTAGATTTTTTTTTTTTTTTTCCTCCAGTAAACCTAGTACAGTGTTTTTATTTCAGGGTAATTTTCACTATCTGCACCCACATTAAGTAGACAGGAAAATAAATATTATCTTCCCTTCAAACACAATGTATAGGTGTAGCCCTACGAGTTTTGGAAGCTGATGTGCGGTTCAGTCACTCTAGGATTTTCTCCAATTTACACATCTAGACATAATATAAACATTTCAGGGAAGCGCAACACACAATAAAATGTCTCCAAAAGCTGTTGGGAGGCCGGTGTGAGGGCACGGCATTGCAGCGGTGTGTGACAGGACTCCCCATGCTGAAATGCATCCACTACAGAGCATGCTTTCTGAGAAATCTCAGGCCCATCGCCTCCTTTTATTAGATGTAGTTGTAGAGAACTTTTATTTTAGACTGCCTAGCTTGTGAGACAATTAACTTAATGCAGTGGTGCACAAATCTCTGGAGGTTTCCCAGAAATGGAGGTCAATGAATGATGGCGAGTAATGCTTTTGTTTTCTTCTGGATCTTGGCAGTGGTTTTTTTTTTTAATGTGCAAGTCTTTTCATTATAAGAGTTGCACTACAATCCCCCTTGTCTTTACAGTTGTGTGGCGGTAGTGAGGAACAGTCTTACAGTTGCTTCCATTGAGTCACTGCCATATCGCAGTGGACACCAAATTAAAGTTCTACTTGGCTTTTTTTTTTTTTTTGCGCTGTTATGAGGCATGAAAAGGCCACTCTTCAGCCTCATTTAGACATCCGAAATTCCGGTGCATTTAGCCTCTGTACGATGGCTGTGACTCGAATTGACCGCATCCTAGATCGTATAGGTACGTCCAGGTGAGAATTTACGCAAACAGTAACTGCCTGGCACAATCTGATCCGGAGCTCGATTTAACTGATGGCTGAGCTCCAGCAATAACAGCCATGGCTGAGGGAGCTCCCCCTCTTCACAGCCTCCCCATCATCCTCCTCAGTGCGATTGTGGGGTGCCAATGCTTTTCACAGTTGCATGATTTTCTGTGGACTGAGTGGTCCATGCAAAATCGTGAATCAGTATTGATCCAAGTGTCTGATCCAACTCTGTAACGAAAGTCTATGGGTCTGTGGGAAAAGAAATCGGACCGCACACGGCTGCCATGTTTTTCACATTTGAATGTAAAAGTAAACCGTACTCTTACCTGATCTATAAAACTACAACACTGTTTCTTTACAATGAACCATAGAAAATAAATTATTGCTGTTTTTACATGAATCTTCCACCTAAAGAGTGGAATAAAACGTTATTAAATAATTGCATAAAAAATGGTATCCCTGAAAATGTTGCACATAAAACAATCTCGACCTGCAGTGTGAGAGAAAAATGGTTAATGGCTCTTGACTGTTGCCTCATTCACGCATCCCTGTTGTATCTGTATTTTTTTCCACGGATACCACTTACCAATTAATGGTGCTATTCACATGTCTGTGTTTTGCACTAACACACGGTCCATGAAAAAACACACATTCGTTTTTCCTGGCAGCACGGATGGCTTTGCCAATACAAGTCTGTGGGTCCTTTGAAAAATATGGATGGCATCTGTATGTTGTACTTATTTAACATTGCAGAGTATAGGAGAAACTTTGTAATTTCTTTATCCACTCGTGAAAAACACTGATGGTAAGAAAGGACAAACTGACAACAGTACCATTTTATTTTCATGTACATGTTTAAACACTGACATGTGAATGTGATGTGACCTTTGATATTTATATCAATGTTTTAGGGGGTCTTTTTGGTTTTCTTTTAACAAAATTCTTCTTGGTGTGCAAAAACTCTGGTCACCAGGGTGTGAAGTCGGCAAGCCAAATCTCCGATTCCTCGATTTCCCTGACCCCACAGCACTGCCTCACTACAGAGCATGCACATAAAATGCCACCCAGATTCATCTCAGCTAAAGGCCGAGATCCTAAGATCAGGAACTGAACAGACATTTATTGGACATTTTGTAACTTTCCCCAAATTATTATGAAATAAATTTACATCACATTCTGCACTGTACTACTGAACCCAATCTATTATCAATATTTAGGAGTAAGAGTGTCCATTTTATACCGACTCCACAGCCCTGGGTGTCACTTCAATCCTGACTGACCTGAGAGATGAAGCTGTCTTGGAACATTAAACACACAATGAACTGAGTTTTTTTTTTGTTTTTTTTTTCCGTAAGGGTACGTTCCAACTATGCACATTTGGTGAGTTTTTGATGTTGCGGTTTTTCTGCACTTTTATTACGGAAATACTCTATACCCCCCACACCCCTCAAACACACAATCCACATTTGACTTTTTTATTGTCTTATTTCACTCCATCATGGTGTGATTTAAGTTTTTTGTGTATATTTATGTGAAAATTATACATGTTTAATTTTTTTAACTACTTTTTACCTTACTTAGTTCCTATATGAGACTTTAAACTTTATTTTTTTCCCCCCTTCTGATTTGCTGTCATACATAAGTGTTAGGCTACATTACCACGTTGAGCTTTTTGTTGAGTTTTTGACGATCCAGATTTTCTGCACCTATTAAAGGAGTTGTCCACTACTAGGACAACCCCTTAAACTACATATTCAACCCCGATAAAAAAAAGCCTATACTTTCTTCCTGTGCCCGCTCTGTTCCAGCGGTGTCGGCACTCGTGGTCCCAGGGCTGTGATGAGGTGAAATGTAATGCCCGGCGCTCAATCAGCGCTGGCATCCCTGTCTCCACCTTCGAACAAATTGAACATGAAGAGGAAGTCCAGGATGAGCTGCAGACCTTACTTCCTGTTCATCTTCAGTTCGGACGAAGGTGGAGACTAACATCAGCGCTGATTGGAGGTCAGCGTCATGTGTCGCAACACCGCATCACAACCCCAGGGAGTGCGAGGCACATAAAGGGAGTATAGGCTTGATTATGTTATCAGGGCCGAACATTTAGTAGTAAAGAACCCCTTTAAGTAAGATGCATTACTTGTTACATGAGTGCGCTGCAGTGAGGGAAAAAGTTTAACTATTTGGCTGTTCAATTATATTGGATAAGCGATCTGTCAATAACCTGGCGTCACACATACAGGGGTTGGACAAAATAATGGAAACACCTAACGTTTTGGCATCATAATCTTCGAACATGTTATAAACATGCAAACCGTGACATATGGTAATGTTTTGTAGTTGATTATTTGTGTTATGTGATGTGTATGTAAATTAACTGTTTGTTTTGCATAATTGTAAGAACATTGATGAGAACCTGATACCAATGGCAGACCTCCTGGATTTTCAAACAGGCCAAATTGTTGGTGCTGGTATGGCAGGCGCTAGTGTAACCGAAAGTGCCCGAATGCTTGCCATGTCAAGAGGTACTGTCTCCAAAGTAATGACTGCGTTTGAAAGAGAAGGAAAAACGTCCGCAGCAAAGCACAGGTCCGGCCGAAAGTCGAAGTTGACTGAGAGAGACCATCGGACTCTAAAGCGAACTGTGAGAGAGGATCGCAAGACCACGGCTCCGAAAATCACTGCTGAGCTCAATGAACACCTACAGAACCCAGTTTCCACAAAAACTGTTCATTGGGAGCTGAACAAATCTGGATTCCACGGAAGAGCTGCAATTCGAAAACCGCTGCTCTCAATGACAAATGTTTCCAAGCGTTTAGAGTGGTGTAGAAACCTCCAGAATTGTTCCCTCGACCAGTGGAAACGTGATATTCTCAGACGAATCATCGTTTACCCTTTTTCTGACCTCTGGCCGCGTGTATGTTTGGAGACAGCCGAAAGAAGCATTCCATCCAGACTGCCTTCTCCCATCTGTAAAACATGGCGGAGGTTCTGTTATGATCTGGGGTGCTATTTCGTGGAGATCCGCTGGGCCAATGATATCCCTTCATGGAAGAATTAACAGCCTCGATTATTTAGGCATTTTGGGCAACCAAATGCATCCTATGGTTCAAGCACTGTTCCCGGAGGGGAACGCCATCTTTATGATGATAATGCACCAATTCATACAGCTAGAATTGTTAAAGCATGGCACGAGGAACATTCTAATGAAGTTGAGCATCTCATCTGGCCCCACAAACCCCAGACCTCAACATTATTGAGCATTTATGGTCGATTTTAGAGATTGAAGTTAGACTTTGATTTCCGCCGCCATTGTCGCTCAAAGAACTGTAGGATGTTTTAACTGAAGAATGGGCTAAAATTCCATTGGAAACAATTCACACCTTGTATGAATCCATACCTCGGAGAATTGAGGCTATAATCGCCGCAAAAGGTGGACCAACACCATATTAAACTAACTTTTGTTGATGTTTCCAGGTGTTTCCATTGTTTTGTCCAACCCCTGTATGTGTTGTGTAATAATTCAAACATCACATGTAGAGAACTAAAACCTTGTTGTAACAAATGTATGGGTCAGTAAATCAACACCTGCCCTATATATCAATGTTTCTTTGCTGGACTGAATATAAAGTCTGTCGGAAAGGATTCTTAAAAATTATATAAATCTTGATTTGTTTATTCTGCCTCCCAAAAATTGGACTAAGGCTCAGTTCACACTTATCCCATGCTGAGCAATTGGGTTCCATCTAAGTCTCTGAAAAACAGGACTCCGCCTAAACTGTCTACTTGTCCAACACTATGAGTCAAATGGAGTCACATTAGACTCTGTATAGCCTCAGTTCAGGCTTTATCGTAACTTTTTATGCATATACAAGAGAGGTTTCAATCTCCCTTATTTAGGCGCATCCATTGAGAGATTTAGGGCTCATACCCATATGCGAGAAAAAAAATGGTCCGTAATCTGGACCGAAAAAACAGGCGAGTGTCATGCAAGTACAATGCGATTTTCATACCTAGCATCCGTTTTACATCTGAGTGCAGTGCTATTGCAATCTGATTTTTAACATGAGATTTTACATATAGCAAGTCTGTCACTTACACATCGTTTCCAAAGGAAATATTCTTCAAAACATATATATGCAATTCGTATGCTCATACAGTAAAATCACATTGACAGGATAGAATAGGTACGTGTATGTATTTATATTGTATAGAGAGATAGATGAAAAGCTGGTAATACATTTGCCGGCTTCTGTAAAATCACTGCAGGAGCCGACAGGATATAAGAGAGATTACATCCATATAGAATAGGTAGATATATCGATGTCAGTGTCAAATACAGTTAGTAGAGTGTGTGTGCAAATTACTGGACATGTATTTAATTAATAAAAGATTATGTAGAGGAAAAAATGGTGTGGGGTCCCCCTATAATTAATAGCCAGCAATGGCTATGCAGACAGCTGTGGGCTGATAGTATTAGCCTTGGAAGGGGCCATGGATACTGTCCCCCTACCCCCCCCCCCCCCCCAGGCTAAAAACATCAGCCCGCAGCCATCCCAGAAAAGGCGCTGTAAGATGCACCAATTCTGGCACATAGCCTTGCTCTTCCCACTGCCCTGTAGCAGTGGCATGTGGGGAAATTGAAATCAAGCCCCGAGGTTAGTAATGGAGAGGCGTCAATAAGATGCCCCTATTACTAATCCCATAGTCAAATTCTAAATGAAATACAGACTGAAAATACCATACCTGTCCGTCGTTCTGTCCCACGCCGTAATCCGTATCTGGGGGGTATACAGTTTTCAACCAGGACAGTGCCAATATGTGACTGTCCCGGCTGAAAACACACTGGTGAATGAGGAGATGCAGGGAGCAGAGCTTCAGTGACTAGCAGTGCCGTCACGGAAGCGACGCTCCCTCTCAGCCTGAACGGCCGTGACCTCTGGAACGTGGGAAAATGCAATGCAAACTGTTGGTTTATTTATTTTACTTTGATTACAGGAGATCGAGGGCCGTGGGGAATTAGGTGGTGTTGTAAGTATGGTTTAATTTAGAATAATAAAGGAGTGTGTCTTATTTCAATAAAATAAATTTTTTCAGGGTGTCTGTGTTTTATTTACAATTTGACTGGGATTAGTAATAAGGGCGTCTTATTGACGCCTCCCATTACTAACCCCCCCCAACTATTACCCCACATGCCACCGCTACAGGGCAGTGGGAAGAGCCAAGGCTATGTGCCAGAATTGTTGCATCTTACAGATGTGCCTTTTCTGGGGTGGCTGCGGGCTGATATTTTTAGCCAGGGGGGGCCCAGTATCCATGGCCCCTTCCTAGGCTAATAATATCAGCCCACAGCTGTCTGCATAGCCATAGCTGGCTATTAATTATAGGGGGACCCCACATCATTTTTTTTTTTCTCCCATAAATCATCTTTAATTCATTAAATACATGTCCAGTATTTTGCACACACACTCTACTAATTGTATTTTACACTGACATCTATATATCTACCTATTCTATATGGATTTACTATATGTAATCCATCTCTTACATCCTGTCGGCTCCTGCAGTGATTTTACAGAAGCCGGCAAATGTATTACTATATATATATATATATATATATATATATATATTTTAACAGACCAAAAGTTTGGACACACCTCATTCAAAGATTTTTCTGTATTTTCATGACTATGAAAATTGTAGAATCACACTGAAGGCATCAAAACTATGAATTAACACGTGGAATTATACATTACACTTTACAAAAAAGTGTGAAACAGCTGAAAATATGTCTTACATTCTAGGTTCAAAGTAGCCACCTTTTGCTTTGATTACTGCTTTGCATGCAGAAAAGGTGAACGGATGGACTCTACATGCCTAGTTTCCACCGTGAAGCATGGAGGAGGTGGTGTGATGGTGTGGGGGTGCTTTGCTGGTGATACTGTTGGGGATTTATTCAAAATTGAAGCGGTGAGCGGTCCAGCTCACCCCAAACCATCTCGATTGGGTTCAGGTCTGGTGACTGTGGAGGCCAGGTCATTTGGCGTAGCACCCCATCACTCTCCTTCTTGGTCAAATAGCCCTTACACAGTCTGGAGGTGTGTTTGGGGTCATTGTCCTGTTGAAAAATAAATGATGGTCCAACTAAACGCAAACCGGATGGAATAGCATGCCGCTGCAAGATGCTGTGGTAGCCATGCTGGTTCAGTATGCCTTCAATTTTGAATAAATCCCCAACAGTGTCACCAGTAAAGCACCCCCACACCATCACACCTCCTCCTCCATGCTTCACTGTGGAAACCAGGCATGTAGAGTCCATCCGTTCACCTTTTCTGCGTGCAAAGCAGTAATCAAAGCAAAAGGTGGCTACTTTGAAGAACCTAGAATATAAGACATATTTTCAGTTGTTTCACACTTTTTTGTAAAGTGTAATGTATAATTCCACATGTGTTAATATATATATATAATTTCTTTTCTAACCTGTCAGTGATTTTACTGTACACCGCACATGAATTGCCGGCTTTTCAAAGGACGCTGGTGCGTAAAAATTGGATAACACTCTTTTTTTCTCGCATCCATTGACTTGCATTGGCGAGTCTCGTCCGAGATACGCAGCAATTCACATGCATGGGAAGACTTCCAGGGCATAGAACATAATGTAAATTAAAGGCTCATGCGCAATTCTGATTATGTGCTTTGTCCACATTGGGCAAAGCATACTGCGCACGCGAGAGGCCTTTTCAATGCGCACGCTTGGAAACCCTAAGGGATCTGTGATATTCGCAGATCAAAATATGTACAGCAAGCCGAGGAGAATAAGACCCGCCCATCGGACCGGACCGCGGCGATTTACATACATCGCAAGAGAGATAAAAGAATTTATGCATCAAAGGTGGGGGGTCAGCGGGATCAAAAGTACTGCTAGAATGCTTATATGACACACAATTGAATGATATCTTTACATGATATCACAAAAAATGGATGACAGATTCCTTTTAAGAAGAATAGTACAGTAGTTAAACCCTCGTTCTATAAAATATGAACTAATCAAACAATTAATAGTACGTTTATAAACTCGCCTGTTATCATCAGTTTGTCCCTTCTAGTGGGTGAAATGTAATCTTGTCCATAAGCGCTTACTAGCAATGGCCATTTCCTTTTGTGGCAGTATGTACGGCTGTCATGGTGTTCGACTCCACCTGAGTTAATGTCTGATTTTTGTTAACTTATAAAAATTCTGGTTTTCTTGGATACACAAAGGATGGCCCTGGACCAGAAGGATGCAAAGAAGTCACTTCTACGTCTTCATTTTCGCAATCTTTGGAGAGTACAGTAGCCAGCCACCAGCGCCAATCATTTTCACAGGTCACATAACCAGTTATGGCATCCATTGCCAATCTACTGCCGCCTTCTACCACTTCTTGGACTTCACTGTCTTTGCTGAATGAAAAAAATCCTTGTTTTTATTTCTGTTTCACTACATGGAAAGACAGTGTGGAATTGCTGAGTCCCTTTGATGGGTTCTGCTTCCTGTAACCGATGTTTTAACCAACTCTCCTCCTCTTTGTACTCCTGGTTTGTACAATACATGAACTGAATGTTAAGAATATTTTTCTCACTCCATTTGAAAAGTTGCATGGGTGTTAAGATTTGGCATGAATATGGCCTCTGGAGGCTAGCTCAAGCTGCAAGGCGTTTCACGGTGCCTCCTAAACCATCACATCCACCTTTGCCATGAGCAGTGCAAAAAAGTGCCATTCAGCTTCCACTCCAAAATTTTTGTTGTGATGGCATGAAAGCTCTGAAGCTCGGTCTTACTTCCTGACTGCGGTGGGCAGATACTTACATTAAAGGGTTGTCCAGTACTTTAAATTAACCCCCCAATGTATCCCAACGGGGCCCATAATGAATTTTGTAAATACCTCATGTTGCCTGTACTGCCTGTGAGCTGCGCTATCCGTGACCGCTCACAGGCAGCATGTGACCCAGCGCTGACGTCACGACAAGTGAGGCATGACTCAGTGCTGGGACCCCGTGGTGACTGCTGGGTTGTGGGAGGTGTTCTCCCCCGGTCACACCCAGCATCCACCGCGCACTTTCTCAATGAGTGGATGCCGGGTGTGACGCGGGGGGATAACCCCGCCCACAGCCTGGCAGCCAGCGCTGAAGAGGGACCCCGGCTGCTGCCAGCAGTTGTCGGGACGTCAGCGGAAGCAAGACCCTGCTGCATCCGGGGGTCATGTGCTGCCTGTGAGCGGCCAACGATAGCGCCGCTCACAGCTAGTATAGGCAACATGAGGTATTTACAAAATTCATTAGGGGCCCCGGGGGGATACATTAGGGGGTTAATTTAAAGTACTGGACAACCCCTTTAACATGAGTGACAGAGCTGCTGGCCTGTCATCTGCTCTGCATTCACTGCCTCTACCCCTGTTCATTCTCAGGCTGAGCCCTAACAAAGCTTTCTCCTCTGTCCTCTCCTGCTTGTAAGCTGTAACATAATAAAATAATACAGTAATATATAAAAATCTTGGATTATTTGGTAAATATAGACCCCACACTTTTAGGCTAAGTTCACATGTTGCGGAATTGCCGCGGAAATTTCCGCGGCAATCCCGCACTTCTCTGCCGAGGGAAATACGCATTTTTTTTGTATGCGTATTCCCGCCGTGTTTTGCAAGCGTAATTAGCTTGCAGAATGCTAGCGTTTTCCAAGCGATCTGTAGCATCGCTTGGAAAACTGATTGACAGGTTGGTCACACGAGTCAAACATAGTGTTTGACACGTGTGACCAACTTTTTACTATTGATGCCGCCTATGCCGCATCAATAGTAAAAAGATCTAATGTAAAAATAATAAAAAAATAATAAATAATGATATTCTCACCTTCCGGCGGCCCCCGCAGCCTTCCCGCCTCTCAGCACGCTCCCGGCCAATCGCGTTCCCAAGGATGCATTGCAGCAGACCCCAGATGACGTAGCATCACGCGGGACCGCTACGTCATCTGGATGATTCTCGCAAAGGACTCCTGGGAACGGGAGCGTCGCTGAGAGGCGGGATGGCTGCGGGAGCCTGCCGGAAGGTGAGAATATCATTATTTTTTATTTTAATTATTGTTTTACCAGGGATATGGTACCCAGGGTCTGGAGGAGAGTCTCCTCTCCTCCAGACCCTGGGTACCATCGCACATGAACCGCTTACATTCCGCATAGCCACATGCGGAAAGTAAGCGGTTCAATTCATTCCTATGGCGGCAATTCCGCCGAGATTACGCAAAATTAATGAACATGTTGCTATTTTTTCCGCAAAGCGTTTTTTTCGCAGAAAAAAAACGCAACATGTGGCCAAAACATGCGGAATCCATTAACATGTATAGGATGCTTAATGCTTGCGTTTTTTTCTCGTTTTTACCACGGAAAAAATGCGAAAAAAACGCAAATATTCCTGAACGTGTGAACTTAGCCTAGACCACAGGCTGAACAGATCTAAATTCAAGATTTTCGAATTGACACTGTAATAGTTTTTTTTGTAAATATGATCCCATCGCGATCCCAACTTGAATTTTGGTACAGATGTGGCTAGGAGCATAGCAGGCACATGTGCATATTTTTAAAATTTTTAAATTAAACTTTTTTTCAGAAATGCGTTTTAAAATTTTGCGTTTGCATGGGTAAAATATTAACAAAGATACTCTTGTGACATCTGGTGAAAGCCTGTACATATCTAAGTAGAATGGTGTTTATTTTGTTTCTCTATCTTTTTTCTAGCCTGAGTTATGAGGAGAAATGTAAAGGCAGGCAACACCGAAATTCCACTTTTTCCGAACTTTGAAAATAAATTTTCTTCACATTTTGCATTCTCTGACACACTATTAATTACCAAATAACAAAATATCAAAAGAATTAAAAATACAGAGGTGAAAATCATTGGTTCACTTGACATGGAATGACCCTTAACTGCCGCCGACGGTCGTTTTGGGGTTATTGGTGGTATTGTTTCTGTGGTGGGGTTTGTTTGTGTTTGACCTGGGAGAAAACAAAACCCCATATGGTCTTCAGAAATATGAAGCACGGTACTTTTTTTTTTCTTTTTCCTTCCCAGACTTTTCAGAAATTTTTCCAATGCTGTAGAATGGGCTTGGGCAATCTTTGTTCACAAGCGAAGGACATGGATTTCACACAGATCTCAAATGCTGACAAGTAGGCCAACATTTGGGGCACAAGCATACAGCCGTAGAACTCGTGCGAGGATCGCATCACTATGCATGGACTGGCACCTCTCCTGACCAGAGCCTGACAGCGTTATGTATTTCCATGCAGCCGTCAAGCTCAGGTCAGGAGCGCCGGCGGTCAGGCCAAGGATTGCGATGAGATCCTTGCATGAGTTATATATCAGTCTAAGCGCTCATAATTATAAAATCTGTCTTTTTCATCCACTTGGAGACGGCTTGCTCATTAAATGCCAGACCCCTTCTTCGTTTGCACTTCTGGCTTTGGCAAAAGAAAAAGTTGTGGTTGTTTTGTTTTTTTTTTTTGTTTGGAGAACCCATTTTAATATCCTTCCAAGATTGCAGTGTTTTGACAGAATCGTGTTGCAAATGTTCAGTTGTGGCCTAAAAATGCCAAACGGGGCTACGATGTCCCAGTCAAAAGTTCTCAACACTGATGTTTAGACTCTTAAGATATTGATATTTTGACACAAAACCTGATGAAAGGTTAAAAGGAGTCGGTCTGCACAAATGACTAGACCAAGCAGCGGCACACTATGGTGCTCCCTTGGCGTGGTCGATCAGTTCAGTGCCCCTTCCCGCCTACCGTACTTATTTTGCAGCTGTCTACATCCTCCTGTCCCTTAATTAACATTTGGGTTTTGCAATAGTAGTGGTAACTCGCATCAGAAGTTCAGTGTGAATGCAGCTCAATTGTCACATGTTGGGACGTTGTGATGGGCTGCAGACATTAGTACATGTATTCCTCACTGTGTAGTCCAGGATCACACCACTCCATAGACCTGCAGCCTGTGAATCTGTGTGGTTTCATACCGCTGTTGTGGTCACTGGCTTTCCACACACAGGTGACTGTACGGTGGGCACTTATGTAACGCCTTTCTCATAATGTTATAGTTTTAGGGCTGCCCCTTTCACCTGTATGGTGTTTTAGCTGTGAATGGCAAATTATACATCGACTGATCTATGAAATTATGGGTCTTCTCTTCTACTCCTCCAGTTTTAGACAAGTCGGCCGTATTTTACCGCATCTTTCTTGGTCCCATTAAACCTAGATAGGAATAGTCTAAATGGAGATGACTGTAGTCCGCAGACTTAGAGCATCAGGAATTGTTGGACTAGTTAAACCTTCTGCAAACTTGAAAGAAACAATAATTCACAGTAAAATGGAAACCAACCTGTGTAAGTTTGCTGTATGTCTATTTTGATAGTGACAAAAGTCGCATGGCCAGTTATTCCGTATGCCACTGCTATCAATGCATAGTGCAAGAAAATGGGGAATAGAGCTGCATCTCAACCCCTAAGGAATCGCAACCGCCTAATCCAGTTGTTTTTCTGCAACGATCTTTGGCTATGCAGCTTGATGCTTTCAGATAGGTGTTTTAAGAAATGACGTTTGTATTTTAGGTTTTGGAGCTCACCAGGACACTAATGTGATGGACACCCTAACATTATTATTATTTTGTGCTTCCTTTTAGTTCTTCCTCCAGTGCTTGTTCCAAGACACAGCGAGTACAACCCGCAACACAGCCTCCTGGCTCAGTTTCGAACAATGGAACCCAGTGAGCCCCACATGCCACACAATGCCACGTTTCCAGATTCTTTCCAGCAGCCAAACAGTCACCCGTTTCCGCATTCACCCAACAGCAGCTACCCGAACTCCCCCGGCAGCAGCAGTACTTACCCTCATTCTCCGGCAAGCTCTGATCCTGGAAGCCCCTTCCAGATCCCAGGTACAGTATGTGCCGTCATGTCCTCTAAGTGCTCCCTGTGTGTTGGTTTGGGAGTTATTTTTGGGGAGGGATTGTCAGAATCTATTTATATTCGAGTGAAAAAGCGAATTTCAGAGTCAAATATGTCTCAGTAGTAAACAGTAGCAAGAAGTAGTCCGCTGAGTGTAGTATCTGTGTGTCTTATGAGTAACCCAGCTGCAAAGTCTTTCTGAAGGGCAGAGGACAATGGACAGCCTGGAAGTTATTGATTGCTTCATGGAAAATGTCTGTCACTAGCCAGAGGTGACATCTAAAAACAGAAAAACTGACAAACGAAACGTTGAAGATACCAGTTATTTGCCAAATAATCATAGGTCTCGCATCAATCATTCACTATTTTCCCCACGTGACTTTGGGTTGTTTTTCTGTTGATGTCTATAAGCTTTTATTGCTGGGTTCTAAAACATGCAAAATTAAATCTGACATTTTGGTGGTAGGGTGGTTCACATGGTCTTTTTTATTCTTTCTGTGTAACGTACCGAAATCCACTTCCCAACTGCACTTGTTCTCCCAGAACAGGCCTTCTTTATTCTGGAGCACTATTATTTTTTTAAAATGAAACAACTGAGATGCAATTGATGTACAGACTTTCTGGTTTAATTACAGAGGTTGAACAAAATTATCCTGTGACACGTTTAGGAATTGCAACCATTTTTCTTCAAAGTCTCCTCATTTCAGGGACTCAAAAGTAATTCGACAAGTTAACTTTACCATAAATAAAATTGTAATTTTTAATACTTTGTAGAGAATCATTTGCAGGCAATGATTGGTGATGTCCATGGCTTCCAGACTTAAAGGGAATCTGTCACCCCATTTTTCGACTATGAGATGAGGCCATCGCCATCAGGGGCTTATCTACAGCATTCTGTAATGCTGTAGATAAGCCCCCCATGTTAGCTGAAAGAGAAGAAAAGCGCTGCCTGTGCGATCGCTGGTCTGACAGAGTGCTGTGCACACTGTCAGACCAGCGATCTGACCCCATACTGTGATGTCCCACCCTGAGACAAAGTAAAAATGTTAAAAAAATAAAAATAAACATGTGTAAAAAAAAAATTCCTAAATAATGGAAAAAAAATATTCCCCAATAAATTCACTTTAATGTAAAAAAAAAAAAAACAACAATAAAAGTACACATATTAAGTATCGCCGCGTCCGTAACGACCCACCCTATAAAACTGTCCCACTAGTTAACCCATTTAGGGAACCCTTTAAAAAAAAAAAACAAGTCTAAAAAACAATGATTTATCATCATACTGCCGAACAAAAAGTGGAATAACACGCGATCAAAAAGACGGATACAAACAAGCATGGTACCGCTAAAAACGTCATCTTGTCCCGCAAAAAACGAGCCACCATACAGCATCATCAGCGAAACAATAAAAAAGTTGTAGCTCGCAGAATAAAGCGATGCAAAAATAATTATTTTTTATATATAATCGTTTTAATCGTATAAAAGCGCCAAAACATAAAAAAATGATATAAATGAGGTATCGCCGTAATCGTACTGACCCGAAGAATAAAACTCCATTATCAATTTTACCACACGCGGAACACTATAAACGCCCCTCCCCCAAAAGAAACTCATGAATTGCTGGTTTTTGTTCATTCTGCCTCCCAAAAATCGTAATAAAAAGTGATAAAAAAATGTCATGTGCCCAAAAATGGTACAAATAAAAACGTCACCTTGTCCCGCAAAAAATAAGACCTCACATGACTCTGTGGGTCAAAATATAGAAAAATTATAGCTCCCAAAATGTGATGATGCAAAAACTACTTTTTGCAATAAAAAGCGTCTTTTAGCGTGACAGCTGCCAATCATACAAACCCGCTATAAATAGTAAATCAAACCCCCCTTTATCACCCCCTTAGTTAGGGAAAAATAATGAAATTAAAAAAATGTATTTATTTCCATTTTCCCGTTAGGGTTAGGGTTGGGGCTAAAGTTAGGGTTAGGGTTGGGGCTAAAGTTAGGGTTGGGACTAGGGTTACGGGTGTGTTAGGGTTAGGTTTGTGGTTAGGGTTATGATTAGGGTTGGGATTAGTGTTAGGGGTGTGTTGGGGTTAGGGTTGGAGTTAGAATTGGGGGGTTTCCACTGTTTAGGCACATCAGGGGCTCTCCAAATGTGACATGGCGTCTGATTTCAATTCCAGCCAATTCGGCGTTGAAAAAGTCAAACGGTGCTCCTTCCCTTCTGAGCTCTGCCATGCGACCAAACAGTAGTTTACCCCCACATATGGGGTATCAGCATACTTAGGACAAATTGCACAATAACTCTTGGGGTCCAATTTCTTCTGTTACCCTTGGGAAAATAAAAAATTGGGGGCGAAAATATCGTTTTTGTAGAAAAAAATATGATTTATTATTTTTATGGCTCTACGTTATAAACTTCTGTGAAGCACTTGGGGGTTCAAAGTTCTCACCACACATCTAAATAAGTTCCTTTGGGGTCTAGTTTCCAAAATGGGGTCACTTTGGGGGGTTTCCACTGTTTAGGACTCCTCCAAACGCGACATGACACCCGCAGACCATTCCATCAAAGTCTGCAATGCAAAACGTCACTACTTCACTTCTAAGCCCCAACGTGTGCCCATACAGTAGTTTTCTCCCACATATAGGGTATCAGCGTACTCAGGACAAATTGGAAAAAACTTTTTGGGTCCAATTTCTCCTGTTACCCTTGAGAACATAAAAAACTGGGGACTAAAAGATCAGGTTTGTGGAAAAAATAAGATTTTTTTATTTTCACGTCAGGGCGTTATAAACTTCTGTGAAGCACTTGGGGGTTCAAAGCGCTCACCACACATCTAGATAAGTTCCTTTGGGGTTCTAGTTTACAAAATAGGGTCACTTGTGGTGGGTTTCCACTGTTTAGGCACATCAGGGGCTCTCCAAACGCGACATGACACCCGCAGACCATTCTATCAAAGTCTTCATTACTAAACGTCACTACTTCTATTCCGAGCCCCAACGTGCCCCCACACAGTAGTTTTCTCCCACATATAGGGTATCAGCGTACTCGATACAAATTGGACAACAACTTTTAGGGTCCAATTTCTCCCCTTACCCTTTGGAAAATAAAAAAATTGGTGACTAAAAGATCATTTTTGTGGGAGAAAAATAGGATTTTTTATTTTCATGCCCGGGCATTATAAATTTGTGTGCAGCACTTCGGGGTTCAAAGTGCTCACCACAGATCTAGATAAGTTCCTTAGGGGGTCTAGTTTCCAAAATGGGGTCACTTGTGGGGGGTTTCCACTGTTTAGGCACATCAGGGGCTCTCCAAACGCGACATGACACCCGCAGACCATTCTATCAAAGTCTTCATTACTAAACGTCACTACTTCTATTCCGAGCCCCAACGTGCCCCCACACAGTAGTTTTCTCCCACATATAGGGTATCAGCGTACTTGATACAAATTGGACAACAACTTTTAGGGTCCAATTTCTCCCCTTACCCTTTGGAAAATAAAAAATTGGTGACTAAAAGATCATTTTTGTGGGAGAAAAATAGGATTTTTTATTTTCATGCCCGGGCATTATAAATTTGTGTGCAGCACTTGGGGGTTCAAAGTGCTCACCACAGATCTAGATAAGTTCCTTAGGGGGTCTAGTTTCCAAAATGGGGTCACTTGTGGGGGGTTTCCACTGTTTAGGCACATCAGGGACTCTGCAAACTGAACATGACACCCATCAAAGTCTGCATTCCAAAATGTCATTACTTCCTTTCCGAGCCCTGCCGTGCACCCAAACAGTATTTCCCCCCCCACATATGGGGTATCAGCGTACTCGGGACAAATTGGACAACAACTTTTGGTGTCCAATTTCCTTGTGAAAAATCAAAATTGGAATATTGGGGACTAAAGAATCATTTTTTGTGGAATTTTTTTTTTTTTTTGCTTTTACACCCTGGCATTATAAACTTTAGTGAAACATTTGGGGGTTGAATGTGCTCCCAACAGATCTAGATAAGTTCCTTAAGGGGTCTAGATTCCAAAATGGTGTCACTTGTGGGGGGTTTCCACTGTTTAGGCACATCAGGGGCTCTTTAAACGCGACATGGCATACAGCCAATTCTGCGTTGAAAAAATCAAACTGCGCTCCTTCCCTTCCAAGCTCTGCCATGCACCCAAACAGTGGTTTACCCCCACATATTGGGTATCAGCGTACTCAGGATAAATTGCACAATAATTTTTGAGGTCTTGTTACCCTTGGGAAAATAAAAATTGGGGTGAAAAGATCATTTTTGTGGAGAAAATATGATTTTTTAATTTTACGGCTCTACATTATAAACTTGTGTGAAGCACTTGGGGGTTCAAAGTGCTCATCACAGATCTAGATAAGTTCCTTAGGGGGTCTAGTTTCTAAAATGGGGTCACTTGTGGGCGATTCCCACTGTTTAGGCACATCAGCGGTTATCCAAATGCGACATGGCGTCCAATCTCGATTCCAGCCAATTTTGGTTTGAAAGTCAAATGGCGCTCCTTCCCTTCTGCCGTGCGCCCAAACAGTGGTTCCCCCCACATATGGGGTGTCAGCGTACTCAGGACAAATTGGACAACTTTTATGGTCCAATTTCTCATGTTACCCTAGGGAAAATAAAAAATTGGTGACTTAAATATTACTTTTGTGGGAAAAAAAATAGGATTTTTTATTTTCATGCCCGGGCATTATAAAATTGCGTGAAGCACTTGGGGATCAAAGTGCTCACCACAGATCTAGAAAATTTCCTTAGGGGGTCTAGTTTCCAAAATGGGGTCACTTGTGGGGGGTTTCCACTGTTTAGGCACATCAGGGACTCTGCAAACTGAACATGACACCCATCAAAGTCTGCATTCCAAAACGTCATTATTTCCTTTCCGAGCCCTGCGGTGCGTCCAAACAGTATTTCTCTCCCACATATGGGGTATCAGCGAACTCTGGACAAATTGGACAACAACTTTTGGGGTCCAATTTCCTTGGGAAAAATCAAAAATTGGGGACAAAAAAATCATTTTTGTGGAATTTTTTTTTTTTCTCACACCCAGGCATTATAAATTTTAGTGAAACACTTGGGGGTTCAAAGTTCTCACAACAGATCTAGATAAGTTCCTTAGGGGGTCTAGTTTCCAAAATGGTGTCACATGTGGGAGGTTTCCACTGTTTAGGCACAGTAGGGGCTCTCGAAACGCGACATGGCGTCCAATCTCAATTCCCGCCACTTTTGTTTGAAAAAGTCAAACGGCACTCCTTCCCTTCTAAGCCCTGCCGTGCGCCCAGACAGTGGTTTTCCCCCACATATGGGGTATCGGCGTACTCAGTAGAAATTGCACAACAACTTTTTCTGTCCATTTTCTCCTTTAAACCCTTGTGAAAATAAAAAAAATTGTTTGTAAAAGATCATTTTTGTGACTAAAAAGTTAAATGTTCATTTTTTCCTTCCAAGTTGCTTCAGCGCCTGTGAAGCACCTGAAGGGTTAATAAACTTCTTGAATGTGGCTTTGAGTACCTTGAGGGGTGCAGTTTTTAGAATGGTGTCACTTTTGGGTATTTTCTGCCATATAGACCCCTCAAATGTGAGGTGGTTCCTAAAAAAAAAATGGTTTTGTACAATTTGTTGTAAAAATGAGAAATCGCTGGTCAACTTTTAACCCTTATAACATCGTAGCAAAAAAAAAAATTTGGTTTCAAAATTGTGCTGATGTAAACATGTGGGAAATGTTATTTAGTAACTATTTTGTGTGACATATTTCTCTGTTTTAAGGGAATAAAAATTAAAAGTTTGAAAATTGCAAAATTTTCAAAATTTTTGCCATATTTCCATTTTTTTTCATAAATAACTGCAAATTATATCAAAGAAATTTTACCACTATCAGGAAGTACAATATGTCACGAGAAAACAATCTCAGTATCGTGAAGATCCATTGAAGCGTTCCAGAGTTATAACCTCATAAAGAGACAGTGGTCAGAATTGTAAAAATTGGCGCGGTCATTAACGTGCAAACCACCCATGGGGCTTAAGGGCCCATGCACACGTTGCGGATTCACTTGCAGATTTTTCCGCGCCGATTTTGCTAAATCCGCAGGTAAAATGATCTGTGAATTTTCCACGGATTTCCCCTGCGGTTTTACACCTGCGGATTTTTATAATGGAGCAAGTGTAAAACTGCTGCGGATTCCGCACAAAGAATTGACATGCTGCGGATTCAAATCCGCAGCAAATCCACATGGAAAAATCCGCAGCAAGTGCACAGCGGTTTTTTTTTCCATAGCCTAACATTGTACTGTATAGCACCTGCGGTTCTGCAGTGGATCCGCAGCACAATCCGCAACGTGTGCACATACCCTTACACCTCCTTTCTTCATGTGTTCAATACTTTTTTTCCTTGTGTAATTTCTCATTACACATAAAAACATCTACGGTTTTGATTTCTTTACCTGTGTGGATTGAATGAGGTTTTTACCGACCTCTAGTGAGAATTTCATGTCAATAGCAGCTTTTAGCAACACATTTACTTTGTATATATGTAGGTAGCTATAAGAGAGCGCTTAAACCCTTTAGCAACTGCCGATACGCATTAGAACTGCGGCTGCTATTGATGGAAAACTAGATCTGAACTGAAAAAGTAAATTGATGTGTATGCAAAATGTAAATGCATATTAACACATGACCATTACACAGAAAACCAGGCACAAAAACAAATGTCCTAAAATAAAATAAAAATTTTTTTTTGCAAAAATTGCATGAAGGTAGTAATAATTATAAGGGTATTTGGTAAACATAATTTTGATCAAAAGAATGTACAAGCCATCCCGCCACGTCAAGGCAGCCCTTTGTGGGACAGTCCTACTCTAATATTAAAAACCTTTCCACTTGTCAAGTGATGTAAATGGGAACAAGGCAGAGGGACTGAACCCACCAGTTGAAGCATAGGCCAGACAGGATGGATTTCTCAACTCAGAAAATACACCGATCACTAATAAAGCTGTAGTGCCCAAAGAGTCGGAAAATCTCCATGGTCTCGACTACCGTGGATAGCCGAGACCTCAGAACGTGATCAGGGTCGGATTTTCCGATGATCACTGTTAGGCCGGAGTCACACTAGCGAGTTTGATGCGAGTTAGTCGCACAACTTACTCGCATCAACACCCGGCACGGCCGCCCGCTGTCTGACCAGAGTGTGCGGCTGCATGTATTTCTATGCCGCCGCGCACTCTGGTCCGAGAGCGGGCGGCCGTGCCGGGTGTTGATGCGAGTAAGTCGTGCGACAAACTCGCTAGTGTGACGCCGGCCTTATTCAGTGAATAACGGCGATCACAACAAAAAAAGAAAAGTGTGCACGCTGTTTCAATAATTTCTCTCCGAGGGGGGAAAAGAATGGCGGGCGCATGCGCAGTGCATCCACCGAGATCAGCTGGCCTGTACAAACATGTGGGGCAGGTGCATACCCGAGCACCCGATGCAAACTGGAGTAGCGAGCTCTTGCGCTCAACACTAATGACGGTGTATTAAGTATGACAATCTAATGTTATCAAATTCTGTGTCGTAGCGGTGGGTTCAAAATGCTCGCTATACCCCTGAATAAAATCCTTGAGGAGTGTAGTTTCCAAAATGGGGTCACTTGTGGGGGTATCAGGGGCTCTCCAAACACGACATGGCATCCACTAGTTATTCCAGCAAATTTTACATTCAAAAAGTCAAATGGCGCTCCTTCCCTTCTGAACCCTGCCGTGCGCCCAAACAGTTGATTTCCCCCACAAATAAGGTATAAGCATATTCAGGAGATATTGCACAACACATTTTGGTGTCCATTTTGTACTGTTATCCTTTTGAAAATAAAAAAGTTTGTGTCTAAAGTAAATTTTTAGTGAGAAAAATTAAATGTTCATTTTTTTTCTTTCTACATTGCTTCAGTTCCTGTGGGTCACCGGATGAGTTAATAAACTTCTTGAATGTGGTTTTGAGCATCTTGAGGGGTGCTGTTTTTAGAATGATGTCCCTTTTGGCTACTTTCTGTCATAGACCCCTCAAAGTCACTTCAAATGTGATGTG
Organism: Oophaga sylvatica; assembly: GCA_033576555.1. Lineage (NCBI taxonomy): Eukaryota > Metazoa > Chordata > Amphibia > Anura > Dendrobatidae > Oophaga > Oophaga sylvatica. The sequence continues at coordinate 182,515,107 of JARQOD010000001.1, read as the reverse complement.
GTCCCTAAAAAAAAAAGGTTTTGTATATTTTGTTGGAAAAATGAGAAATCGCTGGTCATCTTTTAACCCTTATAACTTCCTAAAAAAAAAATTTTCAGCAGCAGATGGAAGGAAGGGAGACACATTCATTACCAGTGGGTAGGCGGAGCCCACACAGGATAGAACACCTCAGATTAAAAAAGAGTGTTGACCGGCCCCTCCAGCTTGGGCTCCTCCTACTCCAGCTCTCCAGTCTAAAATTTGAGGTCATAGAGGATAGTCGCTGCTGGAGCAGCTCCTCAGAAATTTTTTTTATTTTAACCGGACAGAGACTTGGACCCCCGTGGTCTAGAGGTCTCAGGGGTCTCAGCGCTGCTGGACCCCAACCTCTCCCTTGGCGGATCTGTATTACCCTTTAAGGAGGTCCCTGCAGAACCCTGCCGGCCCTGGGGGATGAGGATTGCTTCCCTGGCGGGGACGCAAACCGCGCTTCTGGGGTCACTGCGTTCCCCGCCCTGGGGGGGAAGCTACGGGCACAGCGCCACAAATCCCTGGGGGTCCCTGTGGCGCTCAGCGGGGTGAGTACTCCACATTTTAATGTGTTTGAGTGCCTCAGCGGCTGCTGCGGCAGCCGCTGCTACATGTATTCAGTGTGGTGATTGTGTACTTTTGTCCGCAGGTGGATGCCTGCAGGACATGGGAGCGGAGAGCGGAGTGAGTCGCGCGCTTTTTTTGAAACCGACGGGGGGGCGTGGCTTCGCGCTTCCCCGTTTTTTCGCAGGCAGGAAGCGCTCTTAGCGCGCGCTTTACCCTGCCTTTTCTCTTCCGGCTTCTCTTCTCTAGCACGGCGGCCATTACTGACGGCCTCCTCGGGCTCCTCACTCTCCGCTCTCCACGACCGACCGAAAGGAACAAGAACACTGCACCGCGGCCAGCTGGGTGAGTCGCTTGTACCTGTCAGGGCAGAAGCTGGACCCCCTCACCCCCACAGCGCAGGGCGCCTTTCTGGAGGTACTGTCACACGGAACGCTCCCGCTACGATCACGATAGCGACGCATATTAATGCGTCAAGCGCAGCGGTCGGAGGTGTCAGTGATATCAAAATGGAGGCCCTCGCTCGTTCTATTGATGGCCTTTCTGACCTTCTAGGTTATTGGGTGTCGGCTAAATCCTCTCATGGTAGGAAGCGACACAGGCCGGTGCCATCCTTCCCGCATAGCGACTCGGAGATCTCGGGCATGGAGGGTTCTCCTTCAAGCTCGGATGGGGAGATGTCCGATTCGGATAAGGAGGATCGGCAGGGACACTCTGCCTCTCTTTTGAGCCGTACAGAGGCTTTTATTGGAGCCATAAGGGAGGCGTTACAGTTAACGGAGGAGGTAACTAGACGTCCTGGTAAGTCGGCCCGGATGTTTCAGGAGTCGCATAGGTCGCGATCAGCCTTACCATCTCTGGATGAGCTTAATGGGGCAGTGGGGAAGGAACGCCTGTGTCCAGATAAACGTTTTCAGGGGACACGGTTTTTTGAGACGTTGTATCCGTGTGCAACGGAGTTGATTGATAATTGGATTCCTTCTCCTGAAGTGGATGTCCCTTTATCCCAGCTTAGCAAATCCTCATTACTTCCTGTTAAAGGGAAGGCGAGTCTGCAGGATCCGCTGGACAGAAAAACGGAGATGGCGGCAAAATCCATCTACGAGGCCGCGGGTCATGGATTCAGAGCAGTACTAGGCTCCATGTGTGCTTGTAAAGCTTCCCTGAGCTGGATAGACTGTCTACGGACGGCGTGGCAAGATGGATCCCCACTATCCGAGGTAGAGGGGCTTTTCAAGTTGTTGGAGGATGCAGCCCGATATGGCAGTGATGCAGGTTTGGATACTGCGTCAGTGCTGTCCAGGGCGCAATCCTCGGCGATCACAGTCAGGAGAGCACTGTGGCTTAGACAGTGGACCGGAGACGCGGTTTCCAAGCAAGGTTTGCTATCTTTAGCTTACAAGGGTGGTCAGCTATTTGGATCTGACCTCACGGAGCTGATTGCCAAGGCAAAGGCAAAAGAAACGGCTTTACCGCAGCGAAGAGCTGTGACTTCTGCGTCTGGCAGGCATAGTGCCGGTAGTAGTCGGCGGTCCTTTCGGTCCAGGGGACGGTTCGGTCAGTCCTCTTGGGGATCGGGTCGTCCCTCTTTTTCGGGAAAAAAAACGCTCAGAAATCCCGCACTCCCTGGAAACAGAGCTTCCGCCAAGACAAGCGGGAAGCTGACAAAAAGCCCGCTAAGGCGGACTGACGCCAGGGTCTCACTCGAGGGCTCTCGAGTGGGAGGTCGCCTGCTCCAATTCGAACCGACTTGGGTTTCCCGCGTGTCAGACGCCTGGGTGACGCGGGTTGTGTCGGCAGGCTATTTCATAGAGTTTCTTTCTCGACCCCCAGACAGTTTTTGCCAATCTCGCATTCCGTCAGAGCCCGAGCTATTTGCCGCTCTACTGCGGGAGATCGATTCCCTTCTGCAGAAGGGTGTGGTGGTACCGGTTCCGCCGGAGGACCGGGGAAGAGGGTTTTATTCCAACCTCTTTGTGGTCCCCAAAAAGGAGGACAAATTTTGCCCCATTCTGGATCTCAAAAGATTGAATCGGCATGTCCGCATCCGGAAATTCCGCATGGAGTCACTTCGCTCCGTTGTGGCGGCCCTGTCGCAGAACGATTTTTTGGCGTCAATCGACATTCGCGACGCTTATTTGCATGTTCCCGTCGGAGGGGCCCACCAACGCTTCCTTCGTTTTGCCATAGGTCAGGACCATTACCAGTTTGTGGCCCTGCCATTCGGGTTGGCCACAGCACCCAGAGTTTTTACAAAAATTCTGGCACCTCTCATGGCGATTCTGCGAAGACGGGGTTACGATTCTTCCCTATCTGGACGACCTTTTGATTGTGGCATCCTCAAAGGAGGAGGCGGGTGACGACTCGCAATCTATCCCTTCAGCTCCTGGAGGACTTCGGGTGGCTGGTCAATTGGGAGAAGTCGTCTCTGGAACCGTCGCAGTCAATCCTGTTTTTGGGAATGCATTTCGACACGGTAAGAGCAGTGGTGTCTCTGCCTCCAGACAAGCAAGCGAGTCTTCTTCGACATGTACAGGTTATGAAGTCTTCGACAGCAATGTCCCTTCGAAGGTGTATGCGCCTTCTGGGTTTGATGGTGGCGTCGATGGAGGCAATTCCGTTTGCCCAATTTCATTCCAGGGCTCTCCAAATGCTCATCTTGAACCGTTGGGATCGATCGCAGTTTTCACTGGATTGCAGTGTCATCATCTCCCACAGGGTGCGAGAGTCTCTAGGATGGTGGTTACGTCCGGAAGTGTTATCCCTGGGGAAGTCCTTCCTCCCTCCGAGGTGGTCGATCATAACCACCGATGCCAGCCTGACGGGCTGGGGGGGGGGTGTCTGGAACGATCTCTGGATTCAGGGAGTATGGTCGTTGGAAGAGTCTGTCCTGCCGATCAACCTCCTGGAATTGAGGGCAATTTTCCTTTGCCTCCAACACTGGACGGTCCCTTTAAGCGGTCTACCAGTCCGAGTGCAGACAGACAACGCGACGGCGGTCGCGTATATCAACCATCAAGGTGGGACGAGGAGCTTCAGGCTCATGATGGAAGGTGTCTCGAATCCTGGTATGGGCCGAGGCCAGGGTGCCAGCCATCTCTGCGATTCACATTCCAGGAGTTCAGAATATCACAGCGGACTTCCTCAGTCGCGAAAAGATGGATCCCGGAGAATGGAGTCTTCATCCGGAAATTTTTGCACTGCTGTGCTCCCGTTGGGGGACTCCCCAAGTGGATTTGATGGCATCCAGGTTCAATGCCAAGTTACCGACGTTCATGTCCAGGTACAAGGACCCGAAGGCTGTGGCGGTGGATGCTCTGGTGGCTCCTTGGGACCAATTCGAGCTAATCTATGTGTTCCCGCCGATATCCTTACTTCCTCTGGTGTTGCGTCGGATCAGACTGGAGAGAGTCCCGGCTATGTTGATAGCCCCAGATTGGCCAAGGAGGACGTGGTTCTCGACACTGGTGTCGCTTCTGGCAGCGCCTCCATTTCCACTTCCTCTTCACCCGGACCTGTTAACCCAAGGGCCCGTTCGTCACCCGGACCTGAAGTCTCTGCGTTTGACGGCGTGGCTCTTGAGACCGAAATCTTGATCCGTCAAGGTTTTTCAGCCGAAGTCATTGCCACTCTGCGAGCTGCCAGAGGTCCGGCTACTACTAGGATTTATCACAAGACTTGGGAAGCCTTCTTTTCGTGGTGTTCGGGTTCTTCTAGGAACCCGAGGATTTTTTCCATTCCCAATTTGTTGGCCTTTTTGCAGTATGGGCTAGACAAGGGTTTGGCAGTAAGCACTCTGAAGGGGCAGGTTTCTACTCTGTCCTTGCTGTTTCGGAAGGCTATCGCCTCGCGTAGGGACGTACGTTCCTTTTTTCGCGGGGTAACCCGTCAATTTCCGCCGCTGAAGGCGTTTGTGTCTCCTTGGCGGCTCAATCTTGTCTTGGAGGCTTTCAACATGGGCCTTTTGAGCCTATGGACTCTGTTAGCCTTTCTTTGCTCTCTTGGAAGGTTGCCTTCCTAGTGGCGGTCACTTCTTTGAGAAGGGTTTCTGAGTTGGCGGCTCTTTCTTGCTCGCCTCCTTTTCTGGAGTTTCACCCGGATCGCGTAGTGCTTCGCACACGGGGCGACTTTCTACCTAAGGTGGTGTCACAATTTCATGTTAATCAGGATATTGTGTTGCCCTCGCTTTGTCCGGAGCCGAGGAATGCGAAGGAACGGGCCTTGCACACATTGGATTTAGTGCGGGCTTTGAAGTTCTATTTGTCTATTACTGAAAGTTTTCGGAAGTCGGATTCTCTGTTTGTGATTCCAGCAGGTCGTCGACGTGGGCAACGAGCTTCCAAGGATTCTATAGCTCGTTGGATTCGGTCGGCCATTTTAGAGGCTTACCGACTTAAGGGCGAACCTTGCCCGATTAAGATTCGAGCTCACTCCACGAGGGCTGTGGGTTCATCATGGGCCTTTCATCAAGGGGCCTCGGCAGCTTAGCTCTGCCGGGCGGCGACCTGGCGTTCCGTCCACACATTTACGAAATTTTATAAGGTGGACGTCAGTGCTTCCGCTGATGCGGCCTTAGGACGTAGGGTCCTGCAGGCGGCTGTAGTTTAAAGTTCTTGTGAACTTGTTTTTAGCGCTGGTTGCGCATTTATTTAAGTTGTTGGGAATCTGCCTCTGTTGGTTTTTTGCCCACCCTTAATTTTTGGACTGCTTTGGGACGTCCCACTGGTAATGAATGTGTCTCCCTTCCTTCCATCTGCTGCTGAAATACCGATTTTGGTAAGACCTTACCTGTAAAAATCCTTTTCAGCGAAGGAAGGAAGGGAGACACAGATCCCTCCCATGGCAGAAGTGTGTTGTTGTGTTTTCAGATGCGGCGTGACCCTTCTCTGATAGCGATTATCTGGGCTGAGGTCGGCGCGCTAAGGCTCTTTTCCAGCATTGCCAGCTTATCGCAGTGGTCAGGTTCAGTGAGTAGTACCTGGAACTGTGTGGTTTTTTCTGTTATATGCATAACCTATCTTCTTGTTTTGTCTCTGAAGTTCTTCAGAAGGGGTTATGTTGCTCCGCTGGTGATTTTTGCTCTTCCTTAGCTTGTGTACGGACTGGAGAGCTGGAGTAGGAGGAGCCCAAGCTGGAGGGGCCGGTCAACACTCTTTTTTAATCTGAGGTGTTCTATCCTGTGTGGGCTCCGCCTACCCACTGGTAATGAATGTGTCTCCCTTCCTTCCTTCGCTGAAAAGGATTTTACAGGTAAGGTCTTACCAAAATCCGTATTTTTTCCAAAAATTGTGCTGATGTAGACATGTGGGAAATGTTATTTACTAACTATTTTGTGTGGCCCCACTCTCTGATTTAAGGGCATAAGAATTAAGTTTGAAAATTGTGAAATTCCCCAGATTTTGTTTTTGTTTTTTTCCACAAATAAACACAAGTCATATCAAAGAAAATGTACGACTATCGTGAAGTACAATATGTCATGAAAAAAAAAATCTCAATCATTGGGACCCATTGAAGCGTTCCAGAGTTCTAACCTCATAAAGTGACAGTGGTCAGTATAGTAAAATTTGGCTTGGTTATTAAGATCGAAAATTGACTTGGTCATTGAGAGGTTAATAGCACATGCATTATTGACTTCCCACATTATCTTTCATCTGGATATTTGGGTGTGAACTTTGGCACGTGTGTCTCATAATAAAGAAATAAATATCTCATTATTATATCCTATTGTCTGTCTGCCTTAATCGCTATGGCGACATCAGAAACCTTCACTGATTTTCAATCTAAAAATGTGAAACCTCAACCTTGATTTTACCACAGTGATCAGATTAGGTAATTGTGTTTTTCCCTCTTTTAATGAAAAGATGTTTTATGTTTGTGACCAGTGTTGCACTATTTAAAGGGATAACACCTAACCAACGGGGGTTGTCCCTCACAATGGTAATTTACTGCTATATATAAATTTTGTAATTTTTGGTGTATACATTACATAGTGGGCAAAAAATTGTCCTTTTCTCTTGACCTGCTTGGTTTGTGTAATTTGTGTTTAACTATTAAAATTGAGAAATTTAAAAAAAAACTTTAGATCCCTGCCTTATATGTGGGGGTGGTTAGGTGTTATACATTTATAGAGTTTCTTCTATTAGTGAGTTATTCCAGTTTGGGATTTTCTGTTGTATAACTATTTAAAGGGAACCTGTCAGCAGGATTGTGCACAGTAACCTACAGATAGTGTCAGGTCGGCGCCGTTATCCTGATTAAAATGATACCTTTGTGATGAAATCTGACTTGTGGTTGTTATTTAATCTGTATTTTCAGTTTTACATTAATGAGATTCTTGTGCTCTGGAGCGGCCTGTGGGGGTCTTTATGTGGTACTCTGCTTATGAATTCATCAGTATGGCTTCTGACAGGGCACTGATCCCTCACTGACCTGTCCCCTATTTTACATAATTTTTTTTTTGATGGTAGGTACACATTCAGTAAAAAAAAAATCAGTCTGAAAATGGCGCTGGCCGCGCCTGTGCAGTAGCAGGTATCGGCGATCTGATAACTGCTATGGCACCATCTTGCTAGAGAAAAAAAATTGACTCCAAGGTGGCACCTTCGGTGATCCGATAGCTGTTACTGCGCTCTCATTTTCAGACTGATTTTTTTATTTTTTGTTATCATGTATACCATCAAAAAAAAATATTAAATGCACATTATAGATGTGATCATGCTGCAGTGCCGGCGCCTGCAGAAGGGAATTTTTTTTTTTTATAATCATTATGTAAACTAGGGGGCAGGTCACTGAGGGATAGCTAAGCCAGCACATTTTTATGGGGGTTAGATCACTTTTTTTTTTTTGTTACCATTAGGTAGACTGATAGTGTATAAGAGCACTTAATAAAATGTGTTGTGATTCTTTATTTTCAGCAGACACCCCTCCTCCAGCTTACATGCCTCCTGAGGATCAGATGACCCAGGAGAACTCTCAGCCGATGGACACAAACATGATGGTGCCTCCCATCCCTCAAGAAATAAATCGAGCAGGTGAGCGGAGCAGTCCTGGCAGTGTGTGACCCTGCTCATAAATCCTAGCCCGCAGTCGCTGTAATGGCCTAGAAATCCCAGCAGCTTGTCATTGGTGGGCAAGTATTGTTTAAACAGGAAAACACTTGATATGTTGATAAAACGCTCAGTGAGCAGTACACTCGTTGGCGTGATTGCCATATCAACCATTTCCTTGTTTACATAACAACCGAGGAAGAAAAAATATCTCAAACTCATTGTCCCTTCTGTTCCCATAAAGGAATGGGAAGCGTGCTACTTGACAAGCTGCAGTTGTGACAAACTAATCACGTGCTGCGAATTTCAGGCTGACATTTAGCAAAAGAATCTCTGAAAGTGGCATGGCCAGCGGATATACTGTCCTGTGTACTCAGTGTAGCCAAACTGCACAACAAGCTGTAGTCTGGCTACTGGAAAGCTCATGGCAGTGCACTGGGGCACTGTAAAAGCATACAGGAGACCTGAAGTCTCTTTTGGTAGGTGATGGACCTGTCACTATAGATAGGGGAAATTGTGCTCGATTCACACATGCAGGCTTTTTGAGTAGCTTCCAATGCAGTATTTTGAAGAGGACACAAGTGGAAAAACGAGGGTAAACATCATCCCAAACGCCAAGAAAAACGATGCAAAAAATTTTTGTTTTTCTACCTTTGTGTGAAGACACACTTGTAATTACAATACAATAACCCTAAAGTAACTGGCCAACAAATGTGTAACGTACCTCCTGTAAGGACTTGGCTGCCACCCCTCTGTGCACTTCACCATTGACCTTTTCAGTTTTGCTCTGGGTTTTTGCTCCTGATTTTAGGAACTTCCCGTGGGAACTCTCTCTACTTCCCTTTTTCACATGTGGCTCAAGACCGCAGGTCTCAAGAGTTTTGTTCCTGTACATGTGGCACTGTAGAGGAGGGCATGTTCACACAGAAGAGCTGATCCCAATAGCGAAGTGATAAACTATATATCCTTCTATCCTCCATATTGTCATGCTGTTAGACCTTGGTCTTTACGCTGTCCCACAAATACACAGCTCATTCTTTACAGCAGAGTAATAGGCACATTGCTTTTTACATGGCATCTGCGGCTGTATTTGTCTATTCTCGCTCGTCTCCACACTTCATGGTAATTGTCGTTTAATTTAAAGAGGCGGCGCTTGATAGGCAATGCGCCCGAGGCACGCAGTGCCGGACTAGCTCAGGGCAGTATGTTTAGCAACCCGTCTCACAGCCCTATCCTGCTTTTCCAGCCCCACACTGATAGGTTTAAGCTGTGATAAAATAGATTTTGCAGTTTTTTTTTTAAACCTACACTATGTGAACAAGGCTTTAAAGGGGGGGGGGTGTTATCCACTACTTGGAAAAGTATTTGCACTTTGGATAAAACAGTTTCGGACGAGAGAAGTTGTGATCTCTGTAGCCCATCCGTGGCCACTGATTTAGGCTGCAGCTCCTAAAGGCACTGTCACACTTAGCGATCGCACCAGCGAACACGACAACGACTCGACCTGGAGAGATCGCTGGTGCGATCGCTATGTGATCGCTAGTTAGATTCCAAACACAACTCATCAGCGATCTGTATAACGACCTCTGCGGTCGTTGGGAAAACCTAGTCCCACCTGCAACGCTGGTAAAGTCGTTCATAAGGGTGTCACACTCAGCGATTCAGGCTCACCAGCGGGACACCAACGACCAAAAAACGGCTCAGAACGTTCATAAGCGATCAACGACATCTCAGCAGGGGCCACATCGCTGCTACATGTCACACACAGCTAAGTCGCTAACGAGATCGCTACTGCATCATAAAATCGGTGACGCATTAGCAATCTCATTAGCGATCTCGTTTAGTGTGACAGTACCTTAAGTCACATTGTGTCATGCAAGTTCCCGTAGGCACAGTGCGGGCATCGTTGGAACGGCCCCCTGTCTAAGAGGTATTTTCCATCCTTATTTTACATGGGGTGCTGTTTAATTCAAGAGTGGAGGTTCCCCTTTAATTATTTTTGGAATAATAAAGACTATTCAGATGAAATGCAGCACAACTAGTAATTTTAGGACTAAAGCCCCCGTCTCACATAGTGATATCGCTAGCGAGATCGCTGCTAAGTCACTAGTTTTGTGACGCAGCAGCGAGCTCACCAGCGATATCGCTGTGTGTGACATTCAGCGACGATCAGCCCCCCTACCGGGTATCGCTGATCGTCGCTGAAAGGCCAGGACATTTTTTTGATCGCTGGTCTCCCGCTGACAGGCACGCATCGCTGCGTGTGACAGGCGGGAGACCAGCGATCCACTGGTAACCAAGGTACACAGCGGGTTTCCAGGCGCAGGGCTGTGCCTAGAAACCCGCTGTGTACCTTGGTTACCAGCTCCCTGCATCAGGGCACTGGTATCCAAGGTACACTGCGGGTAACTAAGCGATGTTACCCGCAGTGTCGCTTGTACTGATCGCTGCCTGAGCTGCCTGTTTGGCAGCTCAGCAGCGATAATGTAGCGATACACCAGCGATCCTGATCGTTGTCGGGATCGCTGGTGTATCGCTATGTGAGACCCAGCCTTAATCGTTTCAGAGGCTGCTGTGGTTTGATTGCTGCCACATTCCTTTTGATTCTATCTTAGGGGGACCTGGGCCCCCAACTGTTTCTATTGTGTGCCCTTCTAGAAGTGTTGGGTCGGGCTTTGGCCAGCCTACACTGCCAGACATTTGGTTGGTCCTCAGAGGTTACATTTAGCAAGCTGCATCCTGTCAGTGGAGTTGGGTGATTTCCATTGTTGGCCTTTGCTGGGAACAGAGACGCATCCCACCTGCTCTGCATGACTTATAGCAAACGTAAGGAAGTTGTGTGAGAAATCTCGGCGAGAGGGATGATTCATCCCGGAAGAATTGCCAGCTGGCAGGGTTTCTTTCAAACGTTGAGAAAGCTGTAGCCTTGATGGTTACTGGTATCTTGATGTGTGAAGGTTAAGTAACCCTTTCTTTTATAATCTGGCACATATTAATTATATCTGCAGTGGGCTGTTCAGCGGAGCCACATAATTGAGAAATAGGTAACGTGTCCTCATGGATTAGATTTGCTGTTGCCATACCAGCTGCTGTTTGCTGATAAACTTTCTTAATTCTATGGGTTACCGTTTTCTCTTTTGCAATTTGCACACTTGGCCGTTAAATAATGCCGGTGTGTGACAGTATACAGGTACTGAATGTCCGCAGTGATCCTATAATAAACAGCGTCTGACTCTGGCCCATGAAATCTCTTCTGCACAAGGTGGTTTTATTGAAGATGTGGTGTTATGGAGGGCAATCACTTTGGAAAATTACTTGCAAATGTCCTGTTAAACACAAATAAGTTTAGGACCCACATACTTGTGTAGATTACAATCTGATCAGTACTAAAAGCTGCATTATTGGGCTGGTTCAGACTAATGTCATGGATAAAGTAAAGGCTTCCGCGCATACAATGTACCCCATCACTGTACATGTCATTCCATCTTGCCTTCTGCCCTATCAATGTATTGCACAACTGGTTCCGGGTTCCATACACACCGTATGTCCGGATTTATTTTGTTCCCATGCCATATAATTGTGATGTCTGTCTTGCAGATGTTCAAGCTGTTGCTTATGAGGAGCCAAAACACTGGTGTTCTATTGTCTATTATGAGCTGAACAATCGCGTAGGAGAAGCGTTTCACGCCTCCTCCACAAGTGTCTTGGTGGATGGCTTCACCGATCCTTCAAACAACAGGAACAGATTTTGTCTTGGGCTTTTGTCGAATGTTAACCGCAACTCCACCATTGAGAACACTAGGAGGCATATTGGGAAAGGTATGTCTCATTGGGCAGTAGTGATGTGACATGATTTTAAAGCCCCATTCCAGCATTGTATTTTGTTACAGCTGTGGAGTGGTGCTACTAATCTAAGTTCCTTGACCCTAGTTATATTCATACCAGCCACTGCTGTCTTCGATTCTTCCTGGCGATGCTTTGCTCCCACACTGCCATTTTGTGACCACAAGTCAGAGGTAACTGTCACAAGCTCTCAATGTAAGTCTATGAGAGCTTTGTCCTGGCTCTCTTAGACTAGCATCGAGTTGTGACTTTCGGGAAGCCCAGCAAACGCTGGAGCGATCCTGCAGATCAAAAACCGGAGCGTTGCCAAGAACAGAAGAAGACTGTGGCTGGTAAGTATATGACATGGGGCAGGAACCTTACATTAGTATCACCACTCCAGCACTGCAATACAAAACCCGCTCAAGTGGTCCCTTGGCTCTTTCTTCCTTTTAATTGTATATATATCCAATATGCAACAACAACTATCTTCCATACACTTTATTGAAGAGGAGAATGCAATGTTTGTTTTTTAGATTTTGGATACAGAAAAGCTGCTTCATGTATCTATTCTATATCATGCATATTGAGTTCTGTGCCTGTTTTCTAGGTGTTCACTTGTATTACGTTGGAGGTGAAGTGTACGCTGAGTGTCTGAGTGACAGCAGCATTTTTGTCCAGAGCCGGAATTGTAACTATCATCATGGCTTTCACCCAACCACTGTCTGTAAGATTCCCAGCGGTTGCAGCCTGAAGATATTCAACAACCAGGAGTTTGCTCAGCTTTTGGCTCAGTCCGTGAACCATGGTTTTGAGACAGTCTATGAACTAACAAAGATGTGCACTATCCGGATGAGTTTTGTCAAGGTAATGTACCATTAAGCTATGCCTTAATATTATACTTTCACGGACAATAGTGTGTACTTCCACAGATCTGTAAAATGAACACGACTTCATCAAGTGTGTAATACTCACTTATTTATCCCTTCAATAGATAAAAAAAAATGTGTAAATGCAACAAATTTCGCTCCTGGGAGCTCCAAATACATTAAGAGCGGCTGACGCATGTGCGACCACCTTCCCTGCCATTGCAGCTTGTGCCCCAGTCAGATCCTGGAGTTGGGTGATGGCCCTAATAGGTCTGACCCACGTTTTCTTGATGTAAATGGTATATCCTGTGGATTTGCCATAAATGACTATTGAGACAACCCATTTAAACAGGACATTGAATCGATGCTATCTGAACCAAAGGCAGCATGAATTAGCCACTGATTGCACGATTGCGGCCAGTTATGTTTGGTAGAGCAGCCGTGCTGACTAGTCAAGTCTGTGGTCCCCACCCAGCTTTAAAAACAGTTTTCTTTGTGGCCAGGTAGGTTTTACTCCCTGTGCCATTTCAATCATGTACCCAGGCTGATTCATGCTGCCTTGGTTTTGGACAGTGTGAATCTCATGACTGGGTCCCATTTTGTCCACTGTTTGTTTCGTGGATATTAGCTTGTAAAGTATTGGGCTTGCTTCTTAACTTTGCAGAGGTCTATGTGCCAACATCCTCTACTAATGAAGGGATTAATTTTAATAAAGGTTTGCTTTTTCTTTTCAGGGCTGGGGTGCAGAATATCATCGCCAGGATGTAACCAGCACCCCCTGCTGGATTGAGATTCACCTGCATGGCCCACTTCAGTGGCTGGATAAAGTACTTACTCAAATGGGCTCCCCCCATAATCCCATCTCCTCTGTCTCCTAATTAGAACTGGACACTTCTGGATGATATGGAGCCGTGCATGTACTTGAAGGATGTTAGACTGCATACTGGCAAAAGAGAGGACTGTATTATACAATTTTTTATTTTTTTTTTCCTCGTCACTTTGGGAGCCGCGAATACTTGATGTTTGTGACCAATTCTTAACATGAAAGGCGAAGAGGGTCCCTGTATATGTGGCTAAATCTTCTCAGCAGCTAACTCCCCTCCGCCCCTCTTTGTAATTGGATTGAGTTCACAGTATAGCGATGTAACTGAAAACCATGCTATGTAAAGTATTAACTGGGGCAGACGTCCTCATGGCTGAGAGCTACATTTGGGCGGGGGGGGGGGGGATATTAAAGTGAAAAATGTCATTCGGTTCCATTTTCCCAGTAGCTTTATATGAGAAACTCTTGACACTACTTATTTTGTGTACTGGCCAGACTGCCATCAGGATGTTCGGAGATGCTCCGTACTGTTTGTACAGTGTTTTATATCAGCCGATTCTTTCCCTTCCTCCTGCCAGGAGTAATAAAGAATAGTTAGGGTGGGCTAGATGAATTTTTCTTTTGCTTTAACAGTTTGAGGAGGTTCACTAGAACAATATATTAAAATGTGAGCACTGCTTTGACAGCTTATTTTTTTTTTAACATCAGTTGTGTATGTACTGCGCATCTATTTCTCTACTACTTTCTGCAGTCGGCTGCATACCTCTCAGCTGAATGAATGGAGTGCAAGTGTTCTGCCTCTTTGCAGCACCAGCCTTGGCATCCTACATTTTTTTTTTCATGATCTCCTAGCTAACACGCTTTACTGTCTGCTGGGGGGGGGGGGGGACTTGCGATGTTGAAGAAGCCCTCTTTCCTGTATTGTAACACTACTTCTGTGTCATAGATCTTGGCTTTGACTGCTAGTATATAGGGGAAAGCATTGTTTTCTAAAAGACACGGAAAATTAATCCTCAAATATTGCACCTCCTCTAGTGCCTGATGGGCTGAACAAACTTTTTGCTGAGCGCTCAAATTGGATTAGATTTTAATATCCAAGGTTTACTCACTCGCAGACTTATTCTTTATCCTTTTTTTATGATGTTACTTTTTGTACTATTTTTGTTTTTCTTTTATATTCACAGTTAAGCTGTAGTACTTCCCAAGAGTACTTTTATTCCAGTTCTAGTAGATGTTGTCTACTGGAAGTTTAAATAAATGGTCATTCTTGCTTACCTGTATAACTCGCGTGGTATGTACTCTTTACTTCCAGGTACAGGTCATGATGTTTGCGCGTTGTGGTTTGTATAAGACTTACCGTATTTGCAGTTTATAAGATGCACCCCAAATTTTGAGGAGAAAGATGGGGAAAAAACCTTTTTTTTAATAAAATGGTGGTGCTTCTTACAATCCAAGCGTCTTATTGCTTACCAGAGGTCGTGGCTGCGGTGAAGTGGGGTCCCAGGGTCACTGCAGGCGGAGGCAGGAGTGGGGCGATGCTGCGGACCCCAGACTGGGAGGAAGGGGTGTTCGGATGTGCGATGCTTCGGGTCTTCGGTGGTGCAGGCCGCAGTGGAGCAGGGTCGCTGCTGGAGGCAAGAGTGGCGCTGCGGGTGTCCGGTGGTGCGGGGGCTCCGCTGACATTTTGTGAAAGCCCAGAGCCCCCGCACTGTTTACTATGCAGTGGACTCGGGGGTCGTAGGGAATAGCTGCCGGGGTGGCGCATGCGCAGATGGAGATCTCATCTGCCGCGATCTGGGTGCCAAGATCTCCATCTGTGCCACATCCGTGGCCATTTTCCTGGAGACATTGCGTAGAGGCAGGCGCAAATGGAGATCTCAGCTTTCCTCCATCTGTGCCAAGTGAGAAGCCGGACCCCGGAAGAAGAATGGCGGCCGCCATATGCCGCCGCAGGACAACTGCTTGCTGCCCTACCACCACCGCAGGACCACAGCAACACCCCCAGCTCCGGGCCCGCAGCATTGACCCCTCGGTAAGAAAAGTGTTCGGTTTATAAGACGCACCCTCATTTTCCCCCTAATTTTAGGGATCATAAAAGTGCATCTTATAACCCGAAAAATATGATATGTCGTATCAAGTGTGGCTTTCACTATTTACAAAATAACTGAAAATGGCAGATTACTCCTATACATAAAAAAACTCTTCTAACTGATTCCCCTCCCTCCATCTTGCTGATTCTGTTTGAGCCCCCACCGATCTCTGTACTTATGTGAAAATGATCTTTTGTTTTCTAGCCTTTGATATAGTCACATGGTTAGACTGCACATGATCAGCTACAGAGGAACTACAAGAATTTTTGGGGTAGTTCATGTGAATACAGCATGATGCCCAAATAAACAGGAAGCTCTACAGATTCCTATTTCCATTCCATAGTTTCTAGATTATTTGACGGAAAGTGAATGAGTATTCTCTCGCTTACAACGGCTGCAAACCAGAACCTACCTATTCCTGTTATCAGCTAAGAACGGTCTGTGTGATACATTTTAGGTCACAGAACTTTTGTGCGGGGCCGAACGAATAGGCTGAAATGATTTCTGTTTACAATGAATAATTGTTAATAATAATAATCTTTAGTTTTATATAGCGCTAACATATTCCGCAGCGCTTTACAGTTTACACACATTATCGTCGCTGTCCCCGATGGGGCTCACAATCTAGATGTTAATATAAATATGCTTAATATTGAG
>JARQOD010000001.1:182440042-182499127 GCA_033576555.1 Oophaga sylvatica | reverse complement strand
AACAAGCACTTTACGTCGGAGTGCTTTGATGCTGGCATCCTTACAAAGACCAGGTACTGAGCAGCACCCATCCCAAACAGACTATTTTGGCTGTAGAAGGTCTCAGTGGTTTTCTTCCATACCACTACGAGAGTCCGCGTCTCTAGAAGAGAAAGAACAGAGACGGCTTAGTAACATCTATAAAGGGCTGATAAATGGGCAACGAGCCTGCTTGGCTGAAGCCATAACACTGGTGGAGTCTACTCATCTGAGGAAGAGACAGATCGCACAAATACTATTGCAGAAGGTACTATCCTATCACCGGGAGCAGGAGCGATTAAATAACGGAAAACCTCTAGCGTTTAGAGTGGGTCAGTGTTGTATTTCCTGCTTCTTCATGTAACACATATAATACATATATAATCATCTGTTCCATTTATGTGTTATTAATGGTTATAGATGTATTTTACATTTATAGTGGGAAGGGTTAATGTTACCAGGAATAATGGCCAGCTATTCCATTCTGCACTAGTGTACTGTATGTGCCATTATTAGTTCATAATTAGGGTGTGACAAACCTTTTTCAGTATTCCCTCTCACCTAGAAGACCTTAGTGGTTGATTATCCTAAATCTGGCCATATGTAACACAATTGACCACCAAAATGACCACTGTTACTTTTTATGATCATTAAAGGGGCACACATTTTGCAGTTTTTTGTTAACGTGGACCTACACTTCTGACCTTCTTCCTGACCTAACGTGTAGAGAGATGACCTGCAATGCCTACATTGTAGTGGGCACAATACTCTCTGGGTGTGGTACAAATGCCAGGTCAGAGATTAAGTTCCAGCATCCACATTTTCCTGTATGATTTCCCACTAGCCAACAAATCCATAGTGTGTAGGTAGGGACCTGTCACTCCAGTGCAGCAGGCGGGGAGAAGCCACCGGGGACCCAGCTTTCTGACTAGTGTCTCTTGAGCATATTTTCTTCTGAAACGCCATAGCATTTCAGAGTCAAACATACGTGGCTGAGGTCATACAACCAGTGCCCGATAGGTGCTGTCCGTGGATCCTTAAAGTGTACCTAAATTAGAACTATGGGAGCAGGATCTCCTCCTCTTCTGTGTATGGGAGGCATCATGTCAGTTTCCTTCCAGTCTCGCGCTGAGCTCAGGAAACCCTGGCAGTAGGATGTGAAGCCACAGAGGTAAAGCGGCCCGCGATGCTATTCTGTGTGGCCATACATGAATCGCACTCTCTTCAAATATAGTTTTATAGGTGGAGTGAACCATATTTTAGCAAATGACAGTACGTACATGTTCTATTCCTTTCTAGAATGCAGTCAGGTGAGAAGGTGACTTATTTTCATCATTGGTAGGATCAGATACTTGCATTGCACATACATGGCATTTAATTACAATATTTTATATATATCCCAGATCTCTTCCCATTTAATGTCTTATTGCGGCCCTTGGAATTGCTTCATTCTGACAATATCAGATTCTTTCCACATCTCTCTGTGACTGTATGCTCAGATGTATAGACCAAATATAAGGCGTTTTTTTGTTTCTGTCATCCCGGCCACAGGTCTGTCCGGTCCTCCTGGTGCTGGCAAGTCCACATTTATTGAATACTTTGGGAAAATGCTGACAGGACAGGGACATAAAGTTGCGGTTTTAGCTGTGGATCCTTCCTCCAGTACTAGTGGTGGTAAGTTGAATGATTACTCTTAGGGCTGACCTGGAACACTGACATGTACAGATAACTTGGCCACCATTGATTGATTAGAGTTGTCAGCCTTATTTTATTCCATGTTTTAGGACCAAATATGGACCTTATAAGAGGTTCAGAAACAAAATCTTTGTTCAGGCTTTATTGGAGAGTGTAGGCCCAAGCATGTAGTAGATGAGACCATGGTGCCAGGAATGCCTCTTCCATGAGGCATTGTTGGGACTTCTGCACTCGGTCTAAACTTACAGCCATTTCTCACCCTGAAGAGCTTCAAGTGAAGGCAAAGACAGAGCTCTGCAAGGTGTGAAAAGCCATAGCCTTTTTTAATCTGTATCTTCATCCTGACAATGAAAAAAAAAAATAAAGGCTTGAAAGACACATGGTGAGCGCCGCCATTTCCCACCTCCGTACATTCAGTGCTAGGACTTCACCTCATGTGGCCCCTGGGAGCCTTTGTTTGGGCTCTGATGTGGATTTCTTTGTGGGAGAAGTTGGGACATGTGCGGTGGTTTTGTCCTTTTATTGTTTACATGCCAGTATTGGCTTTCAGGGAACAGAACTGCTGCCAGCATCCCCTCCCTCATAACTAGCAGCACACTTGGGCCGGTGCGGAGGGTCATGGTGACCTCTGGGTGCAGTGGTTGCTCAGCACCTGGTCATAAAATCTGTACAATCATCATTCAGAAGCGTGATCTTTGTGTATATGAAAAAAATGTCCTATTTTTTATTTACGTTTATTTAGACCCTACACAGATATTTCTTTATTAAATCTTATTCTGGGAACGTGATTATTACTACAGGTCCCTGAGACATGGCGACACATCTTTCCTGGACTCCTGAATGGTAAACCTTGTCTGTCATGTGGCAGTACAGAAACTGGAGAGGTTATTGCTGCAGATTTGGCATTTAGATGTGTAGAAAGTCTGGATTAAAGCTCTTTTGGGTGCTTTTATAGCTGTCAAAGGTGATTAAAATTATTGAGGTAATCTAGTAATGACAAATAACCACTAGACTGAGTGTGGAGGGGGGACAGATCACTGAGACCACAATTTATTGCCAGTATGGGGGTCTTGTGTGTTCAGTGGTCATGCATTCCTGCTGCAGCTCTATTCAAAGATTATGGGACTGATGAAGATAGCCGAGCGCGGTACGCTGCTTTCTTACTCAATTTCATAGGTGAATAATGGGGGCTCAGCAGATAATCATAGGTTGTGAATGGAGGGGCCCTCATTCGGTTGGTGGGGGATCTCAGCAAATGAACCCCCCCACCAATTTAGCAATTATTAGAGTTTTGATTTCTTAGGGAAATCTGCTCTTCATCCTCTATGATGATTCTTGGCATTACAGTTAGATAAGACTCATTCTCCCAGAAGACGTAGTTGAAAAGTTAACAAAATAAATTTCATGTTCTTTTTAGGTTCTCTTCTTGGAGATAAAACAAGAATGACTGAGCTGTCCAGAGATATGAATGCTTACATTAGACCCTCTCCAACCAGGGGGACCTTAGGAGGGGTCACACGAACAACTAATGAAGCCATCCTACTGTGCGAGAGTGGGGGCTACGACATTGTCCTTGTGGAAACTGTAGGTAAGAAAAAAATGATGGCTCCTTGATGTTGTCCAAAACCATAGCAGAATAATACGCAGCACCCCAAACCGAGGGTGTAGAAGCCAATCAATACAATATAAATCAGCAGGAAAAGATATATATTAGATCAATAAAGCCTAACTTTTAATAATGTCAAAGTAAAAACTGTAGGCTTAACCTATATGATGATAATAGCAACATATTGCAATAAAACACATGTAAGTGCCCAAATAAACCAACGCAATTAATAAAATGGTTTGGTGTCACCCATACTGCTGTCAGAGGAGGGCATCCATAAATTCAAGAAGGGACAGTGGTATTACTGTGAACCCTATGTGAGGTCTCTCTTCCTGACAAGGACTGTTCCCAGTTGTGATCCAGTCCCACTAAATGTCCTTAATTCCCGCCCCCAACTCGTTTCATCCACCTGTAATGGGGGACTCAAAAAATAAATGGAAACAAAAGAAAGGGGGTCAAATAATTGCAAGAGCCTTAGTAAAAAGGGGACATACAGATAGGGGCTATAATGTCAAGGCAGAGTAAATGATGGTGCTGCACGACAAGAGGGCAAGGTCTAAGCCTTATACCATTCATCCCACCGTAAACTTGATATTGCAGAACTGATGATGTAGAACTTTTAATTAAATTACCTACAGGTAGGTAGGTACCTTTCAAAGGTAAAAATGGACACTTACCCTACATGAAAATTATAACGATGAACAACATATTTGAGGACTAAGGAATTCTGTATTATTCTGTTCAGGTATGACACACCATAGCAGATAGCTGCCTATTGTCACAGTCCTGGAAGACCATTAGAATAGGTTTTGGTAAAACTTGTACTATAAGATACAGCCTCTACGAGTGCTCTGAATTTTGGGACATGAGAGCTCGACATTGATGTCCTTATCCTTCACAGCTTCATTGATGTGTTGCAAAATATAGAAAACTTAATTTCCATATAGTGAATGAGACAGTTGTCTGCAATTTGCATTGGTCTTTTCGTTAACCATTTCATTACCTACAGGAACGTAAATCAATAATACTAATATATATCGTAGAGATGTCATCCAATAGGCATTTAGTGTCCCTGTTGACGCCACTGGCGACTGCTGACAAGTTCCCATTATTTATTGCTCTTAAAGGGAATCTGTCATACAGTTTTTGTTAGCCCATCTGTGAGCAGCATGATGTAGGGGCAGAGATCCTGATTCCAGCGATGTCACTTATTGCTGCAGTTTTGATTAAAAACTGTATTATTTGCTGCAGATCTACCAGTTCTCTTAAGTTTGAGCTCTGTATAACCCCGCCCACTGTAGTAATTGGCAGCTGTCTCCCTATGTGCAGAGTGCAAAAAGCTGCCAATCAGTGATGGGGATGGGGTTATACAGAGCTCATGAATATGGGGGACTACATTGCAGCAGGTTTACTAGTCCTCTAGTTCTAATCTTCTGCTTATAAAACAGTGATTTTATCAAAACTACAGCAAACAGCCCTGCAAGTGACACATTGCTGGAATCAGAAATTCTACCCCTACATTATTCTGCTCTCAGATTAGGTAGCAAACACCCGGTGACAGATTCCCATAAGGGTTATTGCTATTGAATTGGAAATGATCTTAGGCCAGTTTCACATATCCTTTTTTTCTTTTTCTCATATGTGAAAAAAGTTCCCTTTTTTCAGTGTGCTGTAACCATTCTTGGTCCATGTGATTTTTTTTTTTTTTTTTTTTCTTTTACAACCCTTGGTGGATATGTCTATCATGTACAATGAAAAAAAGTCTTATCTTCTTCTACGCATTAAACAGTAAAATATGGACATCGCATGGATGATATTCATGTTTTCTCCATTTTTTTCACAAGGCCACTGACTTGCACTGGTGAGTCTGATGCGCAATTCAAATCAAAGTAGTACATGTCTCTGCTTTTTTTTTTTTTCTTGTTTGTTTTTTTAATGGCCAATTAGTCTGCAAAAACTTGTGAAAAGTGGTACAGTAATGGGTACGTGATCTATCCCTAAGAATAATGGTTACCACATGTACTCCCCAAAAAAAAAAATATTTGAAACTGGCCTTATTCAGACTTTTCCTCAGACCTTGTGTGTGGATGGGTTTCAATGGGTTTCTGCAATGTGTTTATAGGGCCTCCCGTGCTTTCTGTAAGCCGCAGCTTCATAAACGTTTAGTAGTTTTTATCAAATTTTTTGACATATACTAATAAAATTCTAAACCAACGGTAGTGACTTATAAATATGCATAAGCCCACAGCTAGAAAGCCACTGTATCAGCCGCTTTTCCTTATTCATCGGCTTACCACCAGACTTCTTGGACTCTCCATCGCTACCCCAGCATTGTTCATGAGTAGAGGTGAATTTAGATGGTCTGATAATCACCTGGCGATCAAACAAAACGCATGTAAAAATCAGCTTTGGGCTATATTCCCACATCTGTGTGTCCGTGTAGTATGGACTGTGGGTCTCCTGACCCGAATTCAACAGACATATATCAGGCTGTCAGGAGATCCGTGGCCTGTCCTTGCAGTGTGGACAGTGATCCAAAGACGTCTGAATCCGGCCACATTGGCAGCACATCAGCCCATGGAAACAGTTGATGTGCTGCCGATAACATGATGGTGTATGGAGGCAGAACGGTCAGTAAGAATTGTTCTGCCCCCATCGGTCTGAGGTAGCGAGGACTAATTGACTGGCGGTAATGGGCCCATCTAAGTGCACCAGACGGCTATATGCATATGGTGGACGATGTCGGCTATTACTGCCCCTTCTTCTACTGTATGATCTGAGCATGCCCTGTACACAATGTAAGAGTCTCCGCATTTGTCATCCCGCAGGAGTGGGGCAGTCGGAGTTTGCTGTGGCTGACATGGTGGACATGTTTGTTTTACTTCTGCCACCAGCAGGGGGCGACGAGTTGCAGGTAGGTAATTCAGTATTGTGACTATGGAATAAGTAGAGTAGAGGGAATTTGTGTGTTGCTGACATTTACCAGAGAATGTTCCTCCTTTTTATTATTATGCAGGGTTTGCTATATATTACGTTCCCCAAAAAAAAAAGAACATATCCTGTAGCGATGTTGTTAATCTGCATCGGTTCCAATAAATTCTCTCTCTGTTGTGTCTCTTCTTTAAATATTTATCCACCCGGTTAGCCAAGGAATATAAATCAGCTGCCTCCGCTCCAGAACGCTGGCCATATGGGAGCAATCACTTAGGTTCCATGTGAGTTAGGTTGGATGACTTGTAATTTGCATTAGCGTTCACCTCTGTCTGCTTCCTGGAGTGCACAGGAAGTTTTATGTGGCATTAGTTGGGAACTGATGGTTTAAATCACTGGAAGTCACAGACGCCGCACAAACGAGTATGCAAATCAAGCCCACGGCTCCGAGCGTCATCTGGATTCTGGAGACTCTGACTTTCTCCTCTGCCTTCCTGTTACAATCATGGAGGAACTGAAATGTGTGCCGCAGATTGGAACCAGGTGTTGGCGTGTTTGGACAATGTACAAAGGGAGAACATACATTCAGGCGGACGCCGTCCCCCACTATCATATGGGACGACTTGTAGATATTTTCTGGCCAACTGGTTATATGACTGCCACGATAGATTGCTTAGGATTGGTCACCCAGCTTTCCTATACCCTGAATGTCAAAATTGATGCAGTGACTGACACATCTCCTGCTGTCATATCACTACATTATTAGATAATGAGCAGGAGCTGATATAAGCGGTCCCAGAAGATTATATTCACGGGTGATTTTTTATTTTTTTTTATAATATAACAAGACATTTTACAGATCATTTTGTTTCTTTTTCTGCCTGGCTAAAAGGAAGTATTTTAATTTTAATGGGCTACTTCACATAATTCCTGCTTCCCCAGTGTGTAGACATATTGATAAAGTGGTCAACATTTATCAAGTACATAATGATCTATCTTCCCTTAGGGCATAAAGCGAGGGATAGTGGAAATGGCTGACCTAGTTACTATAACCAAGGCTGATGGAGATTTGCTTATTCCTGCAAGGAAGATTCAGGCGGAATATGTGAGTGCATTAAAGTTACTTCGGAAGCGATCCAAGACCTGGAGACCTCAGGTAAGCGCAATGGCAGGGAGAGGGAATTAAAGTAGCGTATTTCAGCCTTACTAGTGATGAGCGCAAGGTCTTGTTACTCTGGTTTGCCAAGGGTGGTCGGGTATGCACTAAGTATCGCGGGTGCTCAAGTGACACGTTTGAGTCCATGTGGCTGCATGTTTCACAGCTGTTAGGCAGGCACTAAACATGCGGGGATTTCCCGTGTATGTCAGGCAATTCCCTCATGTTTGTGGCTGTTTAACACCCGCGAAACGTGGCTGCGGGGACTCAAACGTGTCACTCGAGCACCCGCAATACTTGGTGCATACCTGAGCACCTGCGATACTTGGTGCACACCCGAGCACCCGCGATACTTGGTGCATACCCGAGCACCCGCGATACTTGGTGCATACCCGAGCACCCGCGATACTTGGTGCATACCCGAGCACCCGCGATACTTGGTGCATACCCGAGCACCCGCGATACTTGGTGCATACACGAGCACCCGCGATACTTGGTGCATACACAAGTACCCGCGATACTTGGTGCATACACAAGCACCCGCGATACTTGGTGCATACCCGAGCACCCACGATACTTGGTGCATACACGAGCACCCGTGATACTTGGTGCACACCCGAGCACCCGCGATACTCTGTGCATACCTGAGCACCCGAGGCAAACTCAAGTAAGGAGCACTTGCGCTCATCACTAGTCCTGACCTGAGGATTGGGCCTGTCGTACATGTGCAGCTGCTCACACCCAGATTACTATATCTTCAGCGTAAGGGATTATGCAGCCACATGAACGTTCACCAGCCGCAGCCATTTTCTTTACACGTGACCTTATCATATGCTGCCTACAAAGCACTATTACAGAATTGTATGCTGTGTACCAGGACCGATAAGGCTTTGCTCTGTATTATGGCACAGTAAAGAAGAAATGGTGGGAAAAAAATATGGTAAAACAAGATGTAAGCAGCAGTTTTGCTAAAATTTGCATCCAACACGTAGATCCTGGGATCATGTTTTTCTCTGATTTTTTTTACTTTAAGATGCAGCAAATTGGGAATGTGGCTGTAACAGAAACAACCCTACAAACCTTACATCCTCCAGATATAAAATATTTATTATGCAAATTTCAT
The DNA here is from genome assembly GCA_033576555.1 of Oophaga sylvatica. NCBI lineage: Eukaryota > Metazoa > Chordata > Amphibia > Anura > Dendrobatidae > Oophaga > Oophaga sylvatica. Next base: position 182,490,598 of record JARQOD010000001.1, on the reverse strand, counting down.
GGACATTTATGTGTGACGAAATGTAATGTTCTCCTCCTCTTACGAGCTTCTGCAGCGGCACAATAATGAACAATGAGGGGAACCACACAAAATGGGCCTGGATTCTGGTTCAAGTTGTGACAAAACCTTTTTCATGCTATGTGCCACAATTTTTGTGTTTTAGACACTTTTTACTCCTTACTAGACAAGTTTAAAACCTCTAGATAGGGTAATTGGCATAAGAAAAGGTTCCTGATTCATTATATTTAACCCCTTCTTTCCAGAGCCATAACTTTTTTATTTTTCCATCAATATGGCCATGTGAGGGCTTATTTTATTGCGGGTCGAGTTGTACTTTTCAACAACATCATAGGTTTTACCATGTCGTGTACTGGAAAACGGGAAAAAAATTCCAAGTGCGGTGAAATTGCAAAAAAAGTGCAATCTCACACTTGTTTTTTGTTTAGCTTTTTTGCTAGGTTCTCTAAATGCCAAAACTGACCTGCCATTATGATTCTCCAGGTCATTACGAGTTCATAGACACCAAACCTGTCTAGGTTCTCTTATATCTAAGTGGTGAAAAACATTTCCAAAGTTTGCTTAAAATAGAAAAAAAAATTGCGCCATTTTCCGAGACCCGTAGCGTCTCCATTTTTCGTGATCTGGGGCCGGGTGAGGGCTCATTTTTTGTGTGCCGAGCAGATGTTTTTAAGGATACCATTTATGTGCAGATACGTTCTTTTGATCACCTGTTATTGCATTTTAATTCAATGTCGTGGCGACCAAAAGAACGTAATTCTGGCGTTTTGATTTTTTTCTCGCTACGCCGTTTAGCGATCAGGTTAATCCTTTTTTTTATTGATAGATCGGGCGATTCTGAATGCGGCAATACCAAATATGTGTATGTGTGATTTTTTTTTATTATTATTATTGTTTTATTTTGATTGGGGCGAAAGGGGGGTGATTTGAACTTCTATTTTTTATTTATTTTTTTTTTTAATTTTTAAACTTTTTTTTTTTTTTTACTTTTGGCATGCTTCAATAACCTCCATAGGAAGCTAGAAGCATGCACAACTCGATCGCCTCTGCTACATATGGGCAATGAGCAGATTGCACATATGTAGCTGATTTACTGCATTGCTTTGAGCGCCGACCACCAGGCGGCGCTCACAGCAATGTGCCGGCAACAACCATAGAGTTCTCTATGAGACCTGTGGTTGTCAAGGCAACGTGTTGCCGACCCCCGATCACGTGACGAGGGTCGGTGATGCGCTCATTTCCGGCCCGGTGGCCGGAAGCGCTAGTTAAATGCCTGCTGTCAGCTTTGAAAGGGGTTAATTCAGCTCCTATAATGGCATATACCATGGAAGGGAGGCTGTAGCACAAAATGACTCTTCAAACTTAGCACAGCCTTGGCATGGCCAAACCGTTCAGTGCACCTTTTCACCTGCTTCTGCAACATGTCCACCCTCCTTTAGCTTAGTAAAGACAGAGCTGTCAATCAAGAGGGTGGAAGCGATAAATGCAAAACAAGTAGGCACATTTAACGCCTTAATGACCGGAGCTTTTTTCAGTTTTGCGGTTTCATTTTTCGCACCCCTCCTTCGCAGAGCCATAACTTTTTTATTTTTCCGTCCATATGGCCATGTTAGGGCTTATTTTTTGCGAGACGAGTTGTACTTTGTAATGACTCCATTGGTTTTAGCATGTCGTGTACTCGAAAATGTGCGGTGAAATTGCAAAAAAAAAAGGGCAATCCCATACTTGTTTTTTGGTTGGCTTTTTTGCTAGGTTTACTAAATGCTAAAAATAAGCTGCCATTATGATTCTGCAGGGCATTACGAGTTCATAGACACCAAACATGTCTAGGTTCTCTTATATCTAAGTGGTGTAAAAAAATTCCAAAGTTTGCTAAAAAAAAAAAAATTACGCCATTTTCCGAGACCCGTAGCGTCTAAATTCTTTGTGGTCTCGGGTTGAGTGAGGGCTTATTTTTTGCGGGCCGGGCTGACATTTTTACTGATACCATTTTTGTGCAGATACGATCTTTTGATTACCCGTTATTGCATTTTAATACAATGTCGCGGCGACCAAAAAAGCGTAATTCTGGCGTTTTGATTTTTTCTTGCTACGCCGTTTAGCGATCAGGTTCATCCTTTCTTTATTGATAGATCGGGCGATTCTGAACACGGCGATACCAAATATGTGTATGTTTTTTTGTTTTTTTATTTTATTTTGAATTGGGCAAAAGAGGGGTGATTTGAACTTTTAGGTTTTTATTTTTTTTATATTTTTAAAACTATTTTTCTTTAACTTTTGGCATGCTTCAATAACCTCCATGGGAGGCTAGAAGCTGCTATAGCTTGATTGGCTCTGCTACATAGAGGCGATGCTCAGATCGCCTCTTTGTAACAGAATTACTGCATTGCTATGAGCGCCGACCACATGGTGGTGCTCACAGCAGTCCGGCATCAACAACCATAGAGGTTTCAAGGAGACTTCTGGTTGTCATGCGGACACACCGGTGACCCGTAATCACATAACGCGGGTCACCGGTGAGCGCATTTCCGGCCGGATGGCCATAAGCGCTTGTTAAATGCCGCTGTCAGCGTCACATTTGTAGAGCCCCTGAGGTGCCAGAACAGCAGAACCCCCCCATAAGTGACTTAATTTATAAACTACACCTCTCATCTAGGAGTGCAATGAGCATGTTGATACCACATGTGCAGGGTCGGCTCTAGGTTTTTATGGGCCCCGGGCAAAGAGTCTCAGTGGGCCCCTTTAACACAGACCACGATTCATGATGCACAGATACAGCTGAGAAATATGGGTATAGTACAATGCCAAACACTTCTTCCATTACATGAGTGATACCTATTGTAAATTCTACAATAGCTCAGAAACCGCCAAATCCTCACAGTGCACAGTACAGACTGGACAGTACAGTCCTCCATACAATATTATGGGCACCACATAGTCCTCCATACAGTATTATGGGCTAAATATAATGCTCCATAAAGAATATTGGACCCCAAATAATGCTCCATACAGGATACTGGTCCCCATATAATGCTCCATACAAAATATGGAGCTCTCCTCTGCACTGTGCTGTGTTCTGCACTTACGGCTCAGGAAAGGGCGCTGTGGAAAGACTCCCCATTATTATCATCATTGCCTCCCCATCATAATCATCATTGCCTCCCCATCATCATCGCCCCCCCATCATCATCATTGCCTCTGGCTCCTCACACCATCACTGCCACCCCCCACGACCATCACACATACAGCACCACACACAGATAGCACCGCAGCACTCTCTCACATACACACACACACACACACAAAGCACCGCACTACATACACACACACTGATACACACAGACACATACACCTCACATCTCACCTGTCCGGCGTTTCTCTCTGCCACAGCCGGCCGCTGAATGATGACGTCAATCAGCAGTGCTGCTGTGAGGAAGCGCGGGCGCCCCCTGGAGCCCGTAGCTGCGGAGGCACGGGGAGAGGTAAGTATTGCGCCGGCTGCTGCCAGGGCCCTGAGCAAGCGGGGGGGTGGCCCAGTGGCGGTGCTGGTACCGCTCTCATCCGCTAACGGGCGCCGGGGTGCCCGACGTCAAGTGGGCCCCCGCCTGCTCAGGGCCCCGGCACTTGCCCGGGTATGCCGGGTACTGACGCCGGCCCTGCACATGTGCCTCACAGAAATTTATGCCATTAGGCGGTGAAGAAAGAATAATAGATTTTTACAGCTAAAATGTTGTTTTAGCCCCAAATTTATAATTTTTATGAGGGCTAAATGAAAAAAATTGACCTTTCCGTTTATTGTGCAATTTGTCCTGATTGTATTAATACCCTACATCATGTAATCAGAAAATACTTTTGCGTCACCTTGCAAAACTCAGAAGGGAAGGAGTGCTATATTATAGTGCAGATTTTACTGTTATGGTTTGCGGGTGCCATGACCCACTGGAAGACGTGCAAGAACAGCAGAACCCCACCATAAGTGACGCCATTTTACAAACTACACCTCTCAATGAATTCATCTAGGGGTACAGTGATTATATTGACACCACAGGTGGGTCACAGAATTTTATACCATTGGGCAGTGAAGAAAAATTAACTACATTTTTACCACCAAAATTTTGTTTTAGCCCCAAATTTTACATTTTCACACAGGGAAATAGGTAAAAATGGAACCAAAATTTGTCACACAATCTCTATTTTTCTAGAATAGGTTGCGGACTCAATTTACACAGCCCCTAAGTGCTAGACGAGCAGAATACTCTTTTTGGAAATTCTACCCATCCCAATCATGTGGATGCTAAAGGTGGTTTAGGCACACTGGGGCTCAGAAGGGAGGGGGGACATTTGGATTTGGAGCACAGAATTCGTTGGGTTTCCTTTGGGGGGGGTAAGGAGCCATTTAGATTTTCCAGAGCCTTTGTACTACCAGTAACATGGAAGCCCCCTATATTTCCATTAACAGATGACAGATCTGAGTGGAGACTTGCTGTTTTTGTGGATTGATTTGAAGCTTTTGTTGGGGAACGTTTTACATAACATTTGGGATCACATTTATCCAACACTGAGCACTTACATCTGGGTTTCCATCTAAATTTAAGTGACTTGATTCAGATGAGACTTGAGACACCCGAGGGGTCCATTCACCATAACGGTAATAAATATGGAACGTGCCTCTGACTGGGAGGCTCACATGACTAAAGCTAGGAAAAATACGGATCAGTGCCCAATTCCCCCCTGCCACTATTCCCCAGGTGATGCACTAATGGGGACGCCCAACCATCCAGTGGGATTAAAGGGAAAGGGTTCTCCAGCCACACCTACCAAGGTTAAATTCAGGTGCCCTGGGTTAGTAACTTCCTTTCTCTTCCGGCTGACCCATGGAAGCTGTTTTGTTTGTTTTTTTAACCCCTTAATGTCCGCCAATACGTCTTTTTACTGACCTGACATATAAGAGAATAGCATCCCCATACAGGAGACAATCCAGCAGCTGTCGGCTGTACACTGTAGCTGATAACTTGCTGCATCAGCCACGATGAGTGCTGGCACCGTCCATATCGGTTTAACCCCTTAGATGCTGCTGTCAATAATGACTATATCATATAAATCGTTAAGAGTGTGGGGGCTCCCTCTTTATCCCCATTGGCACCCAGAGATCATGATTGTGTGGTCCTGATGTTTGCCTTGGCAGGTCATGGCTGAATAGCGGCCTTATAGTCTGCCGGCTATAGTAACTTGTTCAAAAGTTAGTGACATTCAGGTGGTAAAAATACACTTTCCAGGACGTCCCTCCTGACAGCATCATGGGACGTCCTCCTCTTTGCTGGGACAGGAAACACACAAGAGATTAAAAGTCCCCTCCCCGCCCCCTTTTCCTCAGTGTGTTTCCTGTCCCTGCATGGAGGGACACACAGGAGACTTACCGGGTTCAGGGGGATCGTGAGGCCACGCCAGATCCTTCCCCCTGTGAAGCAGCCCAGGGCTGAAACTCTCCAGTGGGGAGTCCCTCAGCTCCAAAGACCAGGTGCGGCAGGCCCTGAATTGCGGACGTTCCTCCAGGTGGGAGGCTCTCGTCCGGGACCTCATACTGAGGGGTGCAAGGCGGTTCCTGGTAGGACAGCATCCCGCAGCCTGGCGAGTGCTTTGCGGTGGATACTTTCCATACCTCGGCTGTGACCAGCGTCCGGGGGAGCGGTTCACTTCTGGTTCAGCGTCGCACTTCCGGTGACGTCATATCCGGGAGACGCTCACCGCATGGAGAGCAGACGCTTCCTGGAACGACGAGAGCTGGTGGAGACCATTACAGCACCTAATCGTGAGTATCGGTGTGTGATCTAGAGACACGCCAAGACAGGTGACATATCGCCGCTTCCCCTATCGGCAGGACGCAGTAATTTGGTCAAGCAGCCTACCTTGTTCCTCATGGATACAGACGCGGCAGATGGCGGTGGGGTAAGTGCGCTTGGCGCAAAAAAAACCCAGCCATAACCTGACAGCCACCCAGGAATCCGACCTAATTAAGTTCCTGTCTTTTCTATAGGACAAAGGAACTTCGTCCGCTCCCATAACTACAAAAAAGGCTGGTAAAGCCTTAGCAAAATCAGCCAGGTGTCCGGTGTGTCACAGCAAACTGCCAGATGGCTATGACAGAACCCTTTGTTCTTCTTGTACCTCTAAGGTTATGAGAGATGAACAGCCTTCATTGCTTTCTGAAATGAGGCGCATGATTTCTGAGGAGGTTCAGGCCTCTATATCCACACTTACTCAGCAGTGGCCATGTAGTCCTGGCTCTAGTCGTAAGCGGCCCAGATGGGAAACGGATTCAAGAGAACAAGATTTAAGCTCTGAAAATAGATCAGATTTAGAAGAAGCTATTTCAGAGGAAGAAGGAGAACTTCCCCCTGACACTCAGGATAGGAAAAAGAAATTTCTATTTCAACCTGAGGATACTAAGAATCTGATTAGATCTGTACGGAACACCATGGAGATCGAGGAAACTCCCAGAACACAATCTAGACAGGATTTGATGTTCGGGGGACTTACGTCTCAGAAGGAGACAGTTTTTCCTGTTAGCAATCACATTAAAACAATGATCCTGGAGGAATGGAAGAGTGCGGAACGGCGTCTAGTTTTGTCACGTGACTTCAGGGGAAGACTACCGTTCGAACCTGAAGATGTTAGATTATGGGAAGAAGTTCCGAAAATCGATACCCCAATAGCTAGAGTCACAAAAAAGACTGCCATCCCATTTGAGGACTCCTCTAGCCTACGTGACCCTATGGACAGAAAGGCCGATATTCTCCTGAAAAGAGCCTGGGAAACCTCAGCGGCCCTTATTAGGACTAATATTGCTGCCACCTCTGTAGCCAGATCCATGGTTTATTGGATGAGTCAATTGGAGGATCAGTTATCCAATAAGACTCCTAGAGCTGAGATTTTAGCCTCTCTGCCGGTTATGAATTCAGCCACGGCTTTCCTGGCTGATATGTCTGCAGAATCGGTCAGATTTTCTGCTAGAAACAGCTCCTTATCTAATGCAGCTAGGAGAGCTGTCTGGCTAAAATCATGGTCCGGAGATAACGCCTCTAAGATGAAATTATGTTCCATTCCATTTTCAGGGCTTAGGGTCTTCGGACCAGCTCTGGATACTATCTTAGAATCAGTATCAGACGCTAAGAAGGGTTTCCCAGAGGATAAACCCCGCCGAGCTCAATCCTTTCGGCGAGGTTCCCTGTCTAGAAGACAGTTCGATTCTAGAGGTCAGGGAAGATCAAGCAGAGGATCATATAAGAGTTACCATTCCCAGGGAGGAAAGAACAAGAATATGTTCTTTGGCTCCTCACATAGAACTAGGAGACAATGACGCCAACTTTATTGGCGGACGACTCCGTTATTTTGCAACAAACTGGGAACTGGTTACTCAGAATCAGTGGGTTCGCAGAACTATAGCGGAAGGTTATCGGATAGAGTGTTGCGCTCCGCCACCCGAAAGATATGTTCCCCCTACGGTGATCTCCACAGACTCGGTCATGTGGACAGATCTCCAGGACCTACTAAGGCTTTCTGTCATAATTCCTGTTCCCCGGGCAGAGTTAGGCAAGGGTCACTATTCCTCCCTCTTCACTATCTTAAAACCGTCCGGAGAATCCCGTACTATAATAAATCTGAAACCCCTAAACTATTGGGTCACATACAAGAGGTTCCGGATGGAATCAATAAGGTCTGCAACCCACCTTATAGACAAGGACGCGTTCATGTGCACTCTCGATCTGAAGAGTGCATACTACCATGTCCCAGTTCATCACTCATCACAAAGTCTTCTCAGGTTTGCAGTGCAGTTACCGACCCGGACCTGCCACTTTCAGTTTCAATGCCTACCCTTCGGGCTGGCCTCGGCTCCCCGAATATTCTCAAAATTGGTCTCGGAGATTGTGGCCTTTCTAAGAAGCAGAGGTACTATTATTGTTCCATACTTGGACGATTTTCTTATAGTGGCGCGAACAGAAGAGGCGCTGGTCGAACACAGAGATCGCTGCATTTCCATACTCAATTATCTGGGTTGGATAATAAATTGGGAAAAGTCAGATCTAGTTCCCGAACAAAAGAAAGTCTTCCTGGGTGTTATACTGGATTCAAGTCGAAGAATCTCTTTCTTACCTCGGAAGAAGCGAGAGTCCATACAGGATGTAACGAAGGTTCTAATGAAGCACCAGCCCTCTATAAGATCCGCCATGAAGGTTCTAGGTCAGATGACGGCTTGCATTCCATGCGTCAGATGGGCACAGTTCCACTCAAGACCCCTTCAGAAAGAGATTCTTTCGTCATGGAATCGGAACTACAGCTCGATAGACAGGACATTACATCTGTCAAAGACGGTAAAAGAATCTCTCCTTTGGTGGATGCAGCCAGACAATCTAAAGTTAGGAGTAAGATGGTCGACCTCCCCTTATGTAAAAGTTACCACGGACGCCAGTTCCTGGGGTTGGGGAGCTCATCTGAAGGGCAGAATACTACAGGGCAGATGGCCAGAAGAAATCCAGTATCGATCCTCAAACTTCAAGGAGCTCTACGCTGTATGGGAAGCCCTAAGAAGGAACCAATCCGAACTCAAAAATCAGCATATCAGGATTTACTCGGACAACATCATAGCAGTTTCGTTTTTGAATCACCAAGGAGGTCCCAGACATCGACCCCTTCAACAGTTGGCAGAGATGATATTCACCTGGGCAGAGCAGGTCGTCCTTTCCTTAACGGCAGTCCACCTGGAAGGTTCCCAGAATGTAATAGCAGACTACCTGAGCAGAAAGAAAGTGAGTCCTACGGAGTGGGAACTAAACCAGGATATCTTCAGAGATCTATGTCGGAGGTGGGGAACACCTCAAATAGACCTATTTGCAAACAGAAGAAATGCGAAGATTCCCAGGTTTTTCTCCCTGAACCCCTTGGACGATCCAGAGGGATTGGATGCCTTAAGCCAGAAATGGGAAGAACATCTGTTATATGCATTCCCACCTCTAGCGCTCATCCCGGCCGTATTACGGAAGATCAAGGAGGATCGGGCTACAGTAATAATGATCGCCCCTTATTGGCCAAAGAGGAGCTGGTTTTCTCTACTAACAGACATGTCAATCGAAAACCCCTTAGAGCTGCCTCTGAATCCGGACTTAATTCATCAAGGTCCGATCCATCATCCGGACCTGAAGAGATTACATCTCTCAGCCTGGATCCTGAGAGGGTGACCTTGAAGGCCAAAGGCTTATCTGACCAGGTCATAACCACAATCCAGGCCAGTAGAAAGCCAGTCACATCGGCTATCTATCTCAGAATCTGGAAACGCTTCTGTACAGTGAGTGGCGGGTCCGACTTGGTGACAGGCACTCCGGACATTCCTAAGATTTTAGATTTCCTCCAGTCAGGCTTCAACATGGGACTCAGACCCAGTACCCTAAAAGTTCAGATCGCTGCATTAAGCTCCTTCTTAGACTACTCACTAGCTTCTCACCCATGGGTGATAAGATTTGTTAAAGCTATTCAGAGACTACGGCCCACGATTAGACAGTGTCTCCCAATATGGGACCTTACTCTGGTACTCAGGGCTTTATGTAATGATTCATTCCGTAATAACAGCACAATGCCTATTTCCTTGCTTACCAGGAAAGCAGCTTTCCTGGTAGCAATTACCACTGCTAAAAGAATAGGTGAAATTCAGGCTCTATCCACTAGAGACCCATATTTTCAGGTTAGGGACAACAGCATTCTGTTAAGGTTGGATCCTGCTTTCTTACCCAAGGTTGCTTCAGATAGTAACCGTAATCAGGAGATTATCTTACCTTCCTTCTGTGATAACCCTTCCAACGAAAAGGAGCTGAGGCTCCATTCGTTGGATGTCAGAAAGGTGGTACTAGACTACATAGATGCCACTAAAGACTGGCGTATAGATTCGAACCTATTTGTCCTCTACGGAGGAATCAGTAAAGGGAAAAAGGCGTCTAAACCTTCCATCGCCAGATGGATTACCTCTTTAATTTCAGAGGCCTATTTAGCTGAAGGGTCAGAACCTCCGGCGGGCCTAAAGGCCCACTCAACCAGAGCATTAGCTGCCTCCTGGGCAGAGAGGGCAGGCGCCTTTCTGGAACAAATTTGTAAGGCGGCAACATGGGCTAGAATTGATACATTCTGCAAACATTATAAGATAGATGTACTTTCTAACCGGCAGACGGCCTTTGGTAGGAAAGTTCTGCAGGCTGTGATCCCACCCTAAGGAGCTTTCTTTGGTACTCCCCATGGTGCTGTCAGGAGGGACGTCCTGGAAAAGGGTCATTAGACCTACCGCTAATTAGGTTTCCAGGAGTCCATCCTGACAGCACTGGTAGCTCCCTCCCTCTTCAATACGTCATATGCTGTAATATGATTTTCAATAATTAAAGTGTTTTGTGCATTATACATGTCATGGTTCTTGATACAACACTGAGGAAAAGGGGGCGGGGAGGGGACTTTTAATCTCTTGTGTGTTTCCTGTCCCAGCAAAGAGGAGGACATCCCATGGTGCTGTCAGGATGGACTCCTGGAAACCTAATTAGCGGTAGGTCTAATGACCCTTTTTTCCAGGATGTCCCTCCTGTCAGCACCATGGAGGACGTCGTCCTCCTCCTTGCAGGGACAGGAAACACACGAGAGGTTAAAAGGTCCCACCCCACCCCCTTTCCCTCAGTGTTTTTTTCCTGTCCCTGCATGGAGGGACGCGCGAGCGGCACTGTGACGCTTACCGGGCTCAGGGGGGATCATGAGGCCGCTCCAAAATCCTTCCCACTGTCAAGCGGCCCGGGGCCGAAACTCGCCAGTGGGGAGTCCCTCTGCCCCAAAGGCCAGGAGCAGAACCAGGCTCCTGGATAAGAGCCGCTCCTCTCGGTGGGAGGCTCTCAACTCCAAACCCAGCACTGGAGGGATCTCTTGGGTCCGGCGCCCGCTTCGGCAGCGCAGGTACCCTGCAGGCAGCTGGCCTCTGTGAGGGGTACCAGCATGATACCGCGCATCGGCTGCACGAAGCAGAAGACAGAGACAGGCAGCGCCCAACTCCCGCAGTCTCGGTGGGGTGTGCGTCACTTCCGGTACCTCACTTCCGACGACGTCCTCTACAGGTCCTGTGCGGCGGTGGAACGCTCAGCTGAAAGCGCTGCAGGCGACGGCTCCTAGCAGCGTTCAATATAAGGTTCGCAGACAGCACACAGGGAGTTGAGGGATGCACGCCCAGGTTCATGGATCACAATGAACCATAATATCCAAAATCAAAAAAGAGAGCAGCATCCATCCAGGTGAAGAAAAATACAAATCTTTATTCTGCCATAAAAGGTAGCAACGTTTCGGCCATCTTGTGGCCTTTTTCAAGTACACTCAAACAGATACATGGGTGGCCCTTATATGGTGTGGAGAAGCCAATCACCATCAAGGGTTACACCCTTTCGCTTAATAGACATATAAATACATGAATATAATAGCGATCAGACAATAAAAACACAAAATGCTGTATCATATGGGTCATCCTATAACGTGATTATATACAAAATCAAAACAGAAAAGAATATAAACAGACATAAAAATATACTCCCACCACATCCCTCTCAACAAGTTGAATATAGGATTCAACAAAATTATTCTTAACCGGGGTTGAAAATTGCTCTTATTATATAAACCACAATTCTGTAGAGAGAAGCCATCATTATTATTAACAACAACATCGTCCGAAGTGGCTGCCTTATCACAAAAATACGTGGTCAATCTCAGTCTCCTAAAAAAAGAAAACAGATCACACTCTATCCCGAACCAGTCTGGAAAGTTGGTTGGGCAAAAAGAGAGTCCCTTAGACAAAACATTACAGTCAATATCAGATAGAGTATGGGAAGAGATATTTACCACCAGATTTCTCTGGTTCATGTAGCTCTCTTCCTCGTGTCCATGTGTCGTGTCCGCATCGAAGGAAGGCGGAATGAGCCCGTCGTCTGGGTTTCTATCACCTTTATCCGGTGTTTCCTGCCACCTCTCCGATACCTTTTCCTGCTGTGGCACCATCCTTGTTTCTGCCTAAAAAAAGAGAAGAAGAAGGGTGTGCTCCTACAGTGGAATCATCCGTTGAGTCAGATTCCCCAGTGGTAAAACCAAACTGTTGAGGATCTTTTCTAGGAGGTCGCCATCTTCTTCTTTGATGTATGGTCCTGTCCCTTTTATTAGAGAACGAAGTCCGCTGATCACCTTGCCAAGAGAAGACGCGACCTGATTTGTAGTCTTCAGCGTCACGGAACCACTTGGTTCTTTTGGTCTTCTCAATATCGGCCCGGAACTTCACTAATTTCTCATCCAACTGGGACTTTGAAGGTGTCCAGCTCCTGTGTGGACAGCTGTGCAGATAATTGTTGTTCTAACTCAGATACTTTCTTATTTAGTGTTCCAATTTCTATATGAAGGAACTCTATGTTCAACAACATCAGATCGAATGCAAATTTGTTAGTGATAGATTCAAACCTACTGCAGAATGAGACATTGTCCGCCAATAATGTAGGACGTAGATGCGGTCTTAAACCCCGCGGAATTCTACGTAGTTTATGATATTCACATAATGTCATGGCGTGTAATTCATATGATATGATCTTTCTTCTCTCATTTTCATATTTTCTCTTTAACATCTCTATAGTAGGCATATTCAAAAAACGACATGTCCATATGGTTCCCTGATAGGATTCTTCTTGCATCATCCTCAGTATAAGAAAAAATACAGGCAATCTCCAGTACACCCACCTCTGGAAAAGTAGTAGCTGAGGTCTCCATCTTAGGTGCACGTCCGCTTGGAACCAGGCAAACTTAAATATAAGGTCACGTTTAATGAGAACCACCATTACAGAGAGGTCTGCGGTGCGAGACTTCAGCGCCACTTATGCGCCACTTATAATCTGCGCATGCGCGGCCCGGATGACGCCGCTAGTCACATGATTGCAGAGCGGTGAGCACCGCTGATTGGGTATCGCCCGTTCTAGCGTGGCACTGACTGTAGACGTCATTTTTTGGCGCTGCGCCCTTATGATGAGGGGTTATCCGGTGCAACGATTTGTAATACCGCCATGGATGGGATGGTGAGTTAGGCGCCAAGGGGGAGACTCCAACTTTGGTGAGATTCGGGGATATGTGTAACACCAGGTGATTTGTCCTCCGTTTCCATGGCTTAGGAAAAGCTGGACATCGATTGGTGGGAGTATATTTTTATGTCTGTTTATATTCTTTTCTGTTTTGATTTTGTATATAATCACGTTATAGGATGACCCATATGATACAGCATTTTGTGTTTTTATTGTCTGATCGCTATTATATTCATGTATTTATATGTCTATTAAGCGAAAGGGTGTAACCCTTGATGGTGATTGGCTTCTCCACACCATATAAGGGCCACCCATGTATCTGTTTGAGTGTACTTGAAAAAGGCCACAAGATGGCCGAAACGTTGCTACCTTTTATGGCAGAATAAAGATTTGTATTTTTCTTCACCTGGATGGATGCTGCTCTCTTTTTTGATTTTGGCTCCCAGCAGCGTTTCGCTTTGCTCTGGACCATTCAGCCGTCTTCCCAGATACCTGAGGATGGAAACTGACATGGCAGAAGGCGGAGGGGTAAGTGCGCTTGGCGCAAACCACCCTCACCCTACAAAGGCCCGCAGTCACCCCCAGCCAGGAAGCACAGTCTGACGACTCCCTGTCTTATACCATTTAGGACAAGGGAACCCTGACTGCTCCCCTGACGGCAGTGAAAAAGACCGGCAAAGCGTCAGCGAAGTCGTATAGATGCCCCATTTGCTACGTTAAACTATTAGACGACCATGACAAGACTCTGCACAGCCTGTACTTCAAAGGTCATGAGAGAGGAGAAGCCCTCACTTCTATCAGAAATGAGACACCTGATCCGTGAGGAGGTCCAGGCCTCTATGTCCAGCCTTGCTCATCAGTAGCCTTCCAGCCCCACCCCAGGACGCAAGCGACCTAGGTGGGAGACAGACTTGTGGGAGCAGGACCTGAGCTCGGACGACGTGTCCAACCTAGGGGACTCCAACTCTGAGGAAGAAGGGGAACTTACACCAGAAGGTCATGACCGGGGTACAAAATATCTATTCCAGGCAGAGGACACAAATGATCTGGTCCAGTCGGTGAGGAGTACCATGCAGATTGAGGAGACTCCTAAACCACAATCCAGACAGGTCCTGATGTTCGGGGGCCTTACGTCACAGAGGCAGACCATGTTCCCCGTTAGCGAACATATCTGGACTATGATATTGGAGGAGTGGAAGAACGCTGAACGTCGTTTATTACTATCCTGTGACTTTAACCCCTTCACCCCCAAGGGTGGTTTGCACGTTAATGACCGGGCCAATTTTTACAATTCTGACCACTGTCTCTTTGAGGTTATAACTCTGGAACGCTTCAACGGATCTTCGTGATTCTGAGATTATTTTCTCGTGACATATTGTCCTTCACGTTAGTGGTAAAATTTCTTCGATATAACTTGTGTTTATTTTTGAAAAAAATGCAAATATGGCGAAAATTTAGCAATTTTCAAACTTTGAAATTTTTATTCCCTTAAAACAGAGAAATATGTCACACAAAATAGTTACTATATAGCATTTCCCACATGTCTCCTTTACATCAGCACAATTTTGGAACCAAAATTTTTTTTGTTAGGAAATTATAAGGGTTAAAAGTTGACCAGCGATTTCTCATTTTTACAACAAAATTTACAAAGCCATTTACCACCTCATATTTGAAGTCACTTTGAGAGGTCTATATAGCAGAAAATACCCAAAAGTGACACCATTTTAAAAACTGCACCCCTCAAGGTACTCAAAACCACATTCAAGAAGTTTAATAACCCTTCAGGTGCTTCACAGGAGCTGAAGCAACGTGGAAGGAAAAAATGAATATTTAACTTTTTAGCCACAAAAATTATCTTTTACAAACTTTTTTTTATTTTCACATGGGTAAAAGGAGAAAATGGACAGATAAAGTTGTTGTGCAATTTCTCCTGAGTACGCCAATACCCCATATGTGGGGGAAAACCACTGTTTGGGCACACGGCAGACCTCGTAAGAGAAGCAGCGCCATTTGACTTTTTCAAACTAAAATTGGCTGGAATTGAGATTGGACGCCATGTCGCGTTTGGAGAGCCCCTGATGCGCCTAAACAGTGGAAACCCCCCACAAGTGACACCATTTTGGAAACTAGACCCCCTAAGGAACTTATCTAGATCTGTTTTGAGCCCTAAGTGTTTCACAAAAGTTTATCATGCCTGGGTGTGAAAAAAAAACAGTTTTCCACAAAAATGATTTTTTAGTCCCAAATTTTTGATTTTTCCCAAGGAAATTGGACCCCAAAAGTTGTTGTCCAATTTGTCCTGAGTACGCTGATACCCCATTTTTGGGGGGGAAACTGTTTGGGCGCACGGCAGGGCTTGGAAAGGAAGTAGTAACGTTTTGGAATGCAGACGTTGATGGGGGTCATGTTCCGTTTGCAGTGCCCCAGATGAGCCTAAACAGTGGAAACCCCCCTCAAGTGACCCAATTTTGGAAACTAGACCCCTAAGGAACCTATCTAGATCTTTGGTGAGCACTTTGAACCCCCAAGTGCTTCACACAAGTTTATAATGCCCGGGCATAAAAATAAAAAATCCTATTTTTTTCCCACAAATATTAATTTTTTATTTTCCCAAGGGTAACAGGAGAAATTGGACCACAAAAGTTGTTGTCCAATTTGTCCTGAGTACGCTGATACCCCATATGTGGGGGAAGAACCACTGTTTGGGCGCACGGCAGAGCTCGGAATGGAAGGAGCACCATTTGACTTTTTCCAACCAAAATTGGCTGGAATTGAGATTGGACGCCATGTTGCATTTGGAGAGCCCCTGATGTGCCTAAACATTGGAAATCCCCCACAAGTGACCTCATTTGGGAAACTAGATCCCCTAAGGAACTTATCTAGATCTTTGGTGAGCAATTTGAACCCCCAAGTGCTTCACACAAGTTTATAACGTAGAGCCGTAAAATTAAAAAATCATATTTTTTCCACAAAAATGATCTTCTCACCCCAATTTTTAATTTCCCAAGGGTAACAAGACTCCAAAGGTTATTGTGCAATTTGTCCTGAGTACGCTGATACCCCATATGTGGGGGTAAACCACTGTTTGGGTGCATGGCAGAGTTTGGAAGGGAAGGAGCGCCGTTTGACTTTTTCAACGCAGAATTGGCTGGATGCCATGTCATGTTTGGAGAGCTCCTGATCTGCCTAAACAGTGGAAACCCCCAACAAATGACACCATTTTGGAAACTAGACCCCTCAAGGAACTTATCTAGATGTGTGGTGAGCACTTTGAACCCCGAAGTGCTTCACAGAAGTTTATAACGTACAGCCGTAAAATAAAAAATCCTTTTTTTTTTTTTACAAATGATTTTTTTGCCCCCAATATTTTATTTTCACAAGGGTAACAGGAGAAGTTGGACCCCAAAAGTTGTTGTCCAATTTGTCCTGAGTACGCTGATACCCAATATGTGGGAGAAAACGACTGTATGGGCACACGTTGGGGCTCGGAAGGGAAGTAGTGACGTTTTGGATTGCAGACTTTGATGGAATGGTCTGGGGGCGTCATGTCGCATTTGGAGAGCCCCTTATGCGCCTTAACAGTGGAAACCCCCACAAGTGACCCCATTTTGGAAAATAGACCCCACAAGGAACTTATCTAGATGTGTGGTGAGCGCTATGAAGCCCCAAGTGCTTCACAGAAGTTTATAACGTACAGCCGTAAAAACAAAAAAATCATTTTTTTTTTTTTTACAAAAATGATATTTTCGCCCCCAGTTTTTTATTTTCCCAAGGATAACAGAAGAAATAGGACAAATTGCACAATAACTCTTGGGGTCCAGAGTACGCTGATACCCCATATGTGGGGGTAAACTACTGTTTGGGCGCATGGCAGAGCTCAGAAGTGAAGGAGCACCGTTTGACTTTTTCAACGCAGAATTGGCTGGAATTGAGATCAGACGCCATGTCACATTTGGAGAGCCCCTGATGTGCCTAAACAGCGGAAACCCCCCAATTCTAACTCCAACCCTAACCCCAACACACCCCTAACCCTAGTCCCAACCCTAATCATAACCCTAACCACAAACCTAACCCTAACACACCCCTAACCCTAATCCCAACCCTAATCCTAACTTTAGCGCCAACTCTAACCCTAACTTTAGCCGCAACCCTAACCCAAATGGGAAAATGGAAATAAATACATTTTTTTTATTTTATTATTTTTCCCTAACTAAGGGGGTGATAAAGGGGGTTTGATTTACTATTTATAGCGGGGTTTTATGATTGGCAGCTGTCACGCTAAAAGATGCTTTTATTAAAAAAAATAGTTTTTGCATCACCACATTTTGAAAGCTATAATTTTTGCATATTTTGGCCCACAGTCATGTGAGGTCTTATTTTTTGCGGTACGAGTTGACGTTTTTATTGGTACAATTTTTGAGCATGTGACATTTTTTGATCGCTTTTTATTTCGATTTTTGGGAGGTTAGAATGAACAAAAATCAGCAATTCATGAATTTCTTTTGGGGGGGCGTTTATACCGTTCCGCGTGTGGTAAAATTGATAAAGCAGTTTTATTCTTCGGGTCAGTACGATTACGGCAATACCTCATTTATGTCATTTTTTTATGTTTTGATGCTTTTATAGAATAAAAACAATTTTATATAAAAAATTATTATTTTTGCATCGCTTTATTCTGCGAGCTATAACTTTTTTATTTTTTCGCTGATGATGCTGTATGGCGGCTCATTTTTTGCGGGACAAGATGACGTTTTCAGCGGTACCATGCTTATTTATATCGGTCTTTTTGATCGCGTGTTATTCCACTTTTTGTTCGGCGGTATGATGATAAAGCATTGATTTTTTGCTTTTTTTTTTTTTAAGGGGTTCAGTAAAGGGGTTAACTAGTGGGACAGTTTTATAGGGGGGGTCGTTACAGACGCGGCGATACCAAATATGTGTACTTTTATTGTTTTGTTTTTTTTATTTACAGGAAAAAATGAATTTTTTGGGGGGAATATTTTTTTTTCTTTATTTTGGATTTTTTTTAACCCCTTCATGACCTTGCCATTTTTTGAAATTCTGACCAGTGTCCCTTTATGAGGTAATAACTCAGGAACGCTTCAACGGATCCTAGCGATTCTGAGACATTTTTTTTGTGACATATTGGGCTTCATGTTAGTGGTAAATTTAGGTCGATAATTTTTGCATTTATTTGTGAAAAAAATGGAAATTTGGCGAAAATTTTGAAAATTTAGCAATTTTCAAATTTTCAATTTTTATTCTGTTAAACCAGAGAGTTATGTGACACACAATAGTTAATAAATAACATTTCCCACTTGTGTTCTTTGCATCAGCACAATTTTGGAAGCAAAAATTTTTTTTTTTAGGAAGTTATAAGGGTTAAAAGTTGACCAGCGATTTCTCATTTTTACAGCAAAATTTACAAAACCATTTTTTTAGGGACCACCTCACATTTGAAGACACTTTTGAGGGGTCTATATGGTAGCAAATACCCAAAAGTGACACCATTATAAAAACTGCACCCCTCAAGCTACTCAAAACTACATTCAAGAAGATTATTAACCCTTCAGGTGCTTCACAGGAACTAAAGCAACGTGGAAGGAAAAAATGGACATTTTAATTTTTCCAACAAAAATTTTATTTTAGCATCAATTTTTTCATTTTTGCATGGGCAACAGGATAAAATGGATCCTAAAATTTGTTGGGCAATTTCTCCTGAGTACACAGATACCTCATATGTTGTCATAAACCACTGTTTAGGCGCACGGCAGGGCTCAGAAGGGAAGGAGCGCCATTTGACTTTTTGTATGGAAAATTAGCTCCAATCATTAGCGGACACCATGACGCGTTTGGAGAGCCCCTGTGTGCCTAAACAATGAAAAAACCCCACATGTGACACCATTTTGGAAACTATACCTCTTATGGAACTTATCTAGATGTGTTGTGAGCACTCTGAACCCATAAGTGCTTCACAGAAGTTTATAACGCAGAGCAGTGAAAATAAAAAAATAATTTTTTTCCTCAACAATCATTTTTTAGCCCGCTATTTTTTATTTTCACAAGGGTAACAGGAGAAATTGGACCACAAAAGTTGTTGTGCAATTTGTCCTGAGTACACCAATACCCCATATGTGGGGGGGAACCACTGTTTTGGCGCATGGGAGAGCTCAGAAGGGAAGGAACGCCATTTTGGAATGCAGACTTGATGGAATGTTATGCGGGCGTCATGTTGCGTTTGCAGAGCCCCTGATGTGCCTAAACAGTAGAAACCCCCCACAAGTGACCCCATTTTTGAAACTAGACCCCCCAAGGAACTTATTTAGATGCACAGTGAGCACTTTGAACCCCCAGGTGCTATACAGAAGTTTATAACGCACAGCCTTGAAAATAAAAAATCATTTTTTTCTCAAAAAATGATTTTTTTAGCCCCCTATTTTTTATTTTCACAATGGTTACAGGAGAAATTGGACCCAAAAGTTGTTGTCCAGTTTGTCCTGAGTACGCTGGTACCCCATATGTGGGGGGTAACCAGTGTTTGGGCACACGTCAGTGCTCGGAAGGGATGTAGTGACGCTTTGAAATGCCGACTTGATGGAATGGTCTGCGGGCATCTTGCTACGTTTGCAGAGTCCCTGATGTGCCCAAACAGTAGAAACCAACCACAAGTGACCCCATTTTGTAAACTAGACCCCCAAAGGAACTTATTCAGATGTGTGGTGAGCACCTTGTACCCCCACGTGCTTCACAGAAGTTTATAATGCAGAGCTGTAAAAACAAAAAATCATTTTTTTCCTCAAAAACTGATTTTTTTAACCCACAATTTTTTATTTTCACAAGGGTAGCAGGAGAAATTGGACCCCAAAAGTTGTTGTACAGTTTGTCCTGAGTACACTGGTACCCCATATGTGGGAGAAAACTACTGTATGGGCACACGTCGGGGCTCGGAAGGGAAGTAGTGATGTTTTGAAATGCCGACTTGATGGAGTGGTCTGTGGGCATCATGTTACGTTTGCAGAGCCCATGATGTGCCTAAACAGTAGAAACCCCCCCAAGTGACCCCATTTTAGAAACTAGATCCCCCAAGGAACTCCTCTAGATGTGTGGTGAGCACTTTGAATCTCCAAGTTCTTCACAGAAGTTTATAACGCAGAGCTGTGAAAATAAAAATTCATTTTTTTTTTCACAAAAATCATTTTTTTAGTCCCCAATTTTTTTTCCCAAGAGTAACAGGAGAAATTAGACCCCCAAAGTTGTTGTGCAATTTTTACTGAGTACGCTGATACCCCATATGTGGGGGTAAACCACTGTTTGGGCACACGTCGGGGCTCGGAATAAAGGGAGCACTGTTTCACTTTTAACAGCCAATCAGAGCGATCGTAGCCACGTAGGGGTTAAGCCAACCCCCCTGTGGTGAAGCACAAAGGGTCTTGTGCCTGCTTGTTGGGTAACCTTTCAGTGACCCCGGTCACCCGACCCCCCGGAACGCGATCCTTTCATGACACATACGCTGTGTCACAGCTCATGAAGGGGTTAAAAAACATGTTTATTTTTATTTTTTCACTTTTTTACTTTGTCCCAGGGTGGGACATCACTGTAAAATGTCAGATAGCTGGTGTGACAGTGTGCACAGCACTCTGTCACACCAGCGATCGCTCTGGCACTGCTGCAGGCTTCTCAGTGCCTGCTCTCAGCAGGCACTGAGGAAGCCGCCTCCCTACAGGACCCGGCGGCCATCTTGGATCCGGGTCCTTGGAGGGAGGAAGGCCTCAGAACAGCGCGATCACATCGTGCTGTTCTGAGGGTCTCAGGGGAGCGTGCAGGGAGCCCCCTCCCTGCGCGATGCTCCCCTGTGCCCCTGGTACACCGCGATCATGTTTGATCGCTGTGTGCCAGGGGTTAATGTGCCAGGAGCAGTCCGTGACCGCTCCTGACACACAGTCCCGGGTGTCAGCTGTGATAATCAGCTGACACCCGGCGGCGATTAGCTGCGCTCCCCCCGGGAGCGCAGCTGATCGCCTATGACGTACTGTCCCGTCCATGGGCAGATTGGCACGGGTTACATGGACGGGATAGTACGTCTGATGTCAGAGAGGGGTTAAAGGGCGATTACCATTTGACCCCGAGGAAGTCAGGCTATGGAAAGAGATTCCCAAGATCGACGTCCCAGTAGCCAAGGTCGCCAAAAAGACTGCTATCCCCTTCGAGGACTCGTTTAACCTGCGCGACTCGATGGACAGAAAGGCTGATATACTCCTAAAGCTGGCCTGGGAAACATCCGCGGCCCTAATTAAGACTAACATAGCGGCCACTTCCGTGGCTAGATCTATGTTTCTCTGGATGGGTCAGTTGGAAGAACAGCTGTCCAATAAGACCCCTAGGACCGAAATTCTAGCTTCCCTCCCCATCATGAAATCAGCCACGGCATTCTTAGCTAACACGTATGCAGAATTGGTTAGATTTTCAGCCAGGAACAGCTCCCTATCTAACGCAACTAGGAGAGCCATCTGGTTAAAGTCTTGGTCAGGGGATAACGCCTCTAAGACCAAGCTGTGCTCCATCCCCTTCTCAGGGCTAAGGGTTTTTGGGCCGGCCCCTAGATAACATCCTTGAGTCGGCTGCTGATATAAAGAAGGGGTTTCCTTCCCCCGGAGACAGTACGACTTTAGAAGTCAGGGTAGGCCAAATAGAGGATTCTACTGGAGCTCCCATAGCCAGGGTGGAAAGAGAAAGAGCACCTTCTTTAACTCGACCCTTAGGACCAAGAGACAATGACGCCACTTGCATTGGGGAAAGACTCTGTCTCTTTGCGGGGAACTGGGCCCAGATTACACAAAACCAGTGGGTCCGCAGAACCATCGCAGAGGGATACAGCATAGAGCTTTACTCCCCTCCGCCCGAAAGATACGTCCCCCCTACGGTAGTCCTGGCGGACTCTGCCATGTGGATCGACCTACAGGACATGGTCAACTCTGCTGTTATAATTCCGGTTCCCCTGGCAGAAGTGGGCAGGGGGCACTATTCATCTCTATTCACCATCACAAAGCCATCAGGAGAGACCCACACTATTATAAATTTAAAGCCTCTAAACTCCTGGGTCAGATACAAAAGGTTTCGAATGGAATCAATCCGGTCTGCAGTTCACCTCATAGACAGTGACGCAGTAATGTGCACCCTCAATCTGAAGAGTGCCTATTATCAGGTCCCAATACATCCCTCATCTCAGAAACTTCTAAGATTTGCGGTAAGACTGCCAACCCAGACCTGCCACTTCCAGTTCCAGTGCCTACCCTTCGGGCTGGCATCGGCCCCCCGAATATTCATAAAACTGGTATCAGAGGTCGTGGCCTTCCTGAGGAACCAGGGTACCATCATCGTTCCATACCTGGACAACTTCCTCATAGTGGCAGAATCCGAAGAGGCGCTGGTCAACACAGGGACCGATCTATCGCGGTAATGAAGTCTCTAGGCTGGGTCATAAACTGGCAAAAGTCAGATTTGGTACCAGAACAGCAGAATGGTGCGTCTAGACTCCAAAGGCAGAATCTCACTTGCCGGAAGAAAAAGAGGAGGTAGTGCGGGACCAGGTAAAAGATCTTCTAAAGCAACGAACCTCCATAAGGTCCCACTCAAGATCTTAGCCAAAGAAATACCGTCGGTATGGGACCGCTCTCAGACCTCCCTGGATGAGCCCATGCATCTACCACGAGCCATAAGGGAGTCACTCCTCTGGTGGACACAGACCCGCAACCTAAAGGTGGGGGTACCGTGGTCCCCCTCCCCCTATGTAATAGTCACCACGGATGCCAGTACGTGGGGATGGGGAGCCCATTTTCAGGGGAGAATACTTCAGGGCAGGTGGCCGGAAGACATCAAGGGCAGATCCTCCAACTTCAGGGAGCTATACGCCGTTTGGGAGGCCCTAAGAAGGAACAGATCCAGGCTCAGAGATCGACACGTCCGGATTTTTTCCGTCAACATGACAACAGTCTTGTTCCTGAACCATCAGGGAGGTCCCAGGCATCGACTTCTCCAGGATCTGGCAGGGAGGATATTTGCCTGGGCAGAAGGCAAAGTCCTCTCCATAACAGCAATTCACGTGGAAGGATCCCAGAGCATGGTAGCGGACTACTTAAACAGGCAGAATGTCTGCACAACCGAGTGGGAGCTGAACCAGGATGTCTTCTGGGAACTATGTCAGCGCTGGGGAACCCCCCAGATGGACCTATTCGCAAACAGGAGAAACGCAAAAGTCCCAAGATTCTTCTCTCTAAACCCCCTGGACACTCCGGGAGGGTTGGATGCCCTGAGTCAGAAGTGGGTGGAACCCCTCTCGTATGCATTCCCACCATTGGCGCTCATCCCAGCCGTGTTAAGAAAGATCAGGGAGGATCGGGCAACAGTCATAATGATAGCCCCGTATTGGCCGAAAAGGAGCTGGTTCTCCCTGCTAGCAGACATGGCGATCGAGAATCCAATGGAACTTCCCCTATCGGAGGATGTTATCCACCTTGGTCCGATCCACCACCCGAATCCGGGGAAACTACACCTCTCAGCCTGGATCCTAAAAGGAACACCCTGAAGGCTAAGGGCTTATCAGACCAGGTCATAGCTACCATCCAGGCCAGTAGGAAACCTGTCACTTTGGCAATTCACCTTAAAATCTGGAAGCGGTTCTGCCTGGAGAGTGGCAGGTCCGACTTGGTGGCAGGCACACCAGACATCCCCAGGGTCCTAGATTTCCTTCAGGCAGGTTTCAGCAAAGGGCTCAAACCCAGCACTCTGAAGGTCCAGATCTCAGCGCTAAGCTCCTTCTTCGACTATACCCTAGCATCTCATCCAATGGTAGTAAGATTCATTCGTGCAACACAGAGGCTGCGCCCCACTATTCGACGTTTCTCCCGCCGTTGGACCTTAGTCTGGTCCTCAGGGCACTATGTAAGGATCCATATGTCCCCAACAATGACATGCCTATCTCTACATAGTTATTACCACATAAAGTGACACTGGTCAGATTTTAAAAATTTGGCCCGGTCACTAAAAGCTTTTTTCGTGTTGCAAAAACTAGTTTTGCATAGCCATATTTTGAGAGCTAGAATTTTTCCATATTTTTCCATATTTCGGCTGACAGACACAGGTGGGAACTTCTTTTTTTGCAGGACAAGTTAACGTTTTTATTGGTACCATTTCTGGACATATGACATTTTTTCATCACTTTCTATTCTATTCTGATTTTTGGGACACAGTGAAAAAAGACTAACAATTCAGGTATTTTTTTTTTTTTTTGATGAAGCAGCTTTATTCTTGGGTCAGTACGATTACATTGATAACTCATTTATGACTTTTTTTGCATTTTGCGCTTTTACACAAACTTCTATAGAAAAAAAAAATATTGCATCGCATATTTCGTACTGCATGAAAGAAATGTGTACTGTTTTACATTAAAATGTGTAATGTTTTTCATTATTTTTTTATTTTGTAAGTTGTAAGATGTGTGTGTATATATTGTGACATTCCACACTGTCTGTAGATGGGGATTACACGCTTGGCTGGTCTTGGAGGTAAGCACTGGCACACGCAGGGTTAAAACAACAGTCCATTTGCTTTATTTCAGCAGCCATTACACCAAATATAGTCTCTCACTGATTCCTATCAGCGCCACACAGATCCCTGTCCGTTACCTGGTGGTATCGGCCACACAGGTTCCCGGAGGCCTCTTAGCTTCAGAGGTCTCCAGTAAACATCAAAACACAGTCTTTCTGTGACCCCGGTCAGCATACCACACGGATCCTTGTCCGTCACCTGTTGGCCACACAGGTTCTCAGATCTCTCTTATCCGCAGAGGCATCCAATCAACATTTCTCACTTTGCTCTGACCCCGGTCAGTGTCACTCACGGTTTTCAAGCCCGTCCACTCCTTTCTGGCTCAGACTCGCCAGCACTGCTTCCCCAGTCTGTGCAACATCCAGCCTGAAAAACATGGGAGCTCTGTCCGGGCTGACAGACTCCCAACGCACTCTCAGCACTCTGTCTCCATGTGCCAGCTCCTTCCTTACATACCTTTAACCACTCCCACAGGTGAGGTATGGATCACATGGTCAGTCACATGCTCATGACCTCATCACAGGTCCTCAAAAACTCACAGCCACCAGTGGACGGTGTATGTGTAGAGCCCAGCTGCGCTTGG
Organism: Oophaga sylvatica; assembly: GCA_033576555.1. NCBI lineage: Eukaryota > Metazoa > Chordata > Amphibia > Anura > Dendrobatidae > Oophaga > Oophaga sylvatica. The sequence continues at coordinate 182,465,275 of JARQOD010000001.1, read as the reverse complement.
AATCTCATTTCCCAGAGGGATGCACCGAAGGTAATGACTACTAGAGGACCCAATATGCATACACACATCTTCACCAATCCCTAGAGCCACCAGAGGGAGCCTTTTGAGGATATATAAGGATGGTGAAGTCACGGAGTGAGGTTAGTTCTCTCTGAGGGAAGGAGTTGAACCCTAGTCTAGTTTGAGAGAAGCGAGTAGAGAGTTAGCTCTTGGAGCGAGCACAGATCAGTTAGTCTGCAAATCCAGGTGCAGGACAGACAGAGAAGACTGATAGCAGCTCCAGGCAGAGCATGGAAGTAAAGAAAAAAGTGTGTGCAGTCTAGCACACGGAGCAGAGCTCAAGAGAGAGAGTTCAGCTGTTTATGAAGGAACCTGAAGTCTGCAGCTTGAAGCTTAGTTCACACGTGTGGAGGCTAGTACAAGTGGAAAGAAAGCCACTCCAGCCTAGTCAGAACTGAGTCAAGTGAGTGCAGTTCAGCGAGCAAGCGTGCCGACACTTAGACAGCGGTGAAGAAAGAGAAGAAGCCGCCACCTACTGCCAGTGTGTGATAGTGTGAGGGTCGAGTAGGACGAAAGGCGAGTGGATAAGAAGAGAGTGACAGAGGTGGAAATAGCATTGATAGCTTACCTCTACTCTGATTAACCGGACACCGGGTCGAGCTTGCTGGATTCTTCACGACCAGTAGGAGTTACCGGAGATCCTGGAGTACTTCAAGTTCCAGGAGCCCATGAGTGTTGATACGTAACTGGGTCAGGAAGACAGGAGTCTGGCAGGTACCACCATTAGAGACTGTGCTCTTTCCAATAGAAGGCCCTACACAAAGTCAGCCGGGTGTAAAGTTGAAGACAGAGTTAGGCCTCGTTTCATACAGGTCAGAGACTCACATTACAGGAGTAAGGAGGCCCTACACCTACTCAGTGGGAAGAACTGGACGTGCATCCTTCACCCTGCCAGTATCCCGGGATGTGCCTGCAATTCCATCAGTAAAGGTACAGAAAGAGACTTTGGTGTGTGTGTTCACATTATTACTCCTACGGCCAAACTCCCCTCCTCCATCCTGCACCCCTACACAGCTTAACTACCCTGAAGGTCCCCAGCCTTACATGTGGAAGGCTTAACACCTTGCTGCCTAATACCAACCCTTCAGTGGACCTATACAGCAGCGCTGGTCACCCTGACCAGGAACCACAGGTGGCGTCACGAACGTTCTACAATCACTTTAATCCCCTGTAAATATCCCACATTTAAGGTGAGCCCCAGGGCCACGGACCGAGCTGCAGCTACCGTGACATCCCCCGTAGAAGTGAACGGGCTCGGTGCCAAGTACCCCACAGCCCTGGCGGGCGGCTCATATGTGTGGTTAGCCAGTCCCACCCAGCTCTCCGACTAACCCTGTAAGCCACCCTAGTAAAATAAACACAACTCTTGTGGGACTACAAGTCCCAGAACAACATTACTTTGGCTCACAGCGCAGAGGAGCTCTGCGACACATACCTGCCATTCACAACAATGCCGGGGACTGTTTTACCATCCAAATCACGCCTCTATGCATATCGTGAGGAGCATATACAGCGCCCCCTAGCTGCAGCATGGGTCACTACATCACTTAGTCCTTTTATGGGACTTTAACTTTTCTACTTAGATGGCAGGTAGCTTCTGAGACCTTGCCAACCATCGCCCCCTCGATGAGGTTGAGCTCCCCTCCCTCTGCCTGCCTCCTAAATGATGTGATCGCTCTCAATCACAGCATTTAGGGGGTTAAACAGCCAGGGGTGGTGCTGCCATTAGCAGTGCCGAGCTCCTGCTGTGATCGGGCAGGAAGTGCTTATATTTCAGCACCTCCTGCAAGATCACAGCGATCTGAGGGCGGGGACCGATGGCATGGCTCCCCGTACCTCTTCCTGTGTCACTTATCTGTCACTGACATCTGTCTGCACTGAACTGTAACCGCGTGGCAGTTCAAAGTCATGACTGGCATAGCACGTCATGATGCAGAAACTGACACTCGCTCATAACTTGCTATGTCAGTCATTGGATGTGAAGGGGTTAATCAATTTACAATCCTTAAAGGACATTTGTCTGACAGTTGTCTCTTCTAACTCTTCCATCTCTTCCATACACATGACAGTCCAGCCGGCATCGCACTTCTATGGCCCCTATGAGAGAACTGCTGACAGACTCCTTTTTCAGTGGCCTTTTTCCAAAAAGGAAAAAAAGGTCCGGCCTTTGGAATTCCAACGTGCTGGAACATTCTCTCCCTAGTATCATCTGTCACGGAAGAATCCGGAGGCTACCATACACATTAGGTGGCCATCCGACATTGACTGGTTTGTACAACTTCGCTCTAATGTGAATCGGGGTCTTCAGATGATTAAAGCTCTGGTAGTACTTAGGTTGCATCTCCAATTTTCCTGCATAATTGAGTGAAAGTAAGGGCCCCGTCTCACATAGCGACACACCAGCGATCCCGACAACGATCAGGATCGCTGGTGTGTCGCTACATGATCCCTGCTGAGCTGCCAAACAGGCAGCTCAGGCAGCGATCAGGACAGCCACACTGCGGGTAACGTCGCCAAGTTACCCGCAGTGTACATTGGATACCAGCGCACTGATGCAGGGAGCTGGTAACCAAGGTACACTTCGGGTTTCCAGGCGCTGCGCGGTGCCTGGAAACCCGATGTGTACCTTGGTTACCAGCTCCACTGCAGCAGCGCGCTGGTATCCAACGTACACATCGGGTTTCCAGGCACAGCCCCGCGCCTGGAAACCCGAAGTGTACCTTGGTTACCAGCTGATCGCTGGTCTCCTGCCTGTCACACGCAGCGATGCGTGCTGGCCAGCGGGAGACCAGCGATCCAAAAAAAGTCCAGGCATTTCTGACACGACCAGTGATTCACAGCAGGGGCCTGATCACTGGTACGTGTCAGAAATAGCGAGAACGCTGCTGAGATTGCTGTTTAGCAGTGATCTCGGTAGCGATCTCGCTATGTGAGACGGGGCCTTTAAGTAAAACTTTACTAAACTTCTCAGATAATTCAGTAATTCTATAGTCCTTGTATCACAAAAATGTAAGGTAATCTTAATCTAGATAGAATATCCTGATTGTCTGGAGTGCACAGGGTCCTGAAAACAATGTTCAGCCAAAGCCAAGAATTTCAGGATAACACCTATTCAAAGTAAAACTGCATGCTATCACTTTATTGGATGGAGTCACAACTGTATATTGTGGACCTTTGTACCCATAAAATAGAAATGGGGAAAAAGTGGCATTCAGGAACGAAGTTTATCCAGCTTTAGAGGAGCATTTTATGTTCTTCTTGTGTTGCCCGTGTCATTAAATGATTTCTATTGCAGGTTCTGCGCATTTCTGCCAAGACTGGAGAAGGCATCTCAGAGTTGTGGAAGAAGATGACGGACTTTCATAATATGATGATCACTAGTGAAGAACTTATAGCCAGGCGTAGGAGTCAGCAGAAGGTCTGGATGTGGAGTCTTATTCAAGAAAATGTTCTCCTGCACTTTAGGAATCATCCTGCAGTTAAGGATCAGATACCTCTCTTGGAGGAGCAGGTCCTTGCTGGTGTCTTGTCACCGGGTCATGCAGCGGACATGCTTCTCCAAGCATTTTCTGAAAGCAGCTGAAATATCAGACCCATCCTTGTAAATAAAATGAACACATTAATTATACAGAATGGTCTATGTCAATCGTCAGATTCTTGAAAACCGCGATAAAATCCTAATGTAGATTTTGAACATTTTTTTATAAAAAAAAAATTAAATACCTAACTTTGTGTGTTTTTCAATTTGACCTTAATGAGGTGCATATTAGGTGAAGAAAGAAATATAACTGTAAGATGAATATTGAAGAATTTATAGCAGACTGGTCAGCTGGATCCAACTCAAAACGTATTCAAGAAGTGTGCAGGTTTCATACACTGCTGATCACTCATCTAAATTAACAGGTATCCAGTTCATTCTTTAGAGTAGGAATTGATTTGGCAACATAAATTTGGGTGCGATCCATGGGTGACACTAATCTAAATATCGACATACATATTGAGTGGTCACATTATTATAAGTGAATGTTTAGTTTGTAAAACTTAAAGGGGTTCTCCAAGTATGTAATAAAATGTCCCCTGTCCTAGTCACGTGCTAGCACAGGCTGCAGTCTGTAGACACACTGCCCCCGACATCTGTGTCTCAAATGACGGGTGCTGTATCAAACACACACCTCTTGTCAACCAAGGAAAAGTGTGTGGCAGGAGAAGAAAAATCTACTTCTCAAGAACTGAGTACAAAGGATTTTTTTTTTTTATCTCCAGCCTCTGTGATCAGACAAGGAGATTCATTTTTATTCCACCTGCACTTCTCAGCACATGGAAGTACGTGTGCTTATAATACAGCTCCTGGCAGTTAAGACACAGGTCTCTGGAGCTGTGTTTCTTCAGACTGCAGCCCATCTTGACACGTGACTTGGACAGGCTGCCTTTTAAATTGTGACGAGGGCCATTTTATTACATTCTTGTAGAATCTTTGTGACTGGTCTTGTATTTTTATATTAGTCCTGAGCTATACTTGGATACCAAATATACAAGTCACTTGAACAGGCTCAGCTTACAGTTACACAGGTTACATCACGTGCTGATTGTGGAGGGAAAATGGCCACAATCCGAGTGCATTTTTATTTTATTTTGCTTGTTTTTTATTGTAGTGCAATATTTCCCTTTCCATAATTGCACATTGCTATAAATACACAGGCTATACCCACCCTTCCCGCCCATCTTACTATTGCCAGCTCTGCACAGATAATATTTTATGATTTTCCTTATACGTAAGAGAAGGCTACACAAAGCTGGCACTAACTTAATGAGAAGTTGGTGCAGTCACGTATCCTGGGAGGGAAGGTGTTATTATGGTACACTTTGGGGGCACCAGAATTGAGCTCTTTAACTGGGTAGAACGGCCATGCCTGGATGCAACTATAAAAATAGTCTTGCCTGTTGCTTTTCGCACCTATGTACACAAGAATATTCACACCCAGCGAATCAATGGAAGATTTACACAAGGAAACTCATTCCACCAGAAACATGCCAATCACATCTCCTGCCCTATTATTCCACTGCCAACACAAGTGACTGTCGCATTCAAACAGAAAGACAAAATATGTCAATAGGACCATGTTTTGCAAGTTATACCAGATTTATTGGCTGCAGTTGTCAAATGTCGTTTACCTCTACAAGCCCCCTGGAGCCCGTAGCTGCGGAGGCACGGGGAGAGGTAAGTATTGCGCCGGCTGCTGCCAGGGCCCTGAGCAAGCGGGGGGGTGGCCCAGTGGCGGTGCTGGTACCGCTCTCATCCGCTAACGGCGCCGGGGTGCCCGACGTCAAGTGGGCCCCCGCCTGCTCAGGGCCCCGGCACTTGCCCGGGTATGCCGGGTACTGACGCCGGCCCTGCACATGTGCCTCACAGAAATTTATGCCATTGGGCGGTGAAGAAAGAATAATAGATTTTTACAGCTAAAATGTTTTTTTAGCCCCAAATTTATAATTTTTATGAGGGCTAAATGAAAAAAATTGACCTTTCCGTTTATTGTGCAATTTGGCCTGATTGTATTAATACCCTACATCATGTAATCAGAAAATACTTTTGCGTCACCTTGCAAAACTCAGAAGGGAAGGAGTGCTATATTATAGTGCAGATTTTACTGTTATGGTTTGCGGGTGCCATGACCCACTGGAAGACGTGCAAGAACAGCAGAACCCCACCATAAGTGACGCCATTTTACAAACTACACCTCTCAATGAATTCATCTAGGGGTACAGTGATTATATTGACACCACAGGTGGGTCACAGAATTTTATACCATTGGGCAGTGAAGAAAAATTACATTTTTACCACCAAAATTTTGTTTTAGCCCCAAATTTTACATTTTCACACAGGGAAATAGGTAAAAATGGAACCAAAATTTGTCACACAATCTCTATTTTTCTAGAATAGGTTGCGGACTCAATTTACACAGCCCCTAAGTGCTAGACGAGCAGAATACTCTTTTTGGAAATTCTACCCATCCCAATCATGTGGATGCTAAAGGTGGTTTAGGCACACGGGCTCAGAAGGGAGGGGGGACATTTGGATTTGGAGCACAGAATTCGTTGGGTTTCCTTTGGGGGGGGTAAGGAGCCATTTAGATTTTCCAGAGCCTTTGTACTACCAGTAATATGGAAGCCCCCTATATTTCCATTAACAGATGACAGATCTGAGTGGAGACTTGCTGTTTTTGTGGATTGATTTGAAGCTTTTGTTGGGGAACGTTTTACATAACATTTGGGATCACATTTATCCAACACTGAGCACTTACATCTGGGTTTCCATCTAAATTTAAGTGACTTGATTCAGATGAGACTTGAGACACCCGAGGGGTCCATTCACCATAACGGTAATAAATATGGAACGTGCCTCTGACTGGGAGGCTCACATGACTAAAGCTAGGAAAAATACGGATCAGTGCCCAATTCCCCCCTGCCACTATTCCCCAGGTGATGCACTAATGGGGACGCCCAACCATCCAGTGGGATTAAAGGGAAAGGGTTCTCCAGCCACACCTACCAGGGTTAAATTCAGGTGCCCTGGGTTAGTAACTTCCTTTCTCTTCCGGCTGACCCATGGAAGCTGTTTTGTTTGTTTTTTTAACCCCTTAATGTCCGCCAATATGTCTTTTTACTGACCTGACATATAAGAGAATAGCATCCCCATACAGGAGACAATCCAGCAGCTGTCGGCTGTACACTGTAGCTGATAACTTGCTGCATCAGCCACGATGAGTGCTGGCACCGTCCATATCGGTTTAACCCCTTAGATGCTGCTGTCAATAATGACTATATCATATAAATCGTTAAGAGTGTGGGGGCTCCCTCTTTATCCCCATTGGCACCCAGAGATCATGATTGTGTGGTCCTGATGTTTGCCTTGGCAGGTCATGGCTGAATAGCGGCCTTATAGTCTGCCGGCTATAGTAACTTGTTCAAAAGTTAGTGACATTCAGGTGGTAAAAATACACTTTTTCCAGGATGTCAGCACCATGGAGGACGTCGTCCTCCTCCTTGCAGGGACAGGAAACACACGAGAGGTTAAAAGGTCCCACCCCCTTTCCCTCAGTGTTTTTTTTCCTGTCCCTGCATGGAGGGACGCGCGAGCGGCACTGTGACGCTTACCGGGCTCAGGGGGGATCGTGAGGCCGCTCCAAAATCCTTCCCACTGTCAAGCGGCCCGGGGCCGAAACTCGCCAGTGGGGAGTCCCTCTGCCCCAAAGGCCAGGAGCAGAACCAGGCTCCTGGATAAGAGCCGCTCCTCCCGGTGGGAGGCTCTCAACTCCAAACCCAGCACTGGAGGGATCTCTTGGGTCCGGCGCACGCTTCGGCAGCGCAGGTACCCTGCAGGCAGCTGGCCTCTGTGAGGGGTACCAGCATGATACCGCGCATCGGCCGCACGAAGCAGAAGACAGAGACAGGCAGTGCCCAACTCCCGCAGTCTCGGTGGGGTGTGCGTCACTTCCGGTACCTCACTTCCGACGACGTCATCTACAGGTCCTGTGCGGCGGTGGAACGCTCAGCTGAAAGCGCTGAAGGCGACGGCTCCTAGCAGCGTGTCGCTTTGCTTCGGACCATTCAGCCGGCTCCCCAGATACCTGAGGATGGAAACTGACATGGCAGAAGGCGGAGGGGTAAGTGCGCTTGGCGCAAACCACCCTCACCCTACAAAGGCCCGCAGTCACCCCCAGCCAGGAAGCACGGTCTGACGACTCCCTGTCTTATACCATTTAGGACAAGGGAACCCTGACTGCTCCCCTGACGGCAGTGAAAAAGACCGGCAAAGCGTCAGCGAAGTCGTATAGATGCCCCATTTGCTACGTTAAACTATTAGACGACCATGACAAGACTCTGCACAGCCTGTACTTCAAAGGTCATGAGAGAGGAGAAGCCCTCACTTCTATCAGAAATGAGACACCTGATCCGTGAGGAGGTCCAGGCCTCTATGTCCAGCCTTGCTCATCAGTAGCCTTCCAGCCCCACCCCAGGACGCAAGCGACCTAGGTGGGAGACAGACTTGTGGGAGCAGGACCTGAGCTCGGACGACGTGTCCAACCTAGGGGACTCCAACTCTGAGGAAGAAGGGGAACTTACACCAGAAGCCCATGACCGGGGTACAAAATATCTATTCCAGGCAGAGGACACAAATGATCTGGTCCAGTCGGTGAGGAGTACCATGCAGATTGAGGAGACTCCTAAACCACAATCCAGACAGGACCTGATGTTCGGGGGCCTTACGTCACAGAGGCAGACCGTGTTCCCCGTTAGCGAACATATCCGGACTATGATATTGGAGGAGTGGAAGAACGCTGAACGTCGTCTATTACTATCCTGTGACTTTAACCCCTTCACCCCCAAGGGTGGTTTGCACGTTAATGACCGGGCCAATTTTTACAATTCTGACCACTGTCTCTTTGAGGTTATAACTCTGGAACGCTTCAACGGATCTGCGTGATTCTGAGATTGTTTTCTCGTGACATATTGTCCTTCACGTTAGTGGTAAAATTTCTTCGATATAACTTGCGTTTATTTTTGAAAAAAATGCAAATATGGCGAAAATTTAGCAATTTTCAAACTTCGAATTTTTATTCCCTTAAAACAGAGAAATATGTCACACAAAATAGTTACTATATAGCATTTCTCACATGTCTACTTTACATCAGCACAATTTTGGAACTTTTTTTTATTTTCACATGGGTAAAGGGAGAAAATGGACAGATAAAGTTGTTGTGCAATTTCTCCTGAGTACGCCAATACCCCATATGTGGGGGAAAACCACTGTTTGGGCACACGGCAGACCTCGTAAGAGAAGCAGCGCCATTTGACTTTTTCAAACTAAAATTGGCTGGAATTGAGATTGGACGCCATGTCGCGTTTGGAGAGCCCCTGATGCGCCTAAACAGTGGAAAACCCCCACAAGTGACATCATTTTGGAAACTAGACCCCCTAAGGAACTTATCTAGATCTGTTGTGAGCCCTAAAGGGTATGCCACACTAAACGAGATCGCAAACGAGATTACTAAAACGTCACTATTTTGCGATCTCGTTAGCGACCTCGTTGTGTGTGGCATGTAGCAACGATGTGGCCCCTGCTGTGATGTCGCCGATTGTTCACTAGCGTTCTGGACCGTTTTTTGATCGTTGGCGTCCCACTGGTGAGCCTATATCGCTGTGTTTGGCACCTTTTGCGAACGACGAGCGACCTCGTTTGTGACGCATATGACTTTTGCGTCACGGAGTGGATCGCAATATCTGTAAGTTCTCTTTTGCGTCACAGAGAGGATTGCAGAAGTTGCAAAGCAGGCTAGCAGGATGCAGAGAGCAGGAGCGATGCTGGAAATTCCTATGAATCAGAAGCGCTCAGTACATACTGACATCCTAACGACCGCCAAAGTCGTTAAAGAGATCGCTGACCGCTGATGTGTCGTTTATGAGATCTCCTGTTTGGCAGCTACTAGCGACCTAAAAGAGATCACACCAACGATTGCGTCGTTATCTAGATCGCTAACGAGATCGCTAAGTGTGGCAGTACCTTAAGTGTTTCACAAAAGTTTATCATGCCTGGGTGTGAAAAAAAAAAAACAATTTTCCACAAAAATGATTTTTTAGTCCCAAATTTTTGATTTTTCCCAAGGAAATTGGACCCCAAAAGTTGTTGTCCAATTTGTCCTGAGTATGCTGATACCCCATATGTGGGGGGGGAAACTGTTTGGGCGCACGGCAGGGCTTGGAAAGGAAGTAGTAATGTTTTGGAATGCAGACGTTGATGGGGGTCATGTTCCGTTTGCAGTGCCCCAGATGAGCCTAAACAGTGGAAACCCCCCTCAAGTGACCCAATTTTGGAAACTAGACCCCCTAAGGAACCTATCTAGATCTTTGGTGAGCACTTTGAACCCCCAAGTGCTTCACACAAGTTTATAATGCCCGGGCATAAAAATAAAAAATCCTATTTTTTTCCCACAAATATTATCTTTTAGTCACTAATTTTTTATTTTCCCAAGGAGAAATTGGACCACAAAAGTTGTTGTCCAATTTGTCCTGAGTACGCTGATACCCCATATGTGGGGAAGAACCACTGTTTGGGCGCACGGCAGAGCTCGGAATGGAAGGAGCACCATTTGACTTTTTCCAACCAAAATTGGCTGGAATTGAGATTGGACGCCATGTTGCATTTGGAGAGCCCCTGATGTGCCTAAACATTGGAAATCCCCCACAAGTGACCCCATTTGGGAAACTAGATCCCCTAAGGAACTTATCTAGATCTTTGGTGAGCAATTTGAACCCCCAAGTGCTTCACACAAGTTTATAACGTAGAGCCGTAAAATTAAAAAATCATATTTTTTCCACAAAAATGATCTTCTCACCCCAATTTTTAATTTCCCAAGGGTAACAAGACTCCAAAGGTTATTGTGCAATTTGTCCTGAGTACGCTGATACCCCATATGTGGGGGTAAACCACTGTTTGGGTGCATGGCAGAGTTTGGAAGGGAAGGAGCGCCGTCTGACTTTTTCAACGCAGAATTGGCTGGATGCCATGTCATGTTTGGAGAGCTCCTGATCTGCCTAAACAGTGGAAACCCCCAACAAATGACACCATTTTGGAAACTAGACCCATCAAGGAACTTATGTAGATGTGTGGTGAGCACTTTGAACCCCGACGTGCTTCACAGAAGTTTATAACGTACAGCCGTAAAATAAAAAATCCTTTTTTTTTTTACAAATGATTTTTTCGCCCCCAATATTTTATTTTCACAAGGGTAACAGGAGAAGTTGGACCCCAAAAGTTGTTGTCCAATTTGTCCTGAGTACGCTGATACCCAATATGTGGGAGAAAACTACTGTATGGGCACACGTTGGGGCTCGGAAGGGAAGTAGTGACGTTTTGGATTGCAGTCTTTGATGGAATGGTCTGGGGGCGTCATGTCGCATTTGGAGAGCCCCTGATGCGCCTAAACAGTGGAAACCCCCACTAGTGACCCCATTTTGGAAAATAGACCCCACAAGGAACTTATCTAGATGTGTGGTGAGCGCTATGAAGCCCCAAGTGCTTCACAGAAGTTTATAACGTACAGCCGTAAAAACAAAAAAATCATTTTTTTTTTTACAAAAATGATATTTTCGCCCCCAGTTTTTTATTTTCCCAAGGATAACAGAAGAAATAGGACAAATTGCACAATAACTCTTGGGGTCCAGAGTACGCTGATACCCCATATGTGGGGGTAAACTACTGTTTGGGCGCATGGCAGAGCTCAGAAGTGAAGGAGCACCGTTTGACTTTTTCAACGCAGAATTGGCTGGAATTGAGATCAGACGCCATGTCACATTTGGAGAGCCCCTGATGTGCCTAAACAGCGGAAACCCCCCAATTCTAACTCCAACCCTAACCCCAACCACCCCTAACCCTAGTCCCAACCCTAATCATAACCCTAACCACAAACCTAACCCTAACACACCCCTAACCCTAATCCCAACCCTAATCCTAACTTTAGCGCCAACCCTAACCCTAACTTTAGCCGCAACCCTAACCCAAATGGGAAAATGGAAATAAATAAAAAAATTTTATTTTATTATTTTTCCCTAACTAAGGGGTGATAAAGGGGGTTTGATTTACTATTTATAGCTGGGGTTTTATGATTGGCAGCTGTCACGCTAAAAGATGCCTTTATTAAAAAAAATAGTTTTTGCATCACCACATTTTGAGAGCTATAATTTTTGCATATTTTGGCCCACAGAGTCATGTGAGGTCTTATTTTTTACGGTACGAGTTGACGTTTTTATTGGTACCATTTTTGAGCATGTGACATTTTTGATCGCTTTTTATTTCGATTTTTGGGAGGTTAGAATGAACAAAAATCAGCAATTCATGAATTTCTTTTGGGGGGGCGTTTATACCGTTCCCGTGTGGTAAAATTGATAAAGCACTTTTATTCTTCGGGTCAGTACGATTACGGCGATACCTCATTTATGTCATTTTTTTATGTTTTGGTGCTTTTATAGAATAAAAACAATTTTATATAAAAAATTATTTTTGCATCGCTTTATTCTGCGAGCTATAACTTTTTTATTTTTTCGCTAATGATGCTGTATGGCGGCTCGTTTTTTGCGGGACAAGATGACGTTTTCAGCGGTACCATGCTTATTTATATCGGTCTTTTTGATCGCGTGTTATTCCACTTTTTGTTCGGCGGTATGATGATAAAGAATTGATTTTTTTGCTTTGTTTTTTTTTTAAGGGGTTCAGTAAAGGGGTTAACTAGTGGGACAGTTTTATAGGGGGGGTCGTTACGGACGCGGCGATACCAAATATGTGTACTTTTATTGTTTTGTTTTTTTTATTTACAGGAAAAAATGAATTTTTGGGGGAATATTTTTTTTTTTTATTTTGGATTTTTTTAAAAAACATGTTTATTTTTATTTTTTTCACTTTTTTACTTTGTCCCAGGGTGGGACATCACTGTAAAATGTCAGATAGCTGGTGTGACAGTGTGCACAGCACTCTGTCACACCAGCGATCGCTCTGGCACTGCTGCAGGCTTCTCAGTGCCTGCTCTTAGCAGGCACTGAGGAAGCCGCCTCCCTGCAGGACCCGGCGGCCATCTTGGATCCGGGTCCTTGGAGGGAGGAAGGCCTCAGAACAGCGCAATCACATCGTGCTGTTCTGAGGGTCTCAGGGGAGCGTGCAGGGAGCCCCCTCCCTGCGCGATGCTCCCCTGTGCCCCTGGTACACCGCGATCATGTTTGATCGCTGTGTGCCAGGGGTTAATGTGCCAGGAGCGGTCCGTGACCGCTCCTAACACACAGTCCCGGGTGTCAGCTGTGATAATCAGCTGACACCCGGCGGCAATTAGCTGCGCTCCCCCCGGGAGCGCAGCTGATCGCCTATGACGTACTGTCCCGTCCATGGGCAGATTGGCACGGGTTACATGGACGGGATAGTACGTCTGATGTCAGAGAGGGGTTAAAGGGCGATTACCATTTGACCCCGAGGAAGTCAGGCTATGGAAAGAGATTCCCAAGATCGACGTCCCAGTAGCCAAGGTCGCCAAAAAGACTGCTATCCCCTTCGAGGACTCGTCTAACCTGCGCGACCCGATGGACAGAAAGGCTGATATACTCCTAAAGCTGGACTGGGAAACATCCGCGGCCCTAATTAAGACTAACATAGCGGCCACTTCCGTGGCTAGATCTATGTTTCTCTGGATGGGTCAGTTGGAAGAACAGCTGTCCAATAAGACCCCTAGGACCGAAATTCTAGCTTCCCTCCCCATCATGAAATCAGCCACGGCATTCTTAGCTAACATGTATGCAGAATCGGTTAGATTTTCAGCCAGGAACAGCTCCCTATCTAACGCAACTAGGAGAGCCATCTGGTTAAAGTCTTGGTCAGGGGATAACGCCTCTAAGACCAAGCTGTGCTCCATCCCCTTCTCAGGGCTAAGGGTTTTTGGGCCGGCCCCTAGATAACATCCTTGAGTCGGCTGCTGATATAAAGAAGGGGTTTCCTTCCCCAGGAGACAGTACGACTTTAGAAGTCAGGGTAGGCCAAATAGAGGATTCTACTGGAGCTCCCATAGCCAGGGTGGAAAGAGCAAGAGCACCTTCTTTAGCTCGACCCTTAGGACCAAGAGACAATGACACCACTTGCATTGGGGAAGACTCTGTCTCTTTGCGGGGAACTGGGCCCAGATTACACAAAACCAGTGGGTCCGCAGAAACATCGCAGAGGGATACAGCATAGAGCTTTACTCCCCTCCGCCCGAAAGATACGTCCCCCCTACGGTAGTCCTGGCGGACTCTGCCATGTGGATCGACCTACAGGACATGGTCAACTCTGCTGTTATAATTCCGGTTCCCCTGGCAGAAGTGGGCAGGGGGCACTATTCATCTCTATTCACCATCACAAAGCAGTCAGGAGAGACCCACACTATTATAAATTTAAAGCCTCTAAACTCCTGGGTCAGATACAAAAGGTTTCGAATGGAATCAATCCGGTCTGCAGTTCACCTCATAGACAGGGACGCAGTAATGTGCACCCTCAACTGAAGAGTGCCTATTATCAGGTCCCAATACATCCCTCATCTCAGAAACTTCTAAGATTTGCGGTAAGACTGCCAACCCAGACCTGCCACTTCCAGTTCCAGTGCCTACCCTTCGGGCTGGCATCGGCCCCCCGAATATTCATAAAACTGGTATCAGAGGTCGTGGCCTTCCTGAGGAACCAGGGTACCATCATCGTTCCATACCTGGACAACTTCCTCATAGTGGCAGAATCCGAAGAGGCGCTGGTCAACACAGGGACCGATCTATCGCGGTAATGAAGTCTCTAGGCTGGGTCATAAACTGGCAAAAGTCAGATTTGGTACCAGAACAGCAGAATGGTGCGTCTAGACTCCAAAAGCAGAATCTCACTTGCCGGAAGAAAAAGAGGAGGTAGTGCGGGACCAGGTAAAAGATCTTCTAAAGCAACGAACCTCCATAAGGTCCCACTCAAGATCTTAGCCAAAGAGATACCGTCGGTATGGGACCGCTCTCAGACCTCCCTGGACGAGCCCATGCATCTACCACAAGCCATAAGGGAGTCACTCCTCTGGTGGACACAGACCCGCAACCTAAAGGTGGGGGTACCATGGTCCACCTCCCCCTATGTAATAGTCACCACGGATGCCAGTACGTGGGGATGGGGAGCCCATTTTCAGGGGAGAATACTTCAGGGCAGGTGGCCGGAAGACATCAAGGGCAGATCCTCCAACTTCAGGGAGCTATACGCCATTTGGGAGGCCCTAAGAAGGAACAGATCCAGGCTCAGAGATCGACACGTCCGGATTTTTTCCGTCAACATGACAACAGTCTTGTTCCTGAACCATCAGGGAGGTCCCAGGCATCGACTTCTCCAGGATCTGGCAAGGAGGATATTTGCCTGGGCAGAAGGCAAAGTCCTTTCCATAACAGCAATTCACGTGGAAGGATCCCAGAGCGTGGTAGCGGACTACTTAAACAGGCAGAAGGTCTGCACAACCGAGTGGGAGCTGAACCAGGATGTCTTCTGGGAACTATGTCAGCGCTGGGGAACCCCCCAGATGGACCTATTCGCAAACAGGAGAAACGCAAAAGTCCCAAGATTCTTCTCTCTAAACCCCCTGGACACTCCGGGAGGGTTGGATGCCCTGAGTCAGAAGTGGGTGGAACCCTCTCGTATGCATTCCCACCATTGGCGCTCATCCCAGCCGTGTTAAGAAAGATCAGGGAGGATCGGGCAACAGTCATAATGATAGCCCCGTATTGGCCGAAAAGGAGCTGGTTCTCCCTGCTAGCAGACATGGCGATCGAGAATCCAATGGAACTTCCCCTATCGGAGGATGTTATCCACCTTGGTCCGATCCACCACCCGAATCCGGGAAACTACACCTCTCAGCCTGGATCCTAAAAGGAACACCCTGAAGGCTAAGGGCTTATCAGACCAGGTCATAGCTACCATCCAGGCCAGTAGGAAACCTGTCACTTTGGCAATTCACCTTAAAATCTGGAAGCGGTTCTGCCTGGAGAGTGGCAGGTCCGACTTGGTGGCAGGCACACCAGACATCCCCAGGGTCCTAGATTTCCTTCAGGCAGGTTTCAGCAAAGGGCTCAAACCCAGCACTCTGAAGGTCCAGATCTCAGCGCTAAGCTCCTTCTTCGACTATACCCTAGCATCTCATCCATTGGTAGTAAGATTCATTCGTGCAATACAGAGGCTGCGCCCCACTATTCGACATTTCTCCCGCCGTTGGACCTTAGTCTGGTCCTCAGGGCACTATGTAAGGATCCATATGTCCCCAACAATGACATGCCTATCTCTACATAGTTATTACCACATAAAGTGACACTGGTCAGATTTTAAAAATTTGGCCCGGTCACTAAAAGCTTTTTTCGTGTTGCAAAAACTAGTTTTGCATAGCCATATTTTAAGAGCTAGAATTTTTCCATATTTTTCCATATTTCGGCTGACAGACACATGTGGGAGCTTCTTTTTTTGCAGGACAAGTTAACGTTTTTATTGGTACCATTTCTGGACATATGACATTTTTTCATCACTTTCTATTCTATTCTGATTTTTGGGACACAGTGAAAAAAGACTAACAATTCAGGTATTTTTTTTTTTTTTTGATGAAGCAGCTTTATTCTTCGGGTCAGTACGATTACATTGATAACTCATTTATGACTTTTTTTGCATTTTGCGCTTTTACACAAACTTCTATAGAAAAAAAAAAATATTGCATCGCATATTTCGTACTGCATGAAAGAAATGTGTACTGTTTTACATTAAAATGTGTAATGTTTTTCATTATTTTTTTATTTTGTAAGTTGTAAGATGTGTGTGTATATATTGTGACATTCCACACTGTCTGTAGATGGGGATTACACGCTTAGCTGGTCTTGGAGGTAAGCACTGGCACACGCAGGGTTAAAACAACAGTCCATTTGCTTTATTTCAGCAGCCATTACACCAAATATAGTCTCTCACTGATTCCTATTAGCGCCACACAGATCCCTGTCCGTTACCTGGTGGTATCGGCCACACAGGTTCCCGGAGGCCTCTTAGCTTCAGAGGTCTCCAGTAAACATCAAAACACAGTCTTTCTGTGACCCCGGTCAGCATACCACACGGATCCTTGTCCGTCACCTGTTGGCCACACAGGTTCTCAGATCTCTCTTATCCGCAGAGGCATCCAATCAACATTTCTCACTTTGCTCTGACCCCGGTCAGTGTCACTCACGGTTTTCAAGCCCGTCCACTCCTTTCTGGCTCAGACTCGCCAGCACTGCTTCCCCAGTCTGTGCAACATCCAGCCTGAAAAACATGGGAGCTCTGTCCAGGCTGACAGACTCCCAACGCACTCTCAGCACTCTGTCTCCATGTGCCAACTCCTTCCTTACATACCTGTAACCACTCCCACAGGTGAGGTATGGATCACATGGTCAGTCACATGCTCATGACCTCATCACAGGTCCTCAAAAACTCACAGCCACCAGTGGACGGTGTATGTGTAGAGCCCACCTGCGCTTGGAATCTCATTTCCCAGAGAGATGCACCGAAGGTAATGACTACTAGAGGACCCAATATGCATACACACATCTTCACCAATCCCTAGAGCCACCAGAGGGAGCCTTTTGAGGATATATAAGGATGGTGAAGTCACGGAGTGAGGTTAGTTCTCTCTGAGGGAAGGAGTTGAACCCTAGTCTAGTTTGAGAGAAGCGAGTAGAGAGTTAGCTCTTGGAGCGAGCACAGATCAGTTAGTGTGCAAATCCAGGTGCAGGACAGACAGAGAAGACTGATAGCAGCTCCAGGCAGAGCTTGGAAGTAAGGAGAGAGTGTGTGTGCAGTCTAGCACATGGAGCAGAGCTCAAGAGAGAGAGTTCAGCTGTTTATGAAGGAACCTGAAGTCTGCAGCTTGAAGCTTAGTTCACACGTGTGGAGGCTAGTACAAGTGGAAAGAAAGCCACTCCAGCCTAGTCAGAACTGAGTCAAGTGAGTGCAGTTCAGCGAGCAAGCGTGCCAACACTTAGACAGTGGTGAAGAAAGAGAAGAATCCGCCACCTACTGCCAGTGTGTGATAGTGTGAGGGTCGAGTAGGACGAAAGGCGAGTGGATAAGAAGAGAGTGACAGAGGTGGAAATAGCATTGATAGCTTACCTCTACTCTGATTAACCGGACACCGGGTCCGAGCTTGCTGGATTCTTCACGACCAGTAGGAGTTACCGGAGATCCTGGAGTACTTCAAGTTCCAGGAGCCCATGAGTGTTGATACGTAACTGGGTCAGGAAGACAGGAGTCTGGCAGGTACCGCCATTAGAGACTGCTCTTTCCAATAGAAGGCCCTACACAAAGTCAGCCGGGTGTAAAGTTGAAGATAGAGTTAGGCCTCGTTTCATACAGGTCAGAGACTCACATTACAGGAGTAAGGAGGCCCTACACCTACTCAGTGGGAAGAACTGGACGTGCATCCTTCACTCTGCCAGTATCCCGGGATGTGCCTGCAATTCCATCAGTAAAGGTACAGAAAGAGACTTTGGTGTGTGTGTTCACATTATTACTCCTACGGCCGAACTCCCCTCCTCCATCCTGCACCCCTACACAGCTTAACTACCCTGAAGGTCCCCAGCCTTACCTGTGGAAGGCTTAATACCTTGCTGCCTAATACCAACCCTTCAGTGGACCTATACAGCAGCGCTGGTCACCCTGACCAGGAACCACAGGTGGCGTCACGAACGTTCTACAAACACTTTAATCCCCTGTAAATATCCCACATTTAAGGTGAGCCCCAGGGCCACGGACCGAGCTGCAGCTACCGTGACATCCCCCGTAGAAGTGAACGGGCTCGGTGCCAATTACCCCACAGCCCTGGCGGGCGGCTCATATGTGTGGTTAGCCAGTCCCACCCAGCTCTCCGACTAACCCTGTAAGCCACCCTAGTAAAATAAACACAACTCTTGTGGGACTACAAGTCCCAGAACAACATTACTTTGGCTCACAGCGCAGAGGAGCTCTGCGACACATACCTGCCATTCACAACAATGCCGGGGACTGTTTTACCATCCAAATCACGCCTCCATGCATATCGTGAGGAGCATATACAGCGCCCCCCTAGCTGCAGCATGGGTCACTACATCACTTAGTCCTTTTATGGGACTTTAACTTTTCTACTTAGATGGCAGGTAGCTTCTGAGACCTTGCCAACCATCGCCCCCTCGATGAGGTTGAGCTCCCCTCCCTCTGCCTGCCTCCTAAATGATGTGATCGCTCTCAATCACAGCATTTAGGGGGTTAAACAGCCAGGGGTGGTGCTGCCATTAGCAGTGCCGAGCTCCTGCTGTGATCGGGCAGGAAGTGCTTATATTTCAGCACCTCCTGCAAGATCACAGCGATCTGAGGGCGGGGACCGATGGCATGGCTCCCCATACCTCTTCCTGTGTCACTTATCTGTCACTGACATCTGTCTGCACTGAACTGTAACCGCGTGGCAGTTCAAAGTCATGACTGGCATAGCACGTCATGATGCAGAAACTGACACTCGCTCATAACTTGCTATGTCAGTCATTGGATGTGAAGGGGTTAATCAATTTACAATCCTTAAAGGACATTTGTCTGACAGTTGTCTCTTCTAACTCTTCCATCTCTTCCATACACATGACAGTCCAGCCGGCATCGCACTTCTATGGCCCCTATGAGAGAACTGCTGACAGACTCCTTTTTCAGTGGCCTTTTTTCCAAAAAGGAAAAAAAGGTCCGGCCTTTGGAATTCCAACGTGCTGGAACATTCTCTCCCTAGTATCATCTGTCACTGAAGAATCCGGAGGCTACCATACACATTAGGTGGCCATCCGACATTGACTGGTTTGTACAACTTCGGTCTAATGTGAATCGGGTCTTCAGATGATTACAGCTCTGGTAGTACTTAGGTTGCATCTCCAATTTTCCTGCATAATTGAGTGAAAGTAAGGGCCCCGTCTCACATAGCGACACACCAGCGATCCCGACAACGATCAGGATCGCTGGTGTGTCGCTACATGATCCCTGCTGAGCTGCCAAACAGGCAGCTCAGGCAGCGATCAGGACAGCCACACTGCGGGTAACGTCGCCAAGTTACCCGCAGTGTACATTGGATACCAGCGCACTGATGCAGGGAGCTGGTAACCAAGGTACACTTCGGGTTTCCAGGCGCTGCGCGGTGCCTGGAAACCCGATGTGTACCTTGGTTACCAGCTCCCCTGCAGCAGCGCGCTGGTATCCAACGTACACATCGGGTTTCCAGGCACAGCCCCGCGCCTGGAAACCCGAAGTGTACCTTGGTTACCAGATGATCGCTGGTCTCCTGCCTGTCACACGCAGCGATGCGTGCTGGCCAGCGGGAGACCAGCGATCCAAAAAAAGGCCAGGCATTTCTGACACGACCAGTGATTCACAGCAGGGGCCTGATCACTGGTACATGTCAGACATAGCGAGAACGCTGCTGAGATTGCTGTTTAGCAGTGATCTCGGTAGCGATCTCGCTATGTGAGACGGGGCCTTTAAGTAAAACTTTACTAAACTTCTCAGATAATTCAGTAATTCTATAGTCCTTGTATCACAAAAATGTAAGGTAATCTTAATCTAGATAGAATATCCTGATTGTCTGGAGTGCACAGGGTCCTGAAAACAATGTTCAGTCAAAGCCAAGAATTTCAGGATAACACCTATTCAAAGTAAAACTGCATGCTATCACTTTATTGGATGGAGTCACAACTGTATATTGTGGACCTTTGTACCCATAAAATAGAAATGGGGAAAAAGCGGCATTCAGGAACGATAGTTTATCCAGCTTTAGAGGAGCATTTTATGTTCTTCTTGTGTTGCCCGTGTCATTAAATGATTTCTATTGCAGGTTCTGCGCATTTCTGCCAAGACTGGAGAAGGCATCCCAGAGTTGTGGAAGAAGATGACAGACTTTCATAATATGATGATCACTAGTGGAGAACTTATAGCCAGGCGTAGGAGTCAGCAGAAGGTCTGGATGTGGAGTCTTATTCAAGAAAATGTTCTCCTGCACTTTAGGAATCATCCTGCAGTTAAGGATCAGATACCTCTCTTGGAGGAGCAGGTCCTTGCTGGTGTCTTGTCACCGGGTCATGCAGCGGACATGCTTCTCCAAGCATTTTCTGAAAGCAGCTGAAATATCAGACCCATTGTGAGGAACTCAGCCGGCCGCCACACGGTAGCCCGGGTATCACAGCTTCTGATACCACCGCCGCTACCAAATGTGACGGACGATCCCTTTCCTCCCACGTCACCAATGGGACGTAACTCCACAGGTACAGCTCTCCGGCGCCCCCCTTTGTCTCTCAGGTCAGTAAGAGAACTGCACCTAGAGCAAATGGCCGCCGGGGAAGGTGTCCTGCTACCCACTGGGTATTCTAAGATTCGTGATCAGAGTAAAAGCATCAGCCCAAGATTAATTTTATGGTTTAATTTGCCTTAAGGGCGCACTAGATAATTACAAAAATATACAGTAAAGCTATACAACGTAATTACAATGGAATGGCAGTCAGAGTAAAAATACAACAATAATGTACAAGGCTTAAAGGTATAAGCTATGGATCAATATTACCGGGTATTATGGTCTTGGGAAGGCCTTGGCTCTGCCATTCCCAGGTACAGTCTTCCGTTCCTGAATAGTCCCTTGGTCTTTCCTAGACCATCTTCTTGGCTTCTGTGTGTGAAATGGAATGAGAGCAGCAGCCTTGTCATGGCTAGTTTTTTAGACCTGCTAGGCCCATCCCCATTGCTTTGAAGCACGCATATTAATTGGCCTGCAATTCATATGGAACAGGAAACAATGCCTGAGCTTGGGCTATTTACCATACGACTGAACATCTCATTCAGTCACTGGCCTAGACTAATTAGCATGTAAAGGCCTATTGATTCCTAGTGGGCATCAAAACCTGTCGTACTGGATATGCTAATAGGCAATGTGTAGCTAAAAGTCTGTGGCTGTGTGAACTGACAAAATGGAGGCTGGTACAGGCCCTATACAAAATGGCGACAACCTTTTCCTTACACCTCCCTGCTTTTGAGGGCGCTAGGGGGTATCACATTCCTGTGTTCCCCCGTGCGCCCTACCGCACCCTCTCCTTGCCGGGACAACCCATCAGCGTTACCATGGTCACTGCCCTTTTTGTGGCGAATGGTGAAATGGTACTGTTGGAGAGCGAGGCTCCAGCGTAGCAACCTCCCATTCGTCCCAGAGACCGTGTGTAACCAGCTGAGGGGGTTGTGGTCTGTTTCCACGGTGAATTGGCGTCCGTACAAGTATGGCTGCAGACGCTGCAGGGCCCACACAATTGCCAGACATTCCTTCTCCATCGTGGAATAGGCCACTTCCCTCGGCAGGAGCTTCCTGCTCAGGTACAAAATGGGGTGTTCATGGCCCGTAGTGTCAACCTGGCTGAGCACAGCACCGAGGCCGAAGTCGCTGGCGTCGGTCTGCACTAAGAATGGCCGCGCGAAGTCGGCTGCCTGTAGTACAGGAGAACTAGAAAGGGCGGTCTTGAGCGCCTGGAAAGCTGTCTCGCAGGCGACTGTCCAGTCGACTGCGACGGGCAGCCTTTTCTTGGTGAGGTCCGTTAGGGGCTTGGCCAGGGCACTATAGTGCGGAACAAACCTCCTATAGTACCCAGCAGTACCCAAAAAGGACATCACCTGCTTCTTGGTCCTGGGGGTGGGCCAGGATGCGATGGCATCCACCTTCCCGGGCTCTGGCTTCAGAGCTCCCCCACCTACCCGGTGTCCCAGGTAGTGGACCTCACTCATACCCAGCTGGCATTTTTCCGGCTTAATGGTCAAGCCTGCTCGCTGGATCCGCCCGAGCACCTGCGCCAGGTGCTCTAGGTGATCCTCCCAGGTGGGACTGAAGATGGCAATGTCATCCAGGTACGCGGTCGCATACCCTTCCAGTCCCTCGAGCAGCGTGTTGACCATCCGCTGAAAAGTGGCAGGGGCATTCTTCATGCCGAAGGGCATCACCGTGGACTCGTACAGTCCGAATGGGGTGATAAAGGCAGAGCGTTCCCGTGCCCTAGGGGTCAGGGGAATCTGCCAATACCCCCTGCTCAGATCCATGATGGTCAGGTACTTGGCCCCGGCCAGCTGGTCGAGCAGGTCATCGATGCGCGGCATTGGGTACGCATCGGTGACCGACACAGCGTTGAGCCCCCTGTAGTCCAGCAGAACCGCGTAGTTAGGTCCTTTTTAGGGACGAGGACTACAGGCGAAGCCCACGCGCTGTTGGACGCTTGGATCACCCCCAGCCTCAGCATCTCGTCTATCTCTTGGCGCATCTGCTGCTGCACCTCAAGAGAGACCCGATATGCTGAACGCCGGATTGGGGGGTGGTTACCAGTGTCCACGTCATGGACTGCTACCTCAGTCCTTCCGGGCAGGCTGCTGAACAGCTCCCGGAAGGGGTGTAGGGTGGCCCCCAGCTGGGAACGTTGGTCCTCCGAGAGCTGGTGGCCAACCCCCACATCCTCGATGGATCCACCCGCCTTGGCTTGGGTGAGCAGATCGAGGAGGGTTTCTGCCTCTCCTTCCTCGGGAAGGTTGCACACTGGGTGAGCATAAGCCTCCCGCTCATGATGGGCCTTCATCATGTTCACATGGAAGGCCTTCCTCCTTCCACGGGCGTGGTCCAGGGTGACCAGGTAGGTGACGGCGTTGAGCTGCTCGTGCACGAGGTATGGACCCTCCCAGGCCGCCTGAAGCTTGTTTTGTGGTACGGGGACCAGTACCCACACCTTTTGACCCACCTGGTAGGTCCGCTCACAAGCATTCTGGTCGTACCATCGCTTCTGGTCAGCCTGAGCCTGGGCCATATTGTCATGCACCAGCCGTGTCAAGGCCATCATTCGGTCCCGGAAGCGCACGACATACTCAATGACCGACACTCCAGGGGTGGCTAAATCCCCTTCCCATGCTTCCTTCACCAGAGCAAGGGGCCCCCGTACACGTCGCCCGTACAGGAGCTCAAAAGGGGGAGAACCCCGTTGAGGCCTGTGGAACCTCCCGGTAGGCAAACAGCAGGTGTGGGAGATACCGCTCCCAGTCTCTCCCGTGGGAGTCGACCAACATCCTCAGCATCTGCTTTAAGATGCCATTGAACCGCTCACACAAGCCATTGGTCTGTGGGTGATACGGGCTGGCCACCAGATGTTGCACCTGTACCTGCTTACAGAGAGACTCCATCAGCTGCGACATGAACTGGGTCCCTCGGTCGGTGAGCATTTCCTTGGGAAACCCCACTCTGGAGAAAATCTCCAGTAAGGCAGTGGCCACTTTGTCGGCCCGAATGGACGACAAAGCTACCGCTCCTGGGTACCGGGTGGCATAGTCCACTACCGTTAGTATGAAGCATTTCCCGGAGCGGCTGGGAGTGGACAGAGGTCCAATGAGATCCACAGCCACCCTCGAGAAAGGCTCTTCGATGATGGGCAGAGTTACCAGTGGGGCTTTGGGGCGCGGCCCCGCCTTCCCCACCCTCTGACAGGTGTCACATGAACGGCAGTAGGCTATCACCTCGGTCCTCATTCCAGGCCAGTAGAAATGCTGAGCTAGCCTGGCCCTGGTTTTAGTGATCCCTAAGTGTCCGGCCATTGGAATCTCGTGTGCGATCCGCAACAATTCCGCCCTGAACGGATGGGGCACCACTAACTGTCGGTCCCTGGGCCACGCCTCCGGTGAACCCTGCTGGACCGTTACCCGGTACAGCCGTCCCTGGTCCCAGACCACTCGCTCGCGGTCGGACTCCAGGGGAGGCTGTGCCGCCTGTTCCTTGAGAGTCTTCAGGCTAGGGTCAGCTTCCAACGCTGCCTGAAATCCCTGACTAGATATGGCAAGAATTGACGAAACTGCCCTGTCCTCTGTCAGTTCCACAAAAATGCTCCACGACAAACAGTTCCTGGACCTCCTGGCGGGTAGTGAGCTCTAGACCCGAGGTCCAGTGCTCCGCAGCTCTCAGCAGGGCCCGCATGTGGTCGGTCCAGGTGTCCTTTGAACCCCGCTGCAGGCTCCTGAACTTCCTGCGGTACGACTCCGGGGTGAGGTTGTAGTGCTGGATCAGGGCCCGCTTGATGCTGTTGTAGTCCTGCTCCTCCCCGGCAGGTAAGTCCCCCAAAACTTCCAGGGACTTACCCCTCAAACGGGGGGTCAGGTACCTTGCCCACTGATCCAGGGCCAGATGATGTTGGAGGCAGTCCTCTCAAAAAGCCAGCAAAAAGGAATCCAGGGCTCCATCCTTTTCAAGCAGGGGAAAGTCCTCCGCCCGGACCTTGGAAGCCTGTCTCCGGTGGGCCTGGTGCGTCCAGTGGGGGCCCGTGCTGAGCCATCTCCAGTCGGGGGCCGGCGCTCCGCAGCTTCACGGCGTTTTTGTATGCTCAAGCTCCGCTGCTCTCTCTGCCGCTGCTTGCCCCGCTCTGCCGTGCTTTTCTCACGTCCGCAGCTTCACGGCGTTCTACTTGCGCACGCTCCGCAGCTTCACGGCGTTTCTGCTCGCTCACGCTCTGCTGCTGTCTCTGCCGCCACCAGGAGTCTTTCATAGGTGGGGGTCATTACCCTCGGCTGCCCTGCCGCTTGGA
>JARQOD010000001.1:182414792-182439942 GCA_033576555.1 Oophaga sylvatica | reverse complement strand
AGTCTAGCAAAGCTCGTTGAAACTAACTCGGGGCAGAGAGAACTTGTCCTCAGCTCTTGGCAGGTGTACTCAGGCGTCAGAGGCTTGACCGGCGCAGATCCTGGCTCTGACCAGCGTGAGCGGTACTTGAGGATTTCTTCCTGGGAATCCGGACCTTGCCAGGGGGGTGACCAGCACCTAGCTGATGCAGACTTCCTGCAGAGACCTGCCACGTTGGTCTCAGCAGTGTCTCTGGAGCACATCTGCCCGCTCTCTTCCCTGGCGCCAAATCTCATCATGGTTGGGCGTGCATGGGGCTTTAATATCAGGGAAGTCCTTCCTATGGGTCATCTGATTCAGGCAAGCACACGAGATAGTTCTCTCTGCAAATTTTCCAGCACACTTTGGTTCCGCTTGATTTCGGCTGGCCAGCAGATGGCAGTCTGTCCTCATTAATGGCACATTCTGCACAAATTCTCCAGTGGTCTCATGGCTTTTTGTTACATACTGAGGGGTGACTGAAGCAGTGCCTGTATGACAAAGCCGGATACAAAAAAGTGTTCTATAAAAATTGGGTATGGAAATGTGCAAATTTTATTTCTTGCCTTATACAGTCATGGCCAAAAGTTTTGAGAATGACACAAATATTAATTTTTACAAAGTCTACTGCTTCACTTTTTCTAATGGCAATTTGCATATACTCCAGAATGTTATAAAGAGTGATCAGCTTAACAGCAATTACTTGCAAAGTCAATATTTGGCTAAAAAATTAACTTTATCCCCCAAAACACATTTCAACATCATTGCAGCCCTGCCTTAAAAGGACCAGCTAACCTCTTTTCAGTGATTGCTCCATTAACACAGGTGTGGGTGTTGATGAGGACATGGCTGGAGATCAATCTGTCATGATTAAGTAAGAATGACACCACTGGACAGTTTAAAAGGAAGCTGGTGCTTGGCATCATTGTTTCTCTTCTGTTAACCATGGTTATCTCTAAAGAAACACGTGCAGTCATCATTGCAATGCACAAAAATGGCCTAACAGGGAAGAGTATCGCAGCTAGAAAGATTGCACCTCAGTCAGCAATCTATCGCATCATCAAGAACGTCAAGGAGAGAGGTTCCATTGTTGCCAAAAAGGCTCCAGCGCGTCCAAGAAAGACCAGCAAGCGCCAGGACCGTCTCTTAAAAGTGTTTCAGCTGCGGGATCGAGCTACCAGCAGTGCAGAGCTTGCTCAGGAATGGCAGCAGGCAGGTGTGAGTGCATCTGCACGCACTGTGTGGCGGAGACTCTTGGAGCAAGGCCTGGTCTCAAGGAGGGCAGCAAAGAAGCCACTTTTCTCCAGAAAAAACATCATGGACAGACTGATATTCTGCAAAAGGTACAGGCAGTGGACTGCTGAGGACTGGGGTAAAGTTATTTTCTCTGATGAATCCCCTTTTCGATTGTTTAGGACATCAGGAAAACGCCTCATTCGGAGAAGACAAGGTGAGCGCTACCACAAGTCTTGTCTCATGCCAACTGTTAAGCATCCTGAAACCATTCATGTGTGGGGTTGCTTCTCAGCCAAGGTAATTGGCTCTCTCACAGTCTTGCCTAAAAACACAGCCATGAATAAAGAATGGTACCAGAATGTCCTCCAAGAGCAACTTCTCCCAACCCTCCAAGAGCAGTTTGGCGATCAACAATGCCTTTTCCAGCATGATGGAGCACCTTGCCATAAAGCAAAGGTGATAACTAAATGGCTCAGGGAACAAAACATAGAGATTTTGGGTCCATGGCCTGGAAACTCCCCAGATCTTAATCCCATTGAGAACTTGTGGTCAATCATCAAGAGACGGGTGGACAAACAAAAACCTAAAAATTCTGACAAAATGAAAGCATTGATTGTGCAAGAATGGACTGCTATCAGTCAGGATTTGGTCCAGAAGTTGATTGAGAGCATGCCAGGGAGAATTGCAGAGGTCCTGAAGAAGAAGGGTCAACACTGCAAATATTGACTTGCTGCATTAACTCATTCTAACTGTCAATATAAGCTTTTGTTACTCATATGTTTGCAATTATTATATTTCTGTCTGTGATAAAAACATCTGTCAAACACACACATAAAAACCAGAGGGCAGCAGATCATGTGAAAATATAATATTTGTGTCATTCTCAAAACTTTTGGCCATGACTGTATATGCCTGCATTACCTGTATACCCCTTGTTATATGAGTCGAGAGAGGCATTACAGGTGAGAATTAAAAACAACGCGGTATAAGCTTTCGTGCAGACGACTGTATTTTAGGACCAATGTTAGTCTATGGGGCCATGCATAGGTCCGATTTTTTCCTTAGGCTGGAGTCACACACAACGTATAAAAAAATCGGTCCGTTTTTCACGGACGAGAATCCCACAAATGTTCCCTGAAGAAGAGTGATCCATATGTCATCCGTGTGCAATGCGAGGATGCGATTTCCTCGCATCAAAGTATCCGTGTGACATCCGTACGGTGAGATTTTCTCGCCGGCTTGCAAAATAGACATATAATGGATCCATGGCATCAAATATTCGTGAAAACATATATACAGTCTAATATGTCACTAATAATGTTAGCAGTGTATGTGTGTAAAATTTTGGAACTGTAGGTGTTAAAGGATTAATTCACGGAAAAAACTTGCGTGGGCTCCTGCGCAATTTTCTCCACCAGAGAGGGCAAGCCTGTGACTGAGGGCAGAAATTAATAGCCTAGAGAGGGGCCATTGTTTTTGGGCCCCCCTGGCTAATAAAATCTGCCCCCAGCCACCCCAGAAAAGGCGCATCTGTAAGATGCATCAATTCTGGCACTTACCCTCTCTTCCCATTGCCCTGTAACGGTGGCATATGGGGTAATAAGGGGTTAATTGCAAGGTGACATTAAGCCTGGTTAATAATTTAGAGCTGTCAATAAGACAACTATTCGTTATTAATCCACTAGTCTGAAAGGATTAAATAAAACACACACACACACATTAAGAATAAAGAGTTTTACTGAAATAAACACATTTTTTCCATCTTTATTATCTTTATTTATTATTATTATACTCCTAATCCCATATCGAAGCCATCGTTCTCCTGAAAAAAATCCAAAATAAAAAAACAACATTATACCCATACCTGTCCGCCATAGAGTCAAGTCCCACGCTGCAATCTATCTGAAGGGGTTAAATAGTTTACAACCGGGAGCGGTGCTAATGCGACGGCCCAGCTGTAAACCATGGAGGAATGAAGGAAAAGCTGCCTGCACAGCCTCCCAGCCTGAGCGGAGATGAACTGATTAGCATGAGAACGTTTCTGAACATTTTCCCACGTTGTCAGTTCACCGCGGGTCAGGCGGGGAGTCAGCGCAGCCTAAGTGATGTCAGCGGTACTCTCTTCCCATTGCCCTGTAGCGGTGGCATATGGGGTAATAAGGGGTTAAGAGAGAGGGTAAATGCCGGCATAGGCGCATCTACAGATGCACCTTTTTTGGGGTGGCTGGGGGCATATTTTTTTAGCCAGGGGGGGCAAAAACAATGGGCCCTCTCTAGGCTATTAATTTCTGACCTCAGTCACTGGCTTGCCCTCTCTGGTGGGGAAAATTGCACGGGAGCACACGCCAGTTTTTTCCGTGAATTTAACACCTACAGCTCCAAAATATTACACACATACACTACCAACATTATTAGTGAGGGACATATATAAATCTAATGGATATGCAATGCTTTACTGTATGTAAACCAGGTCTCATATCCTGTCGGGTTCTGTAATGATTTTACAGATGCCGACAATTGAATTTTCACCTATTCTGCTATCTATATCTCTATGAAATATAAATATATATATATGTGTGTCAATGGCATATACAGTGCCTACAAGTAGTATTCAACCCCCTGCAGATTTAGCTGGTTTGATAAGATGCAAATAAGTTAGAGCCTTCAAACTGCAAACGAGAGTAGGATTTATTAACAGAAGCATAAATCTTACAAAACAAAAAGTTATGTTGCTCAGTTGAATTTTAATAAATTTTAAACATAAAAGTGTGGGTCAATTATTATACAACCCCTATGTTTAATATTTTGTGGAATAACCCTTGTTTGCAATTACAGCTAATAATCGTCTTTTATAAGACGTGATCAGGCCGGCACAGGTCTGTGGAGTTATCTTGGCCCACTCCTCCATGCAGATCTTCTCCAAGTTATCTAGGTTCTTTGGGTGTCTCATGTGGACTTTAATCTTGAGCTCCTTCCACAAGTTTTCAATTGGGTTAAGGTCAGGAGACTGACTAGGCCACTCCAGCACCTTGACTTTTTCCCTCTTGAACCAGGCCTTGGTTTTCTTGGCTGTGTGCTTTGGGTCGTTGTCTTGTTGGAAGATGAAATTACGACCCATCTTAAGATCCTTGATGGAGGAGCGGAGGTTCTTGGCCAAAATCTCCAGGTAGGCCGTGCTATCCATCCTCCCATGGATGCGGACCAGATGGCCAGGCCCCTTGGCTGAGAAACAGCCCCACAGCATGATGCTGCCACCACCATGCTTGACTGTAGGGATGGTATTCTTGGGGTCGTATGCAGTGCCATCCAGTCTCCAAACGTCACGTATGTGGTTGGCACCAAAGATCTCGATCTTGATCTCATCAGACCATAGAACCTTGAACCAGTCTGTCTCAGAGTCCTCCAAGTGATCATGAGCAAACTGTAGACGAGCCTTGACATGACGCTTTGAAAGTAAAGGTACCTTACGGGCTCGTCTGGAACGGAGACCATTGCGGTGGAGTACGTTACTTATGGTATTGACTGAAACCAATGTCCCCACTGCCATGAGATCTTCCCGGAGCTCCTTCCTTGTTGTCCTTGGGTTAGCCTTGACTCTTCGGACAAGCCTGGCCTCGGCACGGGAGGAAACTTTCAAAGGCTGTCCAGGCCGTGGAAGGCTAACAGTAGTTCCATAAGCCTTCCACTTACGGATGATGCTCCCAACAGTGGAGACAGGTAGGGCCAACTCCTTGGAAAGGGTTTTGTACCCCTTGCCAGCCTTGTGACCCTCCACGATCTTGTCTCTGATGGCCTTGGAATGCTCCTTTGTCTTTCCCATGTTGACCATGTATGAGTGCTGTTCACAAGTTTGGGGAGGGTCTTAAATAGTCAGAAAAGGCTGGCAAAAGAGATCATTAATCCACACATGTGAAGCTCATTATTCTTGGTGCCTGAACTACTTCTTAATACTTTAGGGGGACCAAACAGAATTCTTGTGGTTTGAGGGTTGAATAATAAATGACACTCTGAATTAACTTTTAACGTTTTTAAAAAAAAATAAAAAAAATTAAAACAAAAATTTTTGCTGCAGTGCATTTCCCACTTCCAGGCTGATCTACAGTACAAATGTCACAATGCCAAGTTAATTCCGCATGTGTCAACCAGCTAAATCTGCAGGGGGTTGAATACTACTTGTAGGCACTGTATATATACACACACACATCTATACTATGTGCATACATGTATTCTATCTATTCTATTTTAACCTGTCAGTGTGATTTTACAGTATAGCGCACTGAATTGCTCGCAAGTCACATGCATGGTCTGTGTGGTGTGCGAGTTTTTCTCGCACCCATAGACTTGCATTGGTGTTTTTCGGGTGTAATACGGTGCAAATCGCAGCATGCTGTGATTTCCTCAGCACGTATATTACGGCCGAGGAAAGATCGGATGATGGGAGCTGCCCCATAGATTAACATTGGTCCGAGTGCTATGCGATTTTTTCTTGCATAGCATTCGTCAGTATTTCTCGCTAGTGTGACTCCGGCCTTAGACAGAGTCTGTCCAATGAAATAATCGCAACTTGCACGATTTGCATCCAATATTTAGATCACACTTGGCCATGCAAATTAATGGGTCCCAACTGCACTCGGATGCCATTCGAATGCAATCCAATTTTCATAGACTGACTGAATGGAGAAGATAAAGAATTTTTTTTTCCCATCTACTCCTCAGCCTAGAAAATCAGATTACACTGTGATCACTCTTTAATCAAACTCTGATCCGAGTGTCATTTGTATGATCAGCCCGATTCTCTTGGATGATATTCTGATGTGACCCTAGCCTAAAATGCAGCAATACAATGACATCGGATGGCGCCATCTCACAACGTCACAAATAAATATATACTTTTACAGTATGTAAATCCTACAGTTGTTACGTCTGTCACATACAGCTTGGCATCGGTGCCCGGGATTTAGGCTTAGTTTCTCTAGGATAGGACTCATATATAAGTAAGATTATTTAGAAGTGATGGGCATACTGTAAGATTCCGGTTTCATTTTCTCCGGGGCGCTCGGATTCTGCCCTCCTTATTAGCCATTTCACATGGTAGAGACCGTTGTTGTGTTTTGTGCTCACTTTGCATAGTAATTGATATGTAGTGCTTGCTCAGGTACACCTTTCACGTGGTGGTCACCGAGTAACGAGGGTCAAGTAGCGAGCAATAGGAGTGTTGCTAAGCAACCATTAACAACAGAGCAGAGTCTGCTGAGCGAGCGCAGAGTAGTGGAGGCAAGAACACTTCTGACTCTAGAACTCTTCATCACGACAATGGCAGGATATTCCCTATACCACAATGCCAACTTTCAGTCATTTGTTAGTCTGAATTACCAGCCTAGGCCTGCCAAGGAGAAATATGCTGAGATTAGAGCTGAAGCGCAGCTGCAGCACATCCGCGATGCCAGAAAGAAAGAGAAAAGTGCAACAGTTTACACTGGTGAGTACCGGAGGAAGGAGCTGGATGAAGGCTGCCAATCAGCGATGAGACCAAGCTCACCCACCCGGATGAACAAGCCTCACCCACCTGAGTAAGAATGACAGCGTGTGTGATGTGATGATGCGAGTTGTGGCCACTCTATGATGGTGACTGTCTTGGGATATGGCCAGTAATAATATTGGGTTCTCCAAAACGTTGTATTCCTGACGCACCATTTCCTCCATAACCAGCTCCAAACTGGCTGACTCATAATAATCGTCACCGAATGTAGACACCGTATGGCCAAAAGTAATTTTATGGGAATCAGTAGGATCAGCCCCTCTAAGCCGTCTATAGGGGGATGTGGGCATGTAGGGCATATGAAGCTGACTACAATGAGATCTTGATACCTGTGATCCAATGTCTTATTCCAGTCTAATCTGCTGGAATAATGTGTGACAAAAAAACTGGGAACAGATTTTACAGCTGTTTATTTCCCCACACATTGCGGGCTAAGAATCTGCTTGGTGTGACAGGGAGTTTATAACTCTTTTATCTGTCTTTTGCTGAGCTTCTCTAAACTGATTTATGACCACACATCACATGCGAGGAAAGTTGAACGTTTATGTGATCATAGATTAGCGCATAAAAGCTCAGAAAAAGACAGATAAGAGAGTTACAAACTCTCTTTCAGAATGAGCTCACTGATTAATTCTTATTTAAAAGGAATCTGTCACCCTAAATTGGCGGGATATTTAAATGATGGCAGTCAGGTCAGATGGGCGGTGTTTTAGGTACTTGCCTTAACATGTTGTTCGCCGCTGTCTCCATTACTTCTGGGAATTGTAGTCGTTGCCCTCCATATAACGCGCCTGCGCATTGCAAACTGCGGGCAAAGCATACTGCGCGTGCGCAATTCAAGATTGCAATGTGCAGGCGCATTATATGGAGGGCAACGACTACAATTCCCAGAAATAATGGAGACAGCGGTGAGCAACATGTTAAGGCAA
This sequence comes from Oophaga sylvatica, assembly GCA_033576555.1. Classification (NCBI taxonomy): domain Eukaryota; kingdom Metazoa; phylum Chordata; class Amphibia; order Anura; family Dendrobatidae; genus Oophaga; species Oophaga sylvatica. Next base: position 182,432,220 of record JARQOD010000001.1, on the reverse strand, counting down.
GTACCCAAAACACCGCCCATCTGACCTGACTGCCATCATTTAAATAACCTGCCAATTTAGGGTGACAGATTCCCTTTAACTTATTCTGCATCCAGCAAGGGACAGTACAACACCGAGGCTATGGAACACAAATGATGCCAAATTTTAAAGGGAAACCTAATTGCAAAAAATATGTTAGCCCAAAATACATGCATAGAAGTAAAAAAATAAAAACAAGTTACCCCAAAGGTGCTTTCATTTTTGTTATGTAACCCCTTAAAGGGATCATCCAGGTCTATTTAATGTCTTTACTACAGACCGAAAAACTAACAGGCAAGTAGTTGCTAACTACCTGTCTGTTTTGCCCAGTGCCGATCTCTGCTGGCACAAAGCAATCACAGCCCGATTCAGCGGCTTCTGCTGACGTAAGGTCAGCATGGTCAGCATAGCAGTGGCTTCGGTTCCATTCTGCTCCGTTGAAGGGGTATGACTGCTAATGTCATGATGATTAGCAGCCGGCTCCCCACTGCCTAACTGCGGGGAGCTGACTGTCAATCAGCATGATGCCAGCAGTCTTGCCCTGTACACAGAGCAGACTGAGAGCAGCTAAATCACCAGCAGGAGCGGTCAGTGACTGATCTGAGCCGGCACCATTAGGACAGGCAGGTAGTTGCCTCTTTTACCAACTACCTGCCTGTTAGTTTGTAGGCCCACAGAAAAAAAAATAGTCCTGGGCAACCCCTTTAATTTATCAGGACTTAATAACCCGGCATTTTATGACTATATTATGGTGGTTAAACTTTTTTCCTTTTTGTTGTAGGATATAAAAGTAATAATGTGATTTAGGATTTATATTTTATGCCAATATACATCTATGGTATAATAATAATAATAAAATAATAATAATGGTATGGTATGAAACTTTTTTTAGAATACGGTTATGTGAAAAATACGAAAAAAATAATAATTTTGCTTTAAAAAAAGGTATTTATATTTCTCTTCATCATAGTTCAGCTTTTAATTTGATATATAACAAAGCCTAGTTATTGGGTTTTAATAAGAAATGCAGGTTTGGTTGGTGGGAGAGGAGCTGTTACTTTTATTATTAGGTTACATTACATTTTATTATCATCATACATTACATTTCCTTTATAACTGAAGTTGTCAGTGCGCCATTACATAATTTTAGGGTGTCAAACCTCCGCTGCTCAGGTTGAGGCAACTAAGTATTAGGTTCCCCATCCTACCTTATTGTTTCTTGAGTGGATCCTTTGGTTCCCCCCTTGTATGTTTTGTGGTGCTATTTGGGTTGTTTTACTTTCTAGTAAAGATTTACTTATTTTTAAAGGGAACCAGAGGGATTGGGGTAGCTAATATTTGCAGACTATAACCTTATGCCAAAAATGACCCATCCACTCATTACCAGCATCCCAAAGTCAGTGGTACTTCTAGTAGCAGATTACAATTCAATAAAACATGTGATTACAGGGTTTTTTTAATGTCTTTTTTAGGGTATTCTTGTTTACGACACTTCATAACATCCCAGGTCATTACAACGGTAAGAAAAACATCTCTTCGGAAGAAAAAGGTACCGTAGTCGTATTCAGGAAATTATGAATACAAAGAAACACATCATGTTTCACGCACATTAGTTAACTCCATCCACCCAAAAAAGTTTAGAAACATATTCTTTAAGTACCCTCTGGGGCTAATTGTTTGGTATGTCATGAATCCTTTTTTTCACTATAGGGGATCACTCAGGCATGTCAATGAACGTCTGCATTGTATATGTTTGCGTCCAATTTTTATATCTCTAGTGTTTGAAGATGTATTTCATGTATACATTGTTTTGAATCAAATATATAAATGGGTCTTTATATATTACATTGGTATAACACAACTAGCGATGGGTGAACCCGAACAGTAAACTTCGGGGTCCATATAGAACTCCTACTGTTCAAGCACGGACGCCAAACACGGAATTCTCCAAGAAGTCAGTTTTACTGTTTGGGTTCGGCACCCCGAACATCGGGTGTTTCCCATGGCGATGACAGAGTGAGCCAGCTGCTGTGACCGGCGGTAAAAAGGTTACCTCCGGTCACACGCATCGGCTGATAATAGAGTACTACTCCTATCAGCCTATGCCTGCTGTTGCTGAGAACAACAAGAGAAGGCGCCACTGATGGGAATATTCATCAGCTGGCACCTGTGCTAAAAATAAATAATAATACAAAAAAATTACGTGGGTGTCTTCTATTTTTGATAACCAGCGCAGGCAAAACTGACAGCTGTGTGCTGTCACCGACCACAGCTGCTGGCTTAAATTGTCATCAGACAATGTGGGAACCACAGCTCACTGACCGCTGGTAATGATCTTACCACAGATCAGAGCCTGGGTTTGCCACGTTGTCATGCAGATGACAGCATTGCAAACAACTGATGTTCTGGCCACCCATTCATCTGACTGGAGTTTGGGTTCAGGTTCAGGTACCATTCTGGTTCTGGCACCAAAGCCAATTTTTTTTTAGATGTTCGGCTGAACCTGACGGACCCGAACATCCGCGGGTTCTTCCATCACTAAAAACGACTTATATTCATATTATGCTCTGAAAAACAGAATTTCACTTGCCTGTGGCTCATTGACAGACCTAGCATCAACTGCGTGAATTAATTGAATTAATCTATATTTACACTCCAAAAGCTGTAGCACTGCTTGTGTCTCTTTCTAGTCTAAACCAATGGAAAGTCCTGCCTCCCTTATTGTAAAGTTAGCATATGATAGGGAATAAGTTAGTTCAAGGGATTCAACATGGAATATATCATTGACCAGTAAAAAGTGTGCACTGAATATAGCTTAACATCTTGGAATATATGAAGGATAATCATGAAACACAAACTATATATAGAATTTATCAGCTGGCTGTCATTAATAAGACATGGCCACTGTGGATCGGGCTCTGGTTTTACTTGTCATTGATAGTACAATCCTGAAGTGTAACAAGAACTATTATTTCACACAACAGTCTGCGCTTATATCACACATTATGATGCAGCATGGCATAAAGTGGTCATATAGATCAGATAAATGAATGATGGACCTCTTGAGGTTTTTGAGTCTTTCAAAATGACAAGTTTTTAAAATGGAAACTGTTTTCGGAAATGCTTCTTTTTTGAGGAATTTTTGAAGGATTTCTTTCTTTCCTGAAGCAGTATTAAAGCGTTATAGTAAAGTTTTATTCCAAGAGATTTTTTTTGCAGCCTTCTGATGTACCGTAACAGTCTCTGATTTAGGTCATGTTCACACGTACAGTATTTGATCAGTATATTACATAAGTATTTGTAAGCCAAAATGAGGAGTGGAACAGTCAGAGGTAAAGTATAGAAACCCGTCACCACTTCTGTATTTATCACCCACTCCTGGTTTTGGCTTACAAATACTGAGGTAACACTGACCAAATACTGAACGTTTGAACTTGGCCTTAGAACGAATTCCATCAGGATCTTCTTCAAAGAACTGACTTGCATTTATTTTCCACAATGCTCTTTTAGGAAAAAAAAAATGCTCAAACAACTCTTCATATGGAAAGCTAGGTGTAAATTAACACAAAAATGAATAATAATTATTTTACAAGCATTTTTGAAGTAGCTAAAAAGCAAAACTGTTAAAAAAAAATTAGTGTGAACATAGCCTTAGACACTGACTACTGATCCCTGTTACTTCTTCCACGATTTAAATAGACATGAATGCCTGGTGCAGTCAGGAGAAATAGCTTTCGGCCTAACACGCATCTCAGTGTATGATGCTTTAGATGTAAGTAAACCAATTGTGATAATAATTTAAGAACTATTTTCTTGCAGGTAAAAAACAAACAAACATTTCTCCGATTAAACCTAAAAAACTCCAGCGTGGAGACAAGATCAAGGTATGGTAGGACAGATGCAACCATCTGAAGGAATAATATTCCTTTAAATTTTCCATGTGAGCCGACTTCTAAGTTGATTTATGATCAATAAAAGTTCAACTGTTAAAGGTGTTTTTCACTTTCAGGAAAGTGGACCTCAAACATGTAACAAGGGGCGACCAGGGTTCACCCACAAAACACAGTCCACAGACACCCCGGCCCCTTGCACAAGAAACACAGGACGGACACAGCTTCCCCCACTGATTACCTTTTCTTCCCCCAGCCATGGTAGTCCAGGCAATTAAGTTCAGGATTACAACTGTGGTCCAACAGAGAAAGCAAATTTTAATAAGAACCGAGATGAGAAAAGAGGGTGCAACACCGACTTCTTGCTCTCTCCCTGACACTGTCCACTGCCACACCCACAAAGGCCACGGTAGCCGAAATCAAGCAAGTAGTCCGCACTCAGGAATCTGGATGCTCACAGTCCCTTCAGCGGGGCCCTTCCAAAGTCCTGAGGCCCGTGTTGTGATCCTTAAGTCTTTAGTCCGGGGCAGCAGATTTCCTCCCCTCCTGGGGTCTGGCAATGCCCCGGCTGTTGCTACATGTCTTCTCTGGGCCAATGTGTCCAGGCTATTGATTGGGAGCAACAGCTTCCTCCCTCCTTTCTGCTGCTGGCCCAGCCCACAAGGTTAACTATTTACTTTCTCTAACTCTACACATATACAAGGAGTGGTATAGCAATAGGGCATTGCAAACATAGCACATGAAGTTAATACAGACATCATACAGTAACACACGATACATGGGATAAAGCAACATTACAGCAATACAACAACAGACACATATCAATGCACATGAGACATAAAAGGAGTCGCATAGGGGACCTGTGTGGGGGAGGGGCAAACGAGGGTCACTGCTACTTCCTTACAAACACTCTAAAATACCTAAAATATAGCAGGCACATCACATTGGCAGCGCACACTTAAAGCCGAGGCTGACATCAGGAGGGTGAGGACCTTCTCTGTTTCTTATTTTAGAGTACTGGGGTCAGGGGCAGAACTATCGTGGAAGCAGGGAAGCAGCTGCCACAGGGCCCGGGCTAGAAGGGGGCCCATCCCTGCTGCAGCTGCTTCACCTACCACCATGGTAGTTCCGCAAGCTGCCGGTGGTGTGAGCAGGGGCGTATCTGGGTGGGGGGCAGCCGGCAGGGGGGCGCAGTCGGGCCGCCTAATGCGGCGGTCCGCAGTGTCTCCCCCGCGGCTGCGTTCTGCCGCCCCCGGCCTGGGAGTCGGTGGTTCCCTGTGCTGGCTGTCATGCTGACAGTCGGCGCAGAGAAACTGCTGCGTGCCGGCTCCCAGGGATCAATTGCACTGGCGTCTATACAGACGCCAGTACAATTGAAGCTCTGACCGCCGGGTCAGAGCGACGTCTGCAGCGTGATCAGGTCATGTGATCACGCTGCTGACGTCACTCGTCGTCGGTGCCCAGAAGGGTGAAGATTTGTGGTGAGTGTGCTCCATTATGGAGCTGAAGAAACCACAGAAGATTAACGGGGACATAATGTGTGTGTATGGGGGGGTTAGAGTGGGGATGGGGGTTCTTTTATGTGTGGGGGATTTGGAGTGGGGATGGGGGATACATTATGTGTGGGGGGATTTAGAGTGGGGATGTGGGTTCTTTTATGTGTGGGGGGATTTGGAGTGGGGATGGGGGATACATTGTGGGGGGTTTAGAGTGGGGATGGGGGTTCTTTTATGTGTGGGGGATTTGGAGTGGGGATGGGGGATACATTATGTGTGGGGGGGATTTAGAGTGGGGATGTGGGTTCTTTTATTGTGTGGGGGATTTAGAGTGGGAATGTGGGTTCTTTTATGTGGGGGGATTTGGAGTGGGGCTGGGGGATACATTATGTGTGGGGGGGATTTGGAGTGGGGATGGGGTTCTTTTATGTGTGGGGGGTTTGGAGTGGGGATGGGGATACATTATGTGTGGGGGGGATTTAGAGTGGGGATGGGGATACATTGTGTGGGGGGGATTTGGAGTGGGGATGGGGGTTCTTTTATGTGTGGGGGGTTTGGAGTGGGATGGGATACATTATGTGTGGGGGGATTTGGAGTGGGGTTGGGGGTTCTTTTATGTGTGGAGTGTTATGTTACGGTAGCTGAGGAGTGCAGGTAAAAAAGGCAATACACCAGAGAAGTTGGAATCTATGAGATTGCAGTACCCTGACTAACCACCACAACTAGAGGCAGCCGTGGAGCGTTCCTACGTTGGTCCTAGACGCCTCGTCACAGCCTGAGAAACTAACTACACCTAAAGATAGAAAGAGGAAAGCTATCTGCCCCGGAGCAGATCCCCAAAGAACATAGGAAGCCCCCAAACATGTAATGGCGGTTAGACAAGATGAAATACTGACACAGACAGAAAATAGTATGAGCAAACGTTGGGGCCCAAACTACCTAAATAGAAAAGGATAGGAAGGGCACTTACTGCAATCCCAAAAAACCCTGAAAAGCACCAACTCTACTAATTTCAAAATCACCTGAGATCACACGACCTCTACCACCTAAATTAGTTCTCTGGTGTAACAAAATCAAAACAGCAGCCACTGAAAAAACTGGAAAAAGCAAAAGTACAAACATCAGTGGCTGAACTAAACTGAGAGGGCAAAAGCCCCCGGAGGGGACCCTGAAGACCCCCACAGAAGTGCAGGACAAAATGCAAAAATCAAGCACAAAAACAAAAGAAGAAAATGTCTTATCTGTTAGCAGGAGATGCAGACACGACACAGCAGGCTACAAAGGAAACAGAACTCAAGGATTGAGACCAGAACAATTGATCACCGGCAACCCTCATGGGAAGGCGACTCCCTTATATAAGACCAGTCAGTAACACCTGATTCCCACTCCTCACAATCTTCACTGGACAGTCCAGTACCGCTTGTAACCACCAGAGGGAGCCTCTGCTCAGAACTCATTTCAAGTCCATTCACAACAGTACCCCCCCCTTGAGGAGGGGTCACCGAACCCTCACTTGAGCAACCAGGTCGGTCAGGATGAGTTCTATGATATGCACGGATGAGTCTCCTAGCATGGATGTCCGAAGCAAACACCCAAGACTTGTCTTCCTGACCATAACCTCTCCACTTAACCAAATACTGGAGTTTCCGTCTAGAAAAACGAGAATTCAATATTTTCTCAACCACAAACTCCATATTGCCCTCAACCAGAACAGGGTCAGGAGGCAAAGCAGTAGGAACCACTGGCTCAACAAACCTCTTCAACAAGGACTTGTGGAACACGTTATGGATTTTAAATGTCCCTGGAAGAAGCAAACGAAAAGAAACAGGATTAAGAATCTCCATGATCTTATAAGGTCCAATGAACCTAGGCTTAAATGTAGGAGATGCCACTCTCATAGGAATATTTCTTGAGGACAACCAGACCAAGTCCCCCACTTTAAACCGAGGACCATCAGTCCTATGCCGGTTAGCAAACCGCTGGGCCCTCTCCTGAGAGAGGGACAACCTCTCCACTACCTGGTCCCAAATCTGTTGCATACGCTCCACAACAGAGTCAACACCTGGACAGACAGAAGCCTCTGTCTGTCCTGAAGAAAATCGAGGGTGAAACCCAGAATTACAGAAAAATGGAGACATCAAAGTGGCAGAGCTAGCCCTATTATTAAGAGCAAACTCAGCCAAAGGCAAAAAAGAGACCCAGTCATCCTGATCAGCAGACACAAAGCATCTTAGATAAGTCTCCAATGTCTGGTTTGTTCTCTCAGTTTGACCATTGGTCTAAGGATGAAACGCCGAGGAGAAAGACAATTGAACACCAAGTTTAGAACAAAAGGTCCTCCAAAATCTGGAAACAAACTGGACTCCTCTGTCAGACACAATGTTCTCAGGAATGCCGTGTAAACGAACCACGTGCTGAAGGAACAAAGGCACCAATTCAGAGGAGGAAGGCAACTTAGGTAATGGCACAAGATGTATCATCTTGGAAAACCTATCACAAATCACCCAGATGACGGTCATTCTCTGAGAAACAGGGAGGTCGGAAATGAAATCCATAGAGATATGGGTCCATGGTCTCTTGGGCACAGGCAATGGCATCAACAAACCACTAGAGCGAGAGCAAGGCTTGGAGCGAGAGCAAGTCCCGCAGGACTGCACAAATTCCCGACATCACGAGACAAGGTAGGCCACCAAAAGGACCGACTAACCAAGTCTCTGGTACCAAAAATTCCGGGATGCCCAGCCAACGCGGAACAATGAATCTCAGACATCACACTCTTTTTCCACTGGTCCGGGACAAACAATTTTCCAACAGGGCAGCGCTCGGGCCTATCCTCCTGACACCCCTCCAGAGCAAGTCTCAAATTGGGTGAGATGGCGGAAAGAACTACACCCTCTTTCAAAATAACAGAAGGATCAGATAACTCAGGAGAGTCCGCAAGGAAACTCCTCGAGAGGGCATCCGCCTTAACATTCTTAGTGCCAGGAAGAAAGGAAACCACAAAATTAAAACGTGTGAAAAACAAGGCCCACCTGGCCTGTCTAGGATTGAGTCGCTTGGCAGATTCCAGATAAACCAGATTCTTATGGACCCTAAGGACCACCACCTGATGTTTGGCTCCCTCCAGCCAATGTCTCCACTCTTCAAAAGCCCACTTCATGGCCAGTAACTCCCGATTACCCACGTCATAATTACGTTCAGTAGGAGAAAATTTTCGAGAGAAAAAGGCACAAGGGTTACTTTTAGAGGTCTCTGGATCTTTTTGGGACAAAACGGCACCTGCCCCAATTTCAGAGGCATCAACCTCCACCTGAAATGGCAGAGAAACATCAGGCTGCCGTAGAACAGGAGCAGAAGTGAATCTCTGCTTAAGTTCCTGAAATGCAGAGACTGCCTCAGGAGGCCAATTCACCACATCAGAACCCTTTCTGGTCAAATCAGTCAATGGTTTAACAATAACCGAGAAATTACCAATAAATTTACGATAAAAATTGGCAAAACCCAAAAATCTTTGAAGAGCCTTTAATGAAGTAGGTTGGACCCAATCACAGATGGCCTGAACCTTGACCGGGTCCATTTCAATAACAGATGGGGACAAAATGAATCCCAGAAATGAGATCCTCTGTACGCCAAAAAGACACTTTGCTCCCTTCACATACAGAGCATTCTCTCTCAAAATCTGGAATACAGTTCGAACATGTTTCACATGAGAGTCCCAGTCATTAGAAAAAATCAAGATATCATCCAAATAAACAATCAGAAATTTATCCACAAAATCCCTGAAAATGTCATTCATGAAGGACTGGAAGACAGAAGGAGCATTAGTGAGCCCAAAGGGCATCACAAGGTGCTCAAAATGCCCCTCAGGGGTATTGAATGCCGTCTTCCATTCATCCCCGTGCTTAATGCGAATAAGGTTATATGCCCCCCTGAGGTCAAGCTTGGTAAACCAAGTAGCGTTTTTCACCCTGGAAAACAGGTCAGAAATCAAAGGTAACGGGTATTGATATTTTACAGTAATATTGTTCAAAAGACGATAATCAATACACAGCCTTAATGAACCATCCTTTTTGGCCACAAAGAAAAAACCGGCACCTAAGGGTGAAGAGGATGGTCTGATATGACCCTTCTCCAATGATTCCTTGATATAAGACCGCATAGCGTCATGTTCAGGTACAGACAAGTTAAAAAGGCGACCTTTAGGGAATTTACTACCAGGCACTAATTCAATAGCGCAGTCATAGCTCCTATGGGGAGGCAAGGATGCAGATTTACTTTCGCTAAACACATCAGAAAAATCAATCAAAAAGTCAGGAACATCCTGAGCCTGGGGGAGGCAGAAAAAACAGGAGTGTTGGTATTAACACATTGGCAGCCCCAACTGGTTACAGACACAGATTTCCAATCCAAAACAGGATTATGAGACTGCAACCAAGGGAAGCCCAGTACGATAATATCATGCAGATTATACAGAACCAAAAATTTACAGCACTCCAGATGATCAGGTTCAACCCTCATTATCACCTGAGTAGAGAACTGAGGTTTATTCTCAGCCAAAGGGGTAGAATCGATCCCCAGTAGGGGAATAGACTTCTGTAGGGGTATCAAGGGAAACCCACAACGTTTAGCAAAATCATAATCCATCAGGTTAATAGCTGCTCCAGAATCAACGAAAGCCTGAGCAGAAAATGAGGACAGAGAGCATATCAGAGTGACAGTTAATAAAAACTTAGTCTGAACACTACCCAAGACAACTGAGCGTGCAAAACGTCTTCCCCGCTTAGGGCAGACTGAAATAGCATGAGAGGCATCACCACAGTAGAAACATAACCCATTGCGCTTTCGAAACTCATGACGCTGTGCCCCAGACACCACTCTATCACACTGCATGGGTTCAGAAGCTGGTTCACAAGGCAACACCATTCCACGCATACTTCTCCGCTCACGCAAACGTCTGTCAATTTGAATCGCTAATGACATAGAATCATTGAGACCAGAGGGGACAGAGAATCCCACCATAACATCCTTTACATTATCTGACAGACCCTTCCGAAAAAGAGCCGCCAAAGCGTCGACATTCCACTTGGTCAGGACTGCCCACCTACGGAATCTCTGACAGTATAACTCAGCGTCATCAAGACCCTGATTTAATGCCAACAAGGCTTTTTCAGCTTGATCAGTGACATTAGTCTCATCGTACAATAACCCCAAAGCCTGAAAAAATGCATCAACATCACTCAAAACAGGATCCCCAGGTGTCAGGGAAAAAGCCCAATCCTGAGGATCGCCGCGCAGGAGAGAGATGACAATTTGAACCTGCTGCGCTGCGTTCCCTGAGGACTTAGATTTTAAGGCAAAAAACAATTTACAATTATTTTTGAAATTCTGAAACTTAGCTCGATCCCCTAAAAACAAATCTGGCATGGGAATCCTAGGTTCCACAACAGGCAACCTAGCAAGATAGGCAGCAATACTCCGAACCTCAGTGGCAAGCTGATCCACACGGCCAGACAACTGTGCAAACTCCATTGAGAGAAAAAAAAAAAATCCTCCCCAGCACCCAGAGATACAGAGGGAAAAAAAATGCAACAAACAGAAAAATATCTCTGACAACTCTGACAACCTTTTTTCTTTCACAAATTTTTTTCCCTTCTGTGAGTACCATACAATTTTCAATTTTTAGGCCGGTGATACTGTTATGTTACGGTAGCTGAGGAGTGCAGGTAAAAAAGGCAATACACCAGAGAAGTTGGAATCTATGAGATTGCAGTACCCTGACTAACCACCACGACTAGAGGCAGCCGTGGAGCGTTCCTACGTTGGTCCTAGACGCCTCGTCACAGCCTGAGAAACTAACTACACCTAAAGATAGAAAGAGGAAAGCTATCTGCCCCGGAGCAGATCCCCAAAGAACATAGGAAGCCCCCAAACATGTAATGGCGGTTAGACAAGATGAAATACTGACACAGACAGAAAATAGTATAAGCAAACGTTGGGGCCCAAACTACCTAAATAGAAAAGGATAGGAAGGGCACTTACTGCAATCCCAAAAAACCATGAAAAGCACCAACTCTACTAATTTCAAAATCACCTGAGATCACACGACCTCTACCACCTAAATTAGTTCTCTGGTGTAACAAAATCAAAACAGCAGCCACTGAAAAAACTGGAAAAAGCAAAAGTACAAACATCAGTGGCTGAACTAAACTGAGAGGGCAAAAGCCCCCGGAGGGGACCCTGAAGGCCCCCACAGAAGTGCAGGACAAAATGCAAAAATCAAGCACAAAAACAAAAAGAAGAAAATGTCTTATCTGTTAGCAGGAGAGCAAGACACGACACAGCAGGCTACAAAGGAAACAGAACTCAAGGATTGAGACCAGAACAATTGATCACCGGCAACCCTGATGGGAAGGCGACTCCCTTGTATAAGACCAGTCAGTAACACCTGATTCCCACTCCTCACAATCTTCACTGGACAGTCCAGTACCGCTTGTAACCACCAGAGGGAGCCTCTGTTCAGAACTCATTTCAAGTCCATTCACAACAGTGGAGGGTTTGGAGTGGGGATGGGGGATACATTATGTGTGGGGGGATTTGGAGTGGGGATGGGGTTCTTTTATGTGTGGGGGGTTTGGAATGGGGATGGGGGTTCTTTTATGTGTGGGGGGGTTTGGAGTGGGGATGGGGATACATTATGTGTGGGGGGGGATTTAGAGTGGGGATGGGGATACATTATGTGTGGGGGGTTTGGAGTGGGGATGGGGGGTTATTTTATGTGTGGGGGGATTTGGAGTGGCGATGGGGGTTATTTTATGTGTGGGGGGATTTGGAGTGGGGATGGGGGGATTTAATGTGTGTGGGGGGATTTGGAGTGGGGATGGGGGGTTATTTTATGTGTGGGGGATTTGGAGTGGCGATGGAGGGTTATTGTATGTGTGGGGGGATTTGGAGTGGGGATGGGGGTTATTTTATTTGTGGGGGGATTTGGAGTGGCGATGGGGGTTATTGTATGTGTGGGGGGATTTGGAGTGAGGATGGGGGTTTATTTTATGTGTGGGGGTATTTGGAGTGGCGATGGGGGTTATTTATGTGTGGGGGGATTTGGAGTGGCGATGGGGGTTATTTTGTGTGGGGGATTTGGAGTGGGGATGGGGGGATTTAATGTGTGTGGGGGGATTTGGAGTGGGGATAGGGAATACTTAATGCGTGTGGGGATGGGGGGATTTAATGTGTGTGGGGGGGATTTGGAGTGAGGATGGGGGCATTTAATATGTGTGGGGGGAATTGAGGGTACTGAAGAGTATGTATGAGGAAACAGTATGGGGGATGGGTGCAGACAGTATGGGGAGCGAACGGGTGAATGTATGTGGACACAGTATGGGGAGTGAGGGTGATGGGATGTGTGCAGACACAGTATGGGGAGTAAGGGTGATGGGATGTGTGAGCAGATAGTATAGAGAGTGAGGGGGTAAATATATGAGGAGACAGTATGCTGAACAGGGGGGATGTGAGAGGAGACAGTGTGAGGAGGGAGGGGAATAGTGTGAGGTGACAGTATATTGCAGATATTTTTATTTAGGGGCATTATAAGGACTCTTCTGTCTTTAAGGGCATCGTGTGGAGAGTTGGTGCAGAAGAGCGGAGAAGATGGAGGTCTGCAGAGACGGCTGTGGATGAGAAAACTCATCATGGGATCTGGACAAGATGAAGAAAAGGAGAACGACTCCAGAGACAGCGTCATCTATAAGGTACCTGGATGTAAATATTATTTGTGAAATTGACTAATTCTCATGTCTTTATTTGTTAGGAGCATTAAAGGGGTTCTCCAGGTCTGTGTCACATAGAATGACTGCAGACTCAGCACAAACCTGGACAGCCCCTTTAATGCTCCTAACATAAATAAAAACATGAGAATTAGTCAATTCAGAATTCTCACAGTGCGCTCTGCACGCTGTTAGGATTCTCTCGTGCCGGTGATTTATATACATGCGGTCACATGCTGACTAGACATGTGTGGCCTCACTCAATGAAAATGAACGGAGCGAGGCCGGGCACGTCTAGTCGGAATGTGGCCAGAAGTATATAAATCACATGCTTGTGCTGACATGACCGTGTACTCTTGCCACCGGTAATGGAGAATCCTAAAAGTGTGCAGTGCATTCGTTGTGAGAATTCAGAAGCTGCAATGTCAGGATTCAACTCTGCAGGTTCCAGCAGTCATCACATGGACACTTCACTCATATGCGATTTTTATACTTATGGTCCTGTGACATCGAGCTTCTCTTCCTGCTTCTCTCAGTTTTTCACTGAACATTGAGAGCATTAGGGAGAGCAGCTCGTGGGTACATGACTAAGTGTGCAAATCGCATGTGTGCTTGGGGGGGGGGGCGCCAAACCGAATTCTTGCCCCGGGTGCCAGAAAGCCTAGATACACCTCTGGGTGTGAGTCTGATATGGGGCCCGCCGCCACCTCCGGCGCCGCTATGAGAGGAGGTGGGACGGGCCCCGAGCAGTCCGGCACTTCCGCGTCATGTGACGTGGGGCATGCGCGCGCTCTCATGTCACATGCAAGGCTGGCGTGGTGGACGTCGGAGCGTGGAGGACGGAGCGCCGCGCGGAGCAGAAGAGCCGGAGGATGCAGTCACCTGAGGATTGGCAGATTGGTAAGTATGCTTGCTGAGTCTGACTCTCTTTTACAGGGACGCGGCAGCCGCAGCTTCCCGTCCCGGCACTTGAGGAGAGGGGGGAGAGCGGAGGGTGGAGGTGTGAGTGTATCAGGGGCCTCAGGCCCCAGGACACAGCGGGCCACATTAGAGGCCCCAGGAAGCAGCAGGCCCCTAATGGGGCCCTAGGAAGCAGCAGGCCCCATTAGAGGCCTAGGTCCAAAGGAAGCAGCAGTCCCCATTAGGGGCCTAGGTCCAAAGGAAGCAGCAGGCCCCATTAGGGGCCTAGGTCCAAAGAAAACTGCAGGCCCCATTAGGGCCCTTGGTCCCCAGGAAACTGCAGGCCCCATCAGGGGCCTAGGGTCCCAGGAAACAGCAGGCCCCTAATGGGGCCCCGAAAACAGCAGGCCTCTTTACAGTGCTGCAGATGGCGACCAAAATGGTCGCCAAAGCGGCTAAAAATTTGCAAATGGCGACTGGATTATTCAATCCATTCGCCGTTTGCGATTAGTGATTTTTTTAAAAATATATATATTTTTTAAAATGGCGGGGGGGGGCCCATTGTGAAGTTTGCTGTGGGGCCCTGCCGTTCCTAGTTACGCCCCTGACTGGGGTCCACTGCCCTGTAATTGGAAAGCACTTTAACTGGTCAATAATCACATTAGAAGAGACATAAAAGTTATGCATTGTGTCATTAGAATAAGTTCACTAATGGATTGACTGCCAACTCATTCTCCAATCCCTTTGGATTGAACTGGACCACCTCTTTTTTCAATCAATCACTGCTTTGCAACAGCTCCTGCTCCAGCCAGTGGACGTCATGCAAAACAAATATTGTAGTTTTTGATGTGGGGTGTATTCATTTTTGCATCAACTAATTTTAGTAAAACTGAAGATCTTGTAATGACTGCTATATTATTAACCTTAAATTGATGTTATGGGTTACAAAATGTTTTATGAAATGTTTGTGGAAACAGGGAAACTGCACATGAAGCAAAAAAAAGTGAACTTTAATGCCAAATGGCGAGGCAACGTTTTGGATGTACAGTCATGGCCAAAAGTTTTGAGAATGACACAAATATTATATTTTCACATGATCTGCTGCCCTCTGGTTTTTATGTGTGTTTGATAGATGTTTTTATCACAGACAGAAATATAGTAATTGCAAACATATGAGTAACAAAAGCTTATATTGACAGTTAGAATGAGTTAATGCAGCAAGTCAATATTTGCAATGTTGACCCTTCTTCTTCAGGACCTCTGCAATTCTCCCTGGCATGCTCTCAATCAACTTCTGGTCCAAATCCTGACTGATAGCAGTCCATTCTTGCACAATCAATGCTTTCATTTTGTCAGAATTTTTAGGTTTTTGTTTGTCCACCCGTCTCTTGATGATTGACCACAAGTTCTCAATGGGATTAAGATCTGGGGAGTTTCCAGGTCATGGACCCAAAATCTCTATGTTTTGTTCCCTGAGCCATTTAGTTATCACCTTTGCTTTATGGCAAGGTGCTCCATCATGCTGGAAAAGGCATTGTTGATCGCCAAACTGCTCTTGGAGGGTTGGGAGAAGTTGCTCTTGGAGGACATTCTGGTACCATTCTTTATTCATGGCTGTGTTTTTAGGCAAGACTGTGAGAGAGCCGATTCCCTTGGCTGAGAAGCAACCCCACACATGAATGGTTTCAGGATGCTTAACAGTTGGCATGAGACAAGACTGGTGGTAGCGCTCACCTTGTCTTCTCCGAATGAGGCGTTTTCCTGATGTCCCAAACAATCGAAAAGGGGATTCATCAGAGAAAATAACTTTACCCCAGTCCTCAGCAGTCCACTGCCTGTACCTTTTGCAGAATATCAGTCTGTCCATGAAAGTTTTTTCTGGAGAGAAGTGGCTTCTTTGCTGCCCTCCTTGAGACCAGGCCTTGCTCCAAGAATCTCCACCTCACAGTGGCGCTTGCTGGTCTTTCTTGGGCGCCCTGGAGCCTTTTTGGCAACAATGGAACCTCTCTCCTTGAAGTTCTTGATGATGCGATAGATTGTTGACTGAGGTGCAATCTTTCTAGCTGCGATACTCTTCCCTGTTAGGCCATTTTTGTGCATTGCAATGATGACTGCACATGTTTCTTTAGAGATAACCATGGTTAACAGAAGAGAAACAATGATGCCAAGCACCAGCCTCCTTTTAAAGTGTCCAGTGGTGTCATTCTTACTTAATCATGACAGATTGATCTCTAGCCATGTCCTCATCCACACCCCACACCTGTGTTAATGGAGCAATCACTGAAAAGGGGTTAGCTGATCCTTTTAAGGCAGGGCTGCAATGATGTTGAAATGTGTTTTGGGGGATAAAGTTCATTTTCTAGCCAAATATTGACTTTACAAGTAATTGCTGTTAAGCTGATCACTCTTTATAACATTCTGGAGTATATGCAAATTGCCATTAGAAAAAGTGACGCAGTAGACTTTGTAAAAATTAATATTTGTGTCATTCTCAAAACTTTTGGCCATGACTGTAAAATCCTTTTTGCTACCTATCCTGCTATGCCAATTGAACACTGGTTGGGGAAGCGTGCATGTCAATAAGGTATTGCTGTGGTGCTGTTCCAGTTTTTTCTTGTTTATATATATATATATATATATATATAAATATATATATATATATATACACACAGTACAGACCAAAAGTTTGGACACACCTTCTCATTTAAACATTTTTCTGTATTTTCATGACTATGAAAATTGTAAATTCACACTGAAGGCATCAAAACTATGAATTAACACATGTGGAATTATATACTTCACTGGATTGATGCTGTTCTATTTTACGTTGGAAAATGTTGTTCATTTGGATCTTGAACGCGAACGTGCATCCCGTGCTAACTCCGAGTGCTGTCAGCTGCTTGGAATACTTTGTGAGCTTCAAGAGGTAGTCACGGAAATGGTTTTCACTTCCCAGGTGTGCCCTGTCAGGTTTAATAAGTGGGATTTCTGGCCTTATAAATGGGGTTGGGACCATCAGTTGTGTTGTGCAGAAGTCTGGTGGATACACAACTGATAGTCCTACTGAATAGACTGTTAGAATGTGTATTATGGCAAGAAAAAAGCAGCTAAGTAAAGAAAAACGAGTGACCATCATTACTTTAAGAAATGAAGGTCAGTCAGTCCGAAAAATTGGGAAAACTTTGAAAGTGTCCCCAAGTGCAGTTGCAAAAACCATCAAGCGCTACAAAGAAACTGGCTCACATGAGGACCGCCCAGGAAAGGAAGATCAAGAGTCACCTCTGCTTCTGAGGATAAGTTTATCCGAGTCACCAGCCTCAGAAATCGCAGGTTAACAGCAGCTCAGATTAGAGACCAGGTC
>JARQOD010000001.1:182293927-182414692 GCA_033576555.1 Oophaga sylvatica | reverse complement strand
TTTTTATGATGCCATCCCTTATTAGCTTCCTTTGCTGTTATGTACAGTGCTGTCTCTTACATAGTGTATTCTTGTTATTTTTGCTATTCACAGCGCCCTCTTTTATTACATAATCCCCTCTCTTGTTAGATATAAAATAACTGCTGATGGAGGAGCCGGTGACTAGACTACCAGTCCATCAGCTCCTCCATTAGAAAAGAAGCTTTCCCATGCTCCATCAGCCATCATTGCATTATACAGCTAACAAGACAGGACAGTATGTAATAAAAAAGAGGGCTCTTTAAAATCCAATATGTAAGGGACGGTGCTGTACATAACAAGAGAGGGCAGTGTATAATAAAGGACAGCAATATACATAATAAAGGAGACTATGTAATATATATACATGTATGTGTGCATATACAGTACAGACCAAAAGTTTGGACACACCTTCTCATTCAAAGATTCTTCTGTATTTTCATGACTATGAAAATTGTAAATTCACACTGAAGGCATCAAAACTATGAATTAACACATGTGGAATTATACATTACACTTTATAAAAAAGTGTGAAACAACTGAAAATATGTCTTATATTCTAGGTTCTTCAAAGTAGCCAACTTTTGCTTTGATTACTGCTTTGCACGCAGAAAAGGTGAACGGATGGACTCTACATGCCTGGTTCCCACTGTGAAGCATGGAGGAGGAGTCGTGATGGTGTGGGGGTGCTTTGCTGGTGACACTGTTGGGGATTATTCAAAATTGAAGCGGTGAGCGGTCCAGCTCACCCCAAACCATCTCGATTGGGTTCAGGTCTGGTGACTGTGGAGGCCAGGTCATCTAGTGTTGCACCCCAACACTCTCCTCCTTGGTCAAATAGCCCTTACACAGTCTGGAGGTGTGTTTGGGGTCATTGTCCTGTTGAAAAATAAATGATGGTCCAACTAAACGCAAACCGGATGGAATAGCATGCTGCTACAAAATGCTGTGGTAGTCATGCTAGTTCAGTATGCCTTCAACTTTGAATAAATCCCCAACAGTATCACCAGCAAAGCACCCCCACACCATCACACCACCTCCTCCATGCTTCACAGTGGGAACGAGGCATGTAGAGTCCATCCGTTCACATTTGCGTGCAAAGCAGTAATCAAAGCAAAAGGTGGCTACTTTGAAGAACCTAGAATATAAGACATATTTTCAGTTGTTCCACACTTTTTTGTAAAGTGTAATATATAATTCCCCATGTGTTAATTCATAGTTTTGATGCCTTCAGTGTGATTCTACAATTTTCACAGTCATGAAAATACAGAAAAATCGTTGAATGAGAAGGTGAGTCCAAACTTTTGGTCTGTACTGTATATATATATATATATATATATATATATATATATACACATGTAGCTTTGTCACCATAGAAGGAGAGGAACCCAGACACATTTTTTGCACAGGGGCCCCAAGCTTACAGTGTCCGCCTCTGAAATGCAAATATGCCATTTTAGTGCGCAGTACATTGTACTGCCCAGTACATTTTAGTGCCCAGCTCGTGCTTCTGTAGACACGAACCTCATAAATTAGGCGGGCTCTCATCACTACAGTAATGCCAAACATGTGGACGCTAACTGTGGATTAGGCACACTGAGGCTTCGGAGGGGCGGGGTAATTTGGATTTGGGAGCACAGATTTTGCTGGATTTCTTTTGGTGGGAGCTACCTAACTTTTCCAGAGCCTTTGTGCTACCAGTATGTAGACTCCCCCTATATTTCTGTTAACAAATGACAAACCTTAGTGGGGACTTCTTTTTTGTGGGTAAAGTTGAAGCTTTTATTGGTTGCATTTTGGGTTACAGAACATTTTGGATCACTTTTATCCTATACTCTACGCTGAGCGCTTACAACAGGGTTTACATCTAAATCTAAAAAATATGTGTGATTTGGATGAAATCCCAAGGGATTCATTCCCTAATGAGGCAGCAGAGTTACTCTGGACTCCGTCTTGCCTCTGCTCAGCAGGGTCCTTCTTTTCAGAAGTCCACAAAACTCTGGCCGACTGCGCTTTTATACACGCATAAAAAGACTGGTACGGCGTCCAACTTTTTCATCTGCCTTATTATGGGGAATGTTCTGCAGGGGTTCCTGTCTTAATCACATATTTCAGAGATTTGCATGGAAGCCCCGATGTAAGCGCTCAGCACAGAGCGCAGGATAAATGTGCGCCGAGACTTACTGTGATCTTTGGGAAATAGAATGAACAAATCAGTAACAGGTGAAGATTTGGTTTTATTTATTTTTTACGCCGTTGCTCGAGCGGTATAAGTGATTAGGCAACTATTCTTTGGATTGGTGCGATACCAGATTTATATTGGGTTTTTATGTTTTGCTGCTTTTACACACTAAAAGATGCTTTTTTTTTTACAAAAACAAGTTTTTGGATCGACATATTCTAAGAGCTACAATTTCCTGTTTCTGCTGATAGAGCCATGTGAGTGCTTGTTTATTGCAGGATGAATTGACGATTTTATTATCACCAATTTTGGGTACATAACGTTTTTTGATCGCTTTCTATTCTGATTTTTGGGAGGCAGAATGAACAAAATCCAGCAACTCAGAGATCATGTTTTTGACTTTTTTTTTGTCGTTCATCGTGTCTTACAAGTAATAATAAGGCTTTATTGTTCGTGTTAGTACGATTACAATGATACCACATTTTTATAATTTTTTTATGCTTTACCGCTTTTACTCAATAAAAGCTATTTTATTGAAAAAAATATTGCTTTTACATCACTGTATTCTGAGAGCTGTAACTTTCATTTTTCCACTGATAGAGCTGTATGGCAGCTTGTTTTTTGCGGCATAAGATGACGTTTTCAGCTACATCATTTTATTTACCTTCGTGTTTTGGATCACATTTTATTCCACTTTTCTTTCCAGAGTCATGATGAAAAACCATAGTTTGCCATGTTTTTTTTTATGGCATTCGCTCTTGGGCTTAACTAGTGTGACAGTTTTATAGATGTAGTTGTTCTGAACTCAGCGATACCAAATATGTGAACTTGCGATGACGAGCGGGGGGCCCACTGCTGGCATTGGGTCCCCCGCACCTGCTCAGGGGCCCCATAGCTCCCAGGCGGCAGAGCAGGGAGATCGATTCTCCCTGCTCTGCCGCAGAATGTAACTGTATCTGCGTGCTGTGCACGCCCATACAGTTACAGTAGCATAGCTCTGGGTGGGCCCCCTCAGAGTGCCGGGCCTGGGGTGACTGCACCCTCTGCCCTCCCAGGGTAGCTACACTACTGGTCCAGATCCCAGGGAGTGGATTACTGCGAACTTTGGCTACTGCAGCCATTGTGGGTATAGCCATAGGCAGTGTCAGGGAGAGAGCAGGAAGCCAGTGTTGAATTTGTCTTTTTCATCACCGTTCATTAAAAGTTATTCCCTGTTGGAAAAGGGCTGCATTCTTGAACTCTAATTGCCGGGACCACTGTGACCAGTGGAAAAGAAGGTAACCCGTGGTGAAAAGCTATGTCAGTCCTATGTTTTGTATACAAGGGGCCATGGTGTCTGCGGACTGCGTTTTGTGAGTGAGCTTGGTCAGGACTACCACCCACGTCGCCATTGTTAGACTAGACCATGCATTGTCAGGAGCTTTCATGTCTTCACATCTGCAGCTTCCATCTCTTCTTTTGGCCAGCACACTATGTCAGCATGGTATCTGATAACTGGCAGGGCATATGTATTGATGGCGCGGATTTTATTCTTCCCATTGAGCTGGCTCTTCAGGACCTGTCTCACCATTTGATGGTACTTGGATGTTACTGCTTTCCTTGCCTCCACATCATGGTTATCGTATCCCTGAGGGATGCTGAGGTACTTGTAGCATGTCTGTACATCTGATATGTGTCCTGCTGGTAATTCCACTACATACAGTACAGACCAAAAGTTTGGACACACCTTCTCATTTAATGATTTTTCTGTATTTTCATGACTATGAAAATTGTACATTCACACTGAAGGCACCAAAACTAAGAATTAACACATGTGGAATTATACATTACACTTAACAAAAAAGTGTGAAACTGAAAATATGTCTTATATTCTAGGTTCTTCAAAGTAGCCACCTTTTGCTTTGATTACTGCTTTGCACGCAGAAAAGGTGAACGGATGGACTCTACATGCCTGGTTCCCACTGTGAAGCATGGAGGAGGAGGTGTGATGGTGTGGGGGTGCTTTGCTGGTGACACTGTTGGGGATTTATTCAAAATTGAAGGCATAGTGAACCAGCATGGCTACCACAGCATCTTGCAACAGCATGCTATTCCATCCGGTTTGCGTTTAGTTGGACCATCATTTATTTTTCAACAGGACAATGACCCAAACACACCTCCAGGCTGTGTAAGGGCTATTTGACCAAGAAGGAGAGTGTTGGGGTGCTACGCCAGATGACCTGGCCTCCACAGTCACCAGACCTGAACCCAATCGAGATGGTTTGGGGTGAGCTGGACCACTCACCGCTTCAATTTTGAATAAACCCCCAACAGTGTCACCAGCAAAGCACCCCCCACACCATCACACCTCCTCCTCCATGCTTCACTGTGGGACCCAGGCATGTAGAGTCCATCCGTTCACCTGTTCTGCGTGCAAAGCAGTAATCAAAGCAAAAGGTGGCTACTTTGAAGAATCTAGAATATAAGACATTTTTCAGTTGTTTCACACTTTTTTATAAAGTGTAATGTATAATTCCACATGTGTTAATTCATAGTTTTGATGCCTTCAGTGTGATTCTACAATTTTCATAGTTATGAAAATACAGAAGAATCTTTGAATGAGAAGGTGTGTCCAAACTTTTGGTCTGTACTGTATATATTTTTTTTTAGATATTTTGTGACGTTAAAAAAATTTTTTTTTACTTAATTGCTGGTATAAAGCATTGCAATGCTTTATACTGGTCAGTGCTGCACTTACAGAAGCATCTTAGACCATGCTCTGGGCATTGTCTAAGATACTTTTCATAGCTTGGCGACCTGAGGGTCATCATGACGACCCCGAGTCACCGTGATAACAATCGGACCCACATAATGACTTCACAGGAGTGCTGATCTAAAGGAAGCCCCTCCCTCCCTTCGAAATACTGCGTTATCGATCAAAGCCTTTAGGGAACCATCCCTGATACCATCCCTGGCTGTTAGCTCAGCCATTAGCAGCACAGAACTCCTGTGGTGATCGGGCAGGAGGTTCTGATATTCAAGCACCTGCTGCATGATCACAGTCGTCTTGTAGTGTGGGGACCACTGTCATAGGTCCCCACACCTCTTCCCGTGATGCTCAGCTGTCAGGTACAGCAGGTCGGCACGGGACTGTCACTGTGTTTACATGCAGTAAGTTTTAAATCATGACGGACACAGCACATCACAGTGCGGGAACTGACACCCACTCATGATGTGCTATGTCCGTCATTGGTTGTAAAGGGGTAAAAGGGAATCTGTCACAACATTTGAACTATCCAAACTATTAATATGGGCATACAGGTTATAGACTGCTGAGGAGAGTGATCCCTGTATGTCTCATATCAGATGCCTTTTGTGGATATATAATCTTTTATAACTTTATATAAATCACCTCTTCCAGGCTCTGGGGAGGACGCTGCCTGGGAGATAACTCTGCCTCCAGAGCTTATTTTGCATGAAGTGGGCGTTACCAGTGTGAAGTGTAATGGCCGCTCTCTGCTCTCCTGATCCCACTGCAGAGCTACAGTATGTGTGATTATACCTGACACATCTGCAGGTTCCTCTCAGCTTCTATCTCACAGGCAGACAGGGCTGCAATATTGTTGCAATACAGAAGAGCTCAGAGAGCTGCAAAATGTGTTTGCAAGAAGACAAATTTCATTTCTCCTATTCTATTAGATTAGTGATGGGCAACCTTTTGAGCTTGGTGTGTCAAAATTTGACAAAAAAATGAGCACAACTCGGGTGGTGTGTCACTTTGAGAAAAAAAATATAATTTCACGATATTTATAGTTTAAATAACAAAAATGTATTATTGTAATATATAACTGTATTTAATAAACCAAAAACTAATTTTTTAACTTACCTGCCTAGTGACTTCTTTGTTCATCCATCAGTCGGTTATTTTGTACACTTCAAGCCCAAGCAAGCGCTACTAACTTCATCTGTCAATCTGTTTCTTTTGTTGGTTTTGATATTATTTAACACTGAGAATAAGGTCTCACAAAAGTACGTAGAGGGAAAAATTGTGAGTAAAGCTATTGCTATATTTTTCAAGGTGCTAAAAGTGTCTGATAATCGGCTCCAGGCACTTCAAATTTCCTGTTTGTAGTGGCATTCTTGATTCTCCAAGCAGCACCTTGCCAGATTCTCAAGCTTTGACCTCAAGTCGGCAAACACCTGAGCTCAGATTACGTCTTGAAATTCTGCAAGTTGCATCTCCAAATCATCAATTTGCATCCATTGGAAACCATTTAATTCCAAACTACTGTAGACTAATACATCAGGATACTTAATTATTTTCATAGTCCGTTCTAAGCTTCTAAATTGAATAAATCTATCACTTAACCAGTCAAGTAACGAGACTAAAACATGCTGATACTTTATATGCAAGGGTTCCATTTCATTTTGTACAGCTGCAGTGGCCTTCTCAAAATACTTTGTTACTCGAGGAAAATACTTATATACATCTCGCTTGAAAATTTTAAGTTACTTTCTTTTCCAAACATTTTATTAGGGTTTTAACAACATTACTAGGGAGGGAAGGGGAAGGAATAGGGAAAACGGACCAGGTGGTCCTAAGTATAAGAGATAATGGTTAACAAATCATATAATTCACATAAATGTTATAACAGTGTGATCAGTAACTACATTAAGAATCAATAAACAAGAAAGGCAATGAAAAAACCAGAAAGAATAGTGTGAACCCTAAGGGAACAGCTCCATCCAGCGGGACCATTTCTTTGTGAATTTATTAATATTATTGTTAACTGTAGCCAACTTTATTTCAAAAGATTTGTGGAGGATAATTTTTTCTTTGATGTCCTGAAGTTTAGGAGGATCGGGTCTTTTCCAATGAAAAGCTATTGAATTTTTCGTTACTAGAAATATATGAATAACTAAGGGTATTGTAGAATGATCTATGAAATCAGAGTTAACTGAGAGAAGAGCTAGTTTGGGAGAGATAGTTAAGCTTTTATGTATTCAAAAATAATGTCATTACTTTTGCCAAAACCTTGTAACTTTAAAAAACCTACAAGAGACAAAATGAGCAAAACCCTGCTGTAACTAAATAAGTAAAAATCAAAAGTGCATTTAAATAACACAGAGTTCTTAGTAATACTGTTTTTCATCAAAAATAGAATAAATGCCATCCCACCAACAACATCCTACACTGTCTAATATTAAAAACCTTACCATATGTCAGAGTTGACCTCAGTGTGTGAATAAGGACAGACAAAAGGACCGGGTCCTGACCTGTGGAAACCTGTCAGAGGATGCCTTTAAGGGCTCATACTCACTTGCTGGAAAAAAAACGGTCAGTTTTCAGGATGGTCCGATAATGTGCAATTGTCATGCAATTTTTTATAGCACCATCTATTGCATTAGCGATTATCATGCCAAAATCGCATCAAATCGCAGCATGCTGCAATTTTTTTCTCACACCGATTTCGGCTGAGAAAAAAAATCGCAAATGAGATGTCACCTATTGAATAACATTGGTCCGATTTGAATCCGATTTTTTATTGGCTGAAAATCATCCGTTTTCGGCTCAAGTGAGTATGAGCCCTAAATGTAATTACCAGCTCAGGAGAGGTAGGCCATGCCCCGGCTTGCACATAAATCAAAAATACAAAGAAAAAAACACAAAAATTGAGCTTGAATTCAGTTGGTATACATGCAGCACATAAATGGCTTTTATGCTATTTTTGATCAAAAACAGTATTACTAAGAACTCTGTGTTATTTAAATGCACTTTTGCTTTTTACTTATTTAGTTACAGCAGGGTTTTTGCTCATTTTGTCTCTTGTAGGTTTTTTATGCTTTATGGCCAATGAGAACATGCGTTTATGTGCTGCATGTATACCAACTGAAATCAAGCTCCATTTTTGTTTTTTTC
Source organism: Oophaga sylvatica (assembly GCA_033576555.1). NCBI lineage: Eukaryota > Metazoa > Chordata > Amphibia > Anura > Dendrobatidae > Oophaga > Oophaga sylvatica. The sequence continues at coordinate 182,406,593 of JARQOD010000001.1, read as the reverse complement.
CTTGTAACTTTAAGTTTAGTTCATTAACATGACCAGAGAGATCTGTAAAAAAACATCAGGGTGTTGATCCACTTATCATCACTGAGTTGAGGAAAGTTTCCCATATCCTTATCCTTTCGTGACTATGAAAATTGTAGAATCACACTGAAGGCATCAAAACTATGAATTAACACATGTGGAATTATACATTACACTTTACAAAAAAGTGTGAAACAAGTGAAAATATGTCTTATATTCTAGGTTCTTCAAGGTAGCCACCTTTTGCTTTGATTACTGCTTTGCACGCAGAAAAGGTGAACGGCTGGACTCTACATGCCTAGTTCCCACCGTGAAGCATGGAGGAGGTGGTGTGATGGTGTGGGGTGCTTTGCTAGTGACACTGTTGGGGATTTATTCAAAATTGAAGCGGTGAGCGGTCCAGCTCACCCCAAACCATCTCGATTGGGTTCAGGTCTGGTGACTGTGGAGGCCAGGTCATCTGGCGTAGCACCCCGACACTCTCCTTCTTGGTCAAATAGCCCTTACACAGTCTGGAGGTGTGTTTGGGGTCATTGTCCTGTTGAAAAATAAATGATGGTCCAACTAAACGCAAAACGGATGGAATAGCATGCCGCTGTAAGATGCTGTGGTAGCCATGCTGGTTCACTATGCCTTCAATTTTGAATAAATCCCCAACAGTGTCACCAGTAAAGCACCCCCACACCATCACACCTCCTCCTCCATGCTTCACGGTGGGAACCAGGCATGTAGAATCCATCCGTTCACCCTTTCTGCGTGCAAAGCAGTAATCAAAGCAAAAGGTGGCTACTTTGAAGAACCTAGAATTTAAGACATATTTTCAGTTGTTTCACACTTTTTTGTAAAGTGTAATGTATAATTCCACGTGTTAATTGATAGTTTTGATGCCTTCAGTGTGATTCTACAATTTTCATAGCCATGAAAATACAGAAAAATCTTTGAATGAGAAGGTGTGTCCAAACTTTTGTCTGTACTGTATGTACGGTATATGTGTAAGTAGAAATGAAAGTCCAGCTCACCAGTGCAGCATACCAGGAATCGGAGCAAGGAACCGCTGTGTCAGACGTAGAACATTGCAAAAAGAGAAAATCCAGCTCAACGATTGTGATAAAAAGTGCACACGGTCCGCCACACGGTAGCCCGGGGTATCACGGCTTGTGATCCCTCCGTGCCGCAAATGTGACGAAAACGCGCACACACACGACGGCTGCTGCCATCCGACCCAGTAAACTGCAGGGATCTATAATTATCCCACTTCCCCTTAGGAACTTGCAGCTCTCTGGCGCCCCCCTTACCCTCAGGTCAGTCAGGGAACTGCACCTAGGATAATTAGTCGCCAGACGGGTCACTTGGATGTGTGCTGGCTATTGGGCACGCTGCAGTGAGGGAATTATAATTACTCCGGGCCGCAGCCAGGCAATACACTTATAAAACCCGCTCCGTCACTGCCAACGCCACCCCATAGGTCAACACTTTACACCCCTTCTTTTAGCTGCCACCAGCTACGATTTCCTTAATGAACAATTTATCAAGAGGGTCCGTAGCAACCCCAAAACAGTAGCGTAGTACTTCAGGCACGTGCAGATTCGCTTATAGAGCAGGAGAAACAAACTAATAAATTTATAGGTTTATTCCTTAAAAAAAAAACAGGCAGTGCTTATAAAAAAAAAATAACAAGCTGAGGCAATATCGTTATGTACAATATGGTTACAGAAAATAAACGGATTAAAAGTGAAAAAACTCACATGATAGTTACATAGGCATAGGCAAGACAGGCCGGGGGAGGAGCCACACGTCATAGTTCATTTGCAGATCTCTTAGTCAAGTCATCACAGCTTGGAATGACTAAGGGGGGCTTAACTGCAAGACTTATACCTGTGGGCTGCTGACCTCACAAAAGGGGATGGTTTTTCTGGCCACCTCCCAGGGATAGCAGTATGGTTTGAAGCTCTGGAAAGTCATAAGGACCATAACTCAGCGGGGAACTCTAGCAGAATAATGGCAGACCTATCAATGATCTTACTTTGAAATGACGGTTCAAATGAGCCCAAACTTGGGTGAAATAGCTCATGGGTCATCCGAGAATTCCATTTCTCGGGTTCTGTTAGAGTTACGGGTTCACCAGTACCACGGGAACGATGCCTGTCGGCGCATGTTTCACAACAGTGACTTTCGTGTTTCTGACTAAACTTCCCACCGTGTTATAAGCCAAAAGAATGAATCCTCATAATGGCTGCTATGGAAGGAAAGCACATGTGAAGACAATGGGGACCCCTGCGGTGAGGTGGGAAACTCCAGCACTGGTAGCTCAGTTTACACTACTTGTGTGCAGGCTGGGGTTGATGAGCAGCGTGAGAGAGGGAGGGGGGACTTTGCTCTGTGGGCTGTGGGCAGTAAAAAAAAAAGATGAGAACTGTAGTTCTAGCACAGCACAAGACATGGAGCTTCCAGTATCATCACACCTCCCCCCTTAGAGGGCGCTACGGAGGCATGACCTGCCGGTAATCCGACATGCGTACCTCAGCGGGTTCGCCACGTCGTGACAACCCATCAGCATTCCCATGATCTCTGCCTTTCTTGTGTTGTACGGCAAAATCATACTGCTGTAGGGCAAGGCTCCAGCGTAGCAACCTACCATTGGTTCCGGACACTGTGTGCAGCCAGCTCAGAGGGTTGTGGTCAGTGACCACCTTGAAGGTGCGCCTGTACAGGTAGGGCTGCAAACGTTGCAGTGCCCAGACCATGGCCAGGCACTCCTTCTCGATGGTGGAGTATGCCACTTCCCTCGGCAGAAGTTTCCGGCTCAGGTACAACAAGGGGTGCTCCTGGTTCCCCGAATCAACCTGGCTGAGTACAGCACCGAGGCCAAATTCGCTGGCGTCAGTCTGTACCAGGAATGGCCGACTGCTGTCGACGGCTTTCAACACTGGAGAGCGGCACAGGGCTGTTTTCAAAGCTCGGAATGCCGCCTCACAGCCATCTGTCCAGCTGACTGTTTGGGGTAGACCGCCCTTGGTGAGGTCCGTCAAGGGTTTTGCAATGGCGCTATAGTTCGGTACGAAACGCCTATAGTACCCTGCAGTGCCCAGGAAGGACTTCACCTGCTTTTTCGTCCTGGGTGTGGGCCAGGACACGATCGCGTCCACTTTCTCGGGCTCTGGCCTCATGGAACCCCCGCCTACCCGGTGCCCCAGGTAGTGGACCTCCCTCATGCCCATCTGGCATTTTCCCGGCTTGATGGTCAGACCTGCCTGGCGAATACGCTTGAGCACCTCCTGGAGATGCTGAAGGTGTTCCTCCCAGGTGGAACTGAAGACGGCAATATCGTCCAGGTACGCCACAGCGTACTCCTCCAGTCCCTGAAGCAGGTGGTTGACCATCCGCTGAAAAGTGGCAGGGGCATTCTTCATGCCAAAAGGCATGACCGTGGACTCGTACAGTCCAAAAGGGGTGGTAAAGGCGGATTTCTCCTGCGCCGCAGGGCTCAGGGAAATCTGCCAGTATCCCCGGCTTAAATCCATGATGGATATGTACTTGGCATTCGCCAACCGCTCCAGCAGATCCTCGATGCGTGGCATTGGGTGCGCATCAGAGGTAGTGATGGCGTTGAGCCCCCTGTAGTCCACGCAGAACCGGGTGGTCCGATCCTTTTTTGGCACGAGAACTACAGGTGAGGCCCACGTGCTTTTAGACGGCCAGATCACCCCCAGCTGCAACATCTCCTGGATCTCCTGGCGCATAATCTGCTGCACTTCCTCAGAGATCCGATAAGGTGTCCGCCGTAACGGGGCATGATTCCCGGTGTCCACCTTGTGGACTGCCAACTTGGTCCTTCCGGGTCGGTTAGTGAACTCGCCCGGAAGGGTTCCAGAGTGGTCAGCAACTGCAACCGCTAGGAGGCGGTTAGCGAGGCATTTACCTCCATGTCCTCAATGGATCCATTGGCCTTGGCTTGGGCCAGCATGTCCAGGAGGGGATCCTCCTCCCCGTCCTCGGGCAGGTTGCAGACCGGTAGGACGCAGTCTTCACGTTCGTGATGGGCCTTCATCATGTTGACGTGAAAGGCCTTGCGCCTACCCCGTGTGGTCAAGCGTGACCACGTAGGTGACTGGGTTGAGCCGTTGGTGCATGACGTACGGGCCTTCCCAGGCTGCCTGAAGCTTATCCTTTGGTACGGGGACCAGCACCCACACCTTTTGACCCACCTGGTAGGTCCGCTCCCGGGCGTTCTGGTCGTACCAGTGCTTCTGGTCAGCCTGAGCCTGCGTCATGTTGTCATGCACCAACTGCGTCAAGGTCTGCATCTTGTCGCGGAAGCGCATGACATAATCCACGATGGACACTTCTGTGGGGTTTGGCTCATCTTCCCAGGATTCTCTTATCAACCCAAGGGGTCCCCGGACTCGCCTGCCATACAGGAGCTCAAAGGGGGAGAACCCCGTCGAGGCCTGCGGGACTTCTCTGTAGGCAAACAGCAGGTGTGGGAGGTACCGCTCCCAATCGCGTCCCTGGATCTCAACCAGCATGTGCAGCATCTGTTTGAGGGTACCGTTAAAGCGTTCACACAAACCATTGGTCTGTGGGTGATACGCACTCGATACCATACGCGTCACCTGCATTTTGCTGCAGAGAGCCTTCATTAGGTGAGACATAAATTGGGTCCCTCGATCGGTAAGCATCTCCCTGGGAAATCCTACCCGTGAAAAGATGGTCACCAGTGCATCCGCCACCTTATCTGCCTTAGTTGAGGACAGAGCTACTGCCTCCGGGTACCGGGTAGCATAGCCTACCACAGTAAGGATGTATTGCTTTCCAGAGCGGCTGGGGACGGCCAGCGGGCCCACAATGTCCACCGCGATCCTCTGGAAAGGCTCCTCTATCACTGGCAACGGGATCAGGGGAGCCTTAAGAGCAGGCCCCACCTTCCCCACTCTTTGACAGGTGATACAGGAGCGGCAGTAGTTAGTCACATCTGTCCCCATCTTGGGCCAATAGAAGTGTTGAGACAGCCGTGCCTTAGTTTTGCTGATCCCCAAGTGTCCAGGGAGTGGAATCTCATGGGCAATCCTCAACAACTCACCTCGGAACTGGTGCGGGACGACCAGCTGTTTTTCCCTCAACCACTCCTTTTGGGAATCTCCGGGTACTGTCTCCCGGTACAACCTTCCTCGTTCCCAGAACACCCTCTCCTTATCAGTCACGGAGGTGGGCGTCTCGGCGAGGTGCCTCAAGTTCTCCAGGCTCGCATCTGAGTGCAGAGCGGCCTGGAACTCCTGGCTGGAGGCAGCCAGAAGTGACGTCAGGGTTCCTTCCTCACTGGGACCCTCTGGGACCGGCTCTGGGTCCACCTCTGGTTCAGTCTCTCCTGTAGCGGAGGAGGGTCCAGATGGCAGGGCGCTACCTGCGATCCGGGCACTCTGACTGCGGGTGACAGCAGCTACATATGCAGTCTCCCCGGGGATTTCTATAGACCCATCAGCCTGCGCTGCTATGGGCTCTACCTCCCCATCCACCCCCAACACTTCAGGAGCAGTGCTACTTATGGGCCAGTTACCTTCCTCGGTGGCACTGGTCAGTGTCATGGCGTCACCTTCCTCACGGTTCCCATGCACCTCCCCATTTCCTTGAGCACTGTCGCTTGCTCTTGCTAGGGGTTCCTCAGCCGTCTCACTCCGCAGAGCGACGTGGCTGAACGCTCCTGTACCTGTGGACACATCTACCACTTCAGAGAAAGGGTTAACAGGTTCAGATGGCACAGATACATCACTATCAGCATCGTTCCTAGGGAAAGAAAGGTTATCAGTTGCATAATCACTTCGCAAAGCATTGGCAGGTAACACAATCAGTTTCCCATCATCATCAACATCATGGTTAACGTTAACCTTATTATCAGATTGGGGAGGGGTGTCAGGGACATAGTACGCGACCATCCTCCCCAGATCAGTCCCCAGTAAAACATCAGTGGGCAGGTTTTCGGACACCCCCACTTCCTTCACCCCACTCCCGGCACCCCAGTCAATGAAAACTCGGGCTATCGGCAAGGGGTAGTGGACGCCCCCAATCCCGGTGACAGTTAAGGTTTTCCCCGGAATCAACTCTTCAGGGGCCGCCAGTTCGGGTCGGATGAGGGTTCGTTCAGCCCCGGTGTCCTTGAGGCCTGTAGCAAGACGGGCCCCCACGCGGACGGGCTGCACGTTGTCATCAACCCTCCCCACCACACCACCCACCAAAAGAACAGAGGCGTTGGGCCCAGAGGCCTTGGCTTGGGGGTTCTTCTGCCTCTCCGGACAGGTGGCGCTGATGTGTCCAGTCCTTTTACAGGAGAAACACTGGCGGGGGTCTGATGTAGGCCTGGCGCTGGCAAAGGGGATAGTGCCTCCAGAGGGACGACTGGCAGGGGCACTGGGGTTGGTCGCAGGCTTACCCCCTCCCCAGCGGGCGGTGACGGGCTTCCGCACCTCGGGTTTCCGGTTGGCCTCATAGCTGTCGGCGATCCGTGCTGTTAGGACCGCGTCCTCCGGTTCTCGGTCCAGGATGAACTGTCGGACCTTAGCTGGGCACAGGTGCAGGAACTGGTCTTTGATCATCACGTCTCTCAGCTCCTCAAAGGTGTCAACTGACAGTCCATGGATCCACTGGTCAAAGTGGTTCCTGAGACCTTGCACCACATCGCTATAACTGTCGTGTGGGCCACGTTGGAGGTTCCGGAACTTCTTTCGGTATACCTCAGGGGTTAGCTGGTACTTGGCGATCAGGGCCTGCTTGATGGCCTCATAGTCATCATCTTGATCTGACGTGAGGGAAGCAAACGCCTCCAGAGCTTTGCCCTTTAGCCCGGGGGTCAAGTACCTGGCCCATTGGTTGTCAGGCAGCTGGTACTGTCTGCAGACTTTCTCAAAGGCCCGCAGAAAAGTGTCCAAGTCTCCGTCATTTTCCATCACGGGAAAGTGCTTCGGCCGGGGCTTCGGACTCTGAGAGCTGCTGGGTGTACCGCTCTGGGCTGTGGAGGCCATTGCCCCTTGTCTGAGCAGCTCCAGTTCATGGGCTCTCTGGGCTTCCCGCTCGGCTTGGCGCTCGGCTCTCTCAGCCTCTCGCTGTTTGGCCTCTCGCTGGTCGGCTCTCTTGAGCTTGCTGGATCAGCTTCAGGCGTTCTTCACGGTTGTCAGCGGAGTCCCTCCAGGGCCGCCTGCAGGTAAGGGTCCAACCCGCCCTGGGTATAAGCATGCAGGGTTTGGGCCTCTGCTCCTGCGGCACCACCTTGGCTTGGGCCAGCTCCTGCGCTCGACACGCTCCGATGCTCGTCCAGCTCCTTCAGGGCCTGGACCAGGTGGCCTTTGGTTCGGTTCGTGTGGACAAGGCCGTGGTACTTGCAGATTCCCACAAGAGTGTCCTTGCTCTGCTGTCCGTACCAACTTGCTCCTATGGTAGCCATGTTTGCCAAATAAAAGATAGGATAGAAAAACAAAGAGAAGGGAGGGGTAACCGCAAGTACACACAATTGTCTCAGGACTAATAAACACTGAGTCTGTTCTCCAAAACTTTAGTTGCAGGGTCCCTAAAGAACCGTGCAAGTTTTTTAGTGAGAGAAACGATTGCTCAAACCAGATCACTAATGCTCTATAATCCCACCGCTCTGCCACCACATCTGATGTAACGTGCACACGGTCCGCCACACGGTAGCCCGGGGTATCACGGCTTGTGATCCCTCCGTGCCGCAAATGTGACGAAAACGAGCACACACACGACGACTGCTGCCGTCCGACCCAGTAAACTGCAGGGATCTATAATTATCCCACTTCCCCTTAGGAACTTGCAGCTCTCTGGCGCCCCCCTTTCCCTCAGGTCAGTCAGGGAACTGCACCTAGGATAATTAGTCGCCAGACGGGTCACTTGGATGTGTGCTGGCTATTGGGCACGCTGCAGTGAGGGAATTATAATTACTCCGGGCCGCAGCCAGGCAATACACTTATAAAACCCGCTCCGTCACTGCCAACGCCACCCCATAGGTCAACACTTTACACCCCTTCTTTTAGCTGCCACCAGCTACGATTTCCTTAATGAACAATTTATCAAGAGGGTCCGTAGCAACCCCAAAACAGTAGCGTAGTACTTCAGGCACGTGCAGATTCGCTTATAGAGCAGGAGAAACAAACTAATAAATTTATAGGTTTATTCCTTAAAAAAAAAAACAGGCAGTGCTTATAAAAAAAAATAACAAGCTGAGGCAATATCGTTATGTACAATATGGTTACAGAAAATAAACGGGATTAAAAGTGAAAAAACTCACATGATAGTTACATAGGCATAGGCAAGACAGGCCGGGGGAGGAGCCACACGTCATAGTTCATTTGCAGATCTCTTAGTCAAGTCATCACAGCTTGGAATGACTAAGGGGGGCTTAACTGCAAGACTTATACCTGTGGGCTGCTGACCTCACAAAAGGGGATGGTTTTTCTGGCCACCTCCCAGGGATAGCAGTATGGTTTGAAGCTCTGGAAAGTCATAAGGACCATAACTCAGCGGGGAACTCTAGCAGAATAATGGCAGACCTATCAATGATCTTACTTTGAAATGACGGTTCAAATGAGCCCAAACTTGGGTGAAATAGCTCATGGGGCATCCGAGAATTCCATTTCTCGGGTTCTGTTGGAGTTACGGGTTCACCAGTACCACGGGAACGATGCCTGTCGGCGCATGTTTCACAACAGTGACTTTCGTGTTTCTGACACAACTTCCCACCGTGTTATAAGCCAAAAGAATGAATCCTCATAATGGCTGCTATGGAAGGAAAGCACATGTGAAGACAATGGGGACCCCCTGCGGTGAGGCGGGAAACTCCAGCACTGGTAGCTCAGTTTACACTACTTGTGTGCAGGCTGGGGTTGATGAGCAGCGTGAGAGAGGGAGGGGGACTTTGCTCTGTGGGCTGTCAGCAGTAAAAAAAAAGATGAGGACTGTAGTTCTAGCACAGCACAAGACATGGAGCTTCCAGTATCATCACAACGATGAAGTGAAGATAAAAAAATCTTTATTCACTTGTCATTCCAAATACAGAGGAGTATCAGCACAGATGGCAGCAGATGAATGCATTATCAACGCGTTTCAGGTGACGCAGCACCCTTAATCACGACTAAGGGTGCTGCGTCACCTGAAACGCGTTGATAACGCATTCATCTGCTGCCATCTGTGCTGATACTCCTCTGTATTTGGAATGACAAGTGAATAAAGATTTTTTTATCTTCACTTCATCGTTGAGCTGGATTTTCTCTTTTTGCACGGTATATGTGTGCATGCATATACGGTATATGTATGTGTATCTGTGTGTATGTATGGTATGTGTATGATGGTATATGTATCTGTGTATGTATGGTATATGTGTTTGCATTTATGGTATATGTGTGTATGTACGGTGTATGTATGTTCAGTATGTGTATGTATGTACGGTATATGTAGAGCAGATACCAGATGATACAGATACAAGACATATAATATACACATGGTTGGGCTCTGCTGGTTCCAGCAGTAATAACATAACCATGAGGATGCGCATTGCACACTTGCTGTCATGTGCCAACTGTGGGACTGGTGACTGAGCGGCTGTGAGCGCAGCATCAGTTACCGGTGGTGACGTCATTGAGGTTACTTCCGGTCACTGAGGCTCTGTTTCCAGCTGGGCTGAACTGCGGCGACCTTGGTGAGATCTCCGTTAGCACAGTCAGAAAAACTCTCACTCTGCTAGCGGGGATCTCACTGAGGTCACTGAAGTTCAGCCCGGCTGGGAACGGAGCCTCGGTGACCAGAAATAACCTCAATGACATCACCACTGGTCACTTACGCTGCGCCACAGCCGCTGTCACCAGTGGTTCAGAGACATTAGAAATGCTGCTAATTGTTCAGACCCAAGCACCTTAAAAACCATCCCTAAACACTTGAGGCCCACCACAGCAACCCGAAAGGTTTTGCTGTATGCGGCATCGATCGGGTATACACTGGCATCCGCGGTGGTAATATTAAGAAAAAACTATTACAAAAAGAAACCCGCTGGATGGTGACCGTTGATACACTGATGCCAAAAGGTCTTAACGAAGCTATCAGTTTCAAGCCTTTTCTTTGATTTAGTTTTGTTTTTATTCGGTCATTCCTTATATATGTTTTATGCCATTTATATTTTATTCACTTGTTTATCACTTTTTTCTTCTATATATAGCTAATCATTCACTACTCATCAGCTTCATTAGGATGGGATTGGATTCCATGACTTGCCTACATTTGAATTATCTACTATCAAATAAGTCTTCCATGATGGCATTCTTCTATGATCCAACAACCTGGAGTAAATTGTATTCTTGTATGAACTTTCGATTATACTCCTTTAATTATTTTTGTATATGCTTTATGATATTATTATTGTATATTGAATATACATTTCTCTAAATGAATAAGAGTAGGTTACATATAATTATTTCTTATGTATATTATGTATTTTTGTTTTGATTTTTAGCAGCAGCATATTTGTAATTAAAATTAATTATTTAGTTTACGGTAACATTTGCTACTGCTGAATAATATGTGGTCTCCCATGCGATTATTATGAGAACGCTCTATATATCTAAAACTTGCCAGTCTTTAATTTCTCCCACATTCCGGCTATTTTCATCATGCCTTATTTGGCTGAGCTTAAAAATGTTCTCCACGCAGGCGCTATTACCCTGCAGTTCCCATGATTTCCATCTCTATGGTAACCACAGCTACAATTTATTATAATTATATTATTTTTATGATCTATATGGTCTGATTTATCCTGCTCTACACCTTATATCTTCAGGCATTATTTATTGGTTAAAAATACTGTTTTACCATCATGTATTATACTTACCGATGTAGTTTATGCAGACGTGACTCGCGCATGCGCTGTGGCGCTCTGCGCTCCGAGAGCGTTGTTGTGGTGATGGGAGGTGATGACGCATGTCCTCCTTCCCATCACCCTCAGCGCACTCCGGCGTGGGGGCGGCGCATCATGCCGAGATACGCGCCGATTCGTGGACTCACCCCATCCTCCCTATATAATTCTATGCCCATCATCATGCCACGCCTCCTGACGAAGCCGAGTGCGGTGAAACGCGCGTCGGGGCCCTTTGTCACGCCATCCCAGCAATCTCCTGAGCGGTTCTCATGATGTCGCAAGGTAATTCTGAGCTCTGAAGTAATGTCATTCTTGCTTATACGCTATTCAGCATGTTTTCTCTGACCGCCATGCTCAGCTTTAGATATTTATTTATATTTGACCAGACTCCACTTCCCTGTATATGACTGGGGATTCTGTGCACGTCACCCAGTCTATCTAGCGAGTGGTTTCTATTACAGCTGCAAGGCAATCTTCAATCAGACTCATAGCTGCATATGTTTACAATTTTTCGAACATACCTTTGCCAGATCTTTAAGCTGACGTATTATACGTCCTATTAGCACATTATTGGGTATTCCTGCTCTTTATTTATTATGTATTTTACTTGCATTTTTTATTATGCTGGATGACGTCTGTTTCTCTACGGCTGTAACCTTTTGGTATGCAGCATTTCATTATAGTTTACACCTTGTTTGTCCTCCTTATACCTGTCTATTTATGATATTTTGCTATAATAAAAATGACTTTTTTTGTAAAGACCCCTCCTCTGTGGTTTATATAGAGTATTTTGACTCTTGAAATTCGTCAATTTAACCACGATACTATTTTCTACTCCCTTTTCCTTTTTTGGTTTTGATGTTTATATATTGGCTGAGGGGCATGTCCCGACTGGCCATGGTGACAATGGTATAGGTTTAGACATCAGTGGTTCTCAGCCTGGACGGTCGCATCTTGGTACTGTCCAGGTTGAAAACTGTTTATCCCCCAGACATGGATTACCGCATGGGACAGAACGACAGACAGGTATGGTATATTGTTGTTTTTTAAATTTTATTTTTTACTACAGGAGAACGATGGCTTTGGTGGAATAGGCATTTGGTGAGTATAACGGTTTGTTATGTTTAAATAAAAAAGTAAAAGTGTGTTTTGTTTTATTTCTAATAAAGGACTTTATTCTGGCTGTGTATTTACCATACAACTATAGGACTAGTAATGGATAGGTGTCTTATAGATGCCTCTCCATTACTAAGCCGTGGGCTTGATGTCACCTGACAATACAAAGATGACATCAACCCCACAAATATGAACCCCACTTGCCACCGCTACAGGACAAGTGGGAAGAGCCAGGCAAAGCGCCAGAATTGACGCATCTAATAGATGTGCCTTTTCTGGGCAGCTGCGGGCTGCTATTTTTAGGCTGGGGGGGCCAATATCCATGGCCCCTTACCAATCTGAGAATACTAACCCCCAGCTGTCTGCTTTAGCAAGGCTGGTTGTCAAAAATGGTTGGGACCCCACGCCATTTTTTAAATTATTTATTTAAATAATTTAAAAAAACAGCGTTGGGACCTTTCTATTCTTGATAACCAACCTTGTTGAAGCTGACAGCTGAGGGTTGCAGCCCCCAGCTGTGAGTTTTGCCTGGCTGATTATCAAAAATACAGGGGAACCCACGCCATTTTAAAAAATAATTATTTATTTACAGTGCAGGAGCGGCTGATGAATACTCCCATCCTCTGCTCCTGCTCTCACTGTTATTAGCGGCAGTAGGTGTCGGAAGATGGGATCAGTAGTCCCATCAGCTGACACCAGTGACCGGAGGTAAACTTTATACCTCCGATCACAGATGAGCGCTCACACTGTCTTTTGACAGTGTGGGAACTGCAGCTCTCTGACCTGCGGGGATGATTTTACTGCCGATCAGAAGCGGTGTTTGCCACACTGCCAAGCACATGACAGCATGACAAACACCCTGTGTTCGGACAGCTATACCGAAACAGTAACATGGACTTCCTGGAGAAGTCCGTGTTCGGTGTCCATGCCCGAACAGTAAGTGTTTGATACGGACGCCGAACTTTACTGTTCAGGTTCGCCCATCTCTATCCTTGGCTACTGCACCTGGCCATGCAGGAACTGAGGATGAAACGTCCTTCTCGTCATATGGCCCCATACTTTGCTGTATGTGGCCGCGTGTCATCGAAAATAGCTACGTGTCAGTGCTGACACGCGTGTCATAGCTTAGATACTTGTCTCACACTGGTTACGCCCCTTCCTGTAAAATAAGCTCTTGAGGCAGTTATCTTCCAGACAGCGTCCTCCTAAGAGCATGGAAGAGGTTATTTACATATAATACATGGATTTCTCTGGAATAAGAAACCAGATCGCAGATATCAATGTATCATTATATTCAGCTTCCTATGAACTACATGTCCATATAGACAGCTTAGGAGGGCTGATCTTACTGACAGATGCCCTTTAAGTTTTGTAGCCCAGCTAATGCAGGGTGGACTTATTCGACTCATATAGGTTTGTTACTTATGTTTATGCTTCAAGTATTATTGGATATGTATTAATCATGATTATTGATTGATAAAATGGATTTTCCGTTAATAAAACATTGTGGCCTATTTGCTGTGTGTTAATTAGATATTTGATATGTATTCAATTTATATTGGGTGTTGAGATACCATGACCTGTCACTCACAGGCTGACGGCATGTCCTGAAGCTGAACACTGTCCTTGCTCTATATAGATTGGATCTTCCAAGCCAGAGAAAGCTTAAAATAATTTTTGGAGAGCAGTGCCTTTCTTCTTGCAATCATGCAATGCACATCATTGTATTGTTTTTCAATGTCCTCATGATGAAGGATTCATGAACATTAACTACAGTGAAAGAGGTCTTTACTAGTGATGAGCGAGTATACTCGTTGCTCGGGTTTTCCCGAGCATGTTCGGGTGGTCTCCGAGTAATTGGAAGTGCTCGGAGATTTAGTTTCTGTTGCCGTAGCTGCATGATTTGCGGTTATTTGACAGCCTGAATACATGTGGGGATTCCTTAACAAACAGGCAATCCTCACATGTATTCAGGCTGTCAAGTAGTCGCAAATCATGCAGCTGCGGCAACAGAAACTAAATCTCCGAGCACTTCCAAATACTCGGAGATCACCCGAGCAACGAGTATACTCGCTCGTCACTAGTCCTTACTTGCTTAGTTGTTACCTCGGCTTCTTTTTTTGACTTTTTGGACTACTTCCACAAACGTGTTGTGAAGATTTATGAAATCACATCCAATTTACTTGTACAGTTAAATACAACAGAATTTCTGAGCAGCATTTACGCTACATGTGAACATGGCCTAAATGTCCAAGCAAAGTGGATGTGATATCATGAAAACTCTTGCCCTCAGTTAATCTAAAGACATTGTTGTAATGTGCGGTTTTGGTACATTTTTTCTCTATGAACTCCTAAGTGGAACTTAAAAAAAACAAAGTTGCATTTTTAGTGCAGAATTCATGATTTCTGTGCTATTAAAAATGCTGCTTAAAATTTGCACCACCAAACGCATTAAATAAGGGGTAAAACACACAGAAAATATGCAATTATCAGAGGGGATTGTTATTGTGCCGTGTCGTGTGGACACCTGCAGAAACAGTGCAAAAAAAAAAGCAGCAGAAAAAATGCAACATTTATGCTACATACAGTGGTGGCCAAAAGTATTGGCACCCCTGCAATTCTGTCAGATAATACTCAAGTTTCTTCCTGAAAATGATTGCATTCACAAATTATTTGCGATTTTTATCTTCATTTAATTTGCTTGCAAGGAAAAAACACAAAAGAGAATGAAGCAAAAATCAAATCCTTGATCACACAAAACTCCAAAAATGGGCCAGACAAAAGTATTGGCACCCTCAGCCTAATACTTGGTTGCACAACCTTTAGCCAAAATAACTGCGAACAACTGCTTCCGCTAACCATCAATGAGTTTCTTACAATGCTCTGCTGCAATTGTAGACCATTCTTCTTTGGCAAACTGCTCTAGGTCCCTGATATTTGAAGGGTGCCTTCTCCAAACTGCCATTTTGAGATCTCTCCACACTGCCATTTTGAGATCTCTCCACAGATGTTCTATGGGATTCAGGTCTGGACTCATTGCTGGCCACCTTAGAAGTCTCCAGTGCTTTCTCTTAAACCATTTTATAGTGCTTTTGTAAGTGTGTTTTGGTCATTGTCCTGCTGGAAGACCCATGACCTCTGAGGGAGACCCAGCTTTCTTACACTGGGCCCTACATTATGCTGCAAAATTTGTTGGTAGTCTTTAGACTTCATAATGCCATGCACACGGTCAAGCAGTCCAGTGCCAGAGGCAGCAAAGCAACCCCAAAACATCAGGGAACCTCCGCCATGTTTGACTGTAGGGACCGTGTTCTTTTCTTTGAATGACTCTTATTTTTTCCTGTACACTCTATGTTGATGGTTTTTCCCAAAAAGCTCGACTTTTGTCTCCTCTGACCAGAGAACATTCTTCCAAAACGTTTTAGCCTTTCTCAGGTAAGTTTTGGCAAACTCCAGCCTGGCTTTTTTTATGTCTCGGGGTAAGAAGTGGGGTCTTCCTGGGTATCCTACCATACAGTCCCTTTTCATTCAGATGCCGATGGATAGTATGGGTTGACACTGTTGTACCCTCGGACTGCAGGGCAGCTTGAACTTGTTTGGATGTTAGTCGAGGTTCTTTATCCACCATCCGCACAATCATGCGTTAAAATCTCTCGTCAATTTTTCTTTTCCTTCCACATCTAGGGAGGTTAGCCACAGTGCCATGGGCTTTACACTTCTTGATGACACTGCGCACGGAAGACACAGGAACATTCAGGTCTTTGGAGATGGACTTGTAGCCTTGAGATTGCTCATGCTTCCTCACAATTTGGTTTCTCAAGTCCTCAGACAGTTCTTTGGTCTTCTTTCTTTTCTCCATGGTCAATGTGGTACACACAAGAACACAGGACAGAGGTTGAGTCAACTTTAATCCATGTTAACTGGCTGCAAGTGTGATTTAGTTATTGCCAACACCTGTTAGGTGCCACAGGTAAGTTACAGGTGCTGGTGATTACACGAATTAGAGAAGCATCACATGATTTTTCAAACAGTGCCACTGCCAATACTTTTGTCCACTCCTTTTTTAGGTTTGGTGTGGAATTATATCCAATTTGGATTTAGATAAATTCTTTTTGTATTTTTTCATTGAAGACAAATTAAATGAAGATAATAATACCAAAGAATTTGTGTTTGCAATCATTTTCAGGAAGAAACGGAGTATTATCTGACAGAATTGCAGGGGTGCCAATACTTTTGGCCACCACTGTATAAACCACTATTGATTTGAATAAGTGGAGGATATGCAGTACCTGACTGCGGCCAGTATATAGTCGATGGAGCTGTGCAGCTCTGCAACTGAGCAGTTCTGGTTGCTGCCGATATGGGAAACAGCTGATTAGCAGAGGTGCTGGGTGTCGCACCCCACCTATAACACATTGGTAACCTATCCTAAGGATGGGACATCAATGTTAACGTCCTGTTTAGACTACAGAGAGCAGTATGTGGTTTTACGTAGTAGGTTTTGTTTGTTTTTCATGATTCCATAATTTTTTCCCTCAGAATTGAGTGATTCCATAATTTTTGCCCTATGCTTGGTTAAAAAAAATAACCATTATTGACTACCACATTATTTTTTCTTGATTTCTTTTAGTGTTTCTTAAAGCCAGAAAGTTGCCATTTGAAATGACTTCAGTTTTGTGCCATGTCTGTGATCTGTTTTTTTTCAACAAAATAAAACAACTGAATGAACGTCCTCCAAGGCCGGTGATTCCATAATTCTTGCCAGGGGTTGTAGTAAAATAAATGATCTCTGAAGATGGTGGCGAGTGGGGGGCTACTGGAGACAATGGTAACCAATGGGAACGCACCCTGCAATTGTGTAGGAAGGGAATAAGGTGATGACTTCCCGAAAGACATGTCGGCCAGTGACAACCACTTAAATAATGCAGAGATTGACTGCACTTGCCTTGAGTGGAGCAGGCTCAGCTCCTTGGCCCAGACACGTGACATAGATGCACAAAACTTTTCGGAAAGGGAATAATATATCCCAACCCTTGTCAGATGACATTGACTTGAGATAATGTTAAAGCTTCCGTTTACGGAAAGCAATTACACCACTCGCATACTGTTTAGATGTAATTTCAGTTGAAAATGTTTGAAATGTTCGTCCATGACAAGACTCCATCCTGCAGAGCTGATCAGTCAACTTGTTCTTCGAAAAAGTTGAAACTAGCTGGACGTAAAATTTTGTTTATCAGTGGAGAAGTCCATGTCTTAAAAAAATTTCAGTCTGTAGAACAGCTTGAGGAACACCAGCAGTAAAAGTACTCATTTAGATTTTTTTTGTTCATAATTCCATATTTTTTCGACTACACGGCTACTAAATGTGCTGAGGAACATCCTCTAAATGTTGGGATTCCTACATTTTTGTCTATAAGCTGTGAACATAGAGTTTCAAGACATGACTCCAGTGTCAAAATGGACCACTGTACCTTTGTGTTCACATTTGTAACAAGTGTTTGGTATTTCTAATTAAAACCCCAGTCTCATTTCAGTCTTTAATAAATGTGTAGACACACAGTAAAATAATTCAACAATAAATACAGAAAACTGAAAGCTTTAATTGTAAACATATTTGCTGCTTTTATACCTAGTTAGGTAACCATTCTCCCAGAGAAAAGGGAAAAAAAAACAAAAACTTTTTTAATATACCCAGTCTGTTCCATGCTCGAAGGTGAGCAGAAATACAGGACACAGTGCTGTGAATAGCAATAATATCATGTAGAATAATATCATATAGGAAAGCATTCATATACACCAAAGTGTTTATGTCATCGGATGGGAAAACATTTCAGTTTATAATACATTACAGTTCACTTTTTGATCAACATACATAATATCATCAAAGTAACTTTAGGCTTTCTGGTCTGTTTAACAGAAGACAAAGTATATTTTTATTAAAATCCTCAAAAGTACTGCTACTTTTTTTTCCCCAGAAAATCTGTTTTATTCTCCTTTTTTAAGGTTACGTATCAATACAACCAAATGTTATGCAACCGTTGCTGCCTAAGCTAGCAGTAAAGTGCAAGAAAGTTGCCACATTTGTTATAACCATGCTTTTAGCATCACTTAGAAGAGGTCTCGTCTAGGACCTCAGTACAGGTAGAGGGGTATTCACCTTTCTAAGAAGTCATCAGAAAGCCAAGCTTGTTAGCTTAGCGTTGAGTCCCTTTCTTATCATGTTTCAAAGTGCCTTGTGATTAGCTCGCCTCATTCGGCCTAGGTTACTCTGGGGTGTATCTAAGCTTATATTTGCAACTTGCAATTTCCCTCTGTGTCTATCCAATGAAGCGTGAAATGGTGCCTGAGATTACAGTGGTGTGCAAGGAAAGCTGCCTCGCACAACTGTTACAGAGAAGAAGATTGGTCTGTAAGCGTCATCACACAGAGAATAAGTGCGTACTGCATGTAACAATGGAGTTTTACCAGCTAAGTGACAAATCAGACGGAATCAACTTAATGAGAAGCTATACAGACAGCAAACAAAGCTCATGTTTATATGGATAGTCATTTCCAGGCCGATCGATAGATTTTCAATGTCTGTATTGAGCCCTGGAATTTTTATGGTGCTGCTTAAAAAGTTAAATTCAGCATACGAATAATCCAATGTACTATGCACTTTTCTCATACAACTAGGATACAAGATAAACATTCAAAACCACTCAATACAGACTTCCCTGACCCGAAAATCTAATATGGATAGGACAGACTAAACAAACCTCTAAAAAGTATCCTATCTAAAAGATTAATATTTTGTTTGCCATAAGCCAATCACAATACCTGTCCTGACCTACATGACTTACCGTAACTGCCCGATAGGAATATGACGGTTGGTTTGGGTATTGTGATCCGAGCACACTTCATGGCTCTGGGACATGAGTGCAATAAAACAAATCATATGATAAATGTCACAATTGTGACTACATTATGGTTGTTGGACTCCATTTATCCACTCCCTTCACCTTTAAGGCATTTACGTCATCAAAGAGAAAAGAACATATTTTTATAGAAAATATCAAACCTTAATAATTAGTTGCTAGCAAGTGTTACAGCTATGGAGTTTACAAGTGAGTAATTGCCAGTGGCACATTTGATTGAAAAGTGACCTCAGGATAATACAGCCAAAGGCAAACTATTTCTGGGGGCCAGAAAAGACTCCGCAAGGATAGTCCAGGCTTTATCAAAGGTAACAATACTGCTAAAGATTTGAGTGTGAAAATAGGTTTACATGCAGTTAATGGAAAACCTGGTGATACTGAGTAACAAAGCCGCACAGAAGAATGACAGGATAATGTCATACTGGACACCAAGTGTAAAATCAATGGTGATACTCAGCAGTATCGATCGTACAATATCAGCCACCATATACACAGGTAGGCTGGTCTGTGATGTTCTGCTACAGGATTATAGACAAGAAGTGTAGGAGAATCTCAGTCGTGTGAACATCACTTCACGAATGTGGAGAACATCCAATGATAAAAGCAGCTGTTTCTGTATGAGTACAGGTGGGGTAACGCTGGTGTGCACATGGGCATATACTGTATCTCTTCTCAATGGATACAATCAACAATATACAAGTAACCACTTAATCATTGCTTGTTTAAGGTGCGCTTCCACAGACAGATTCAAACTATATGGGGACTGAACGTTAGTATGGTTGTTCTCTCGTCATACAGTTTGCATCGGCAGCACATGTCCTGTTTACATGGGATGTGATATGGACACATTGATTTTAGGCCAGCATAAATGATAAAACTAGGTGGCAAATGAGTGTTCTTGGATAATGAATGGGCCCTTAGTAGTGATGAGCGAGTATACTCGTTGCTTGAGTTTTCCCGAGCACGCTCGGGTGATCTCCGAGTATTTGGAAGTACTCGGAGATTCAGTTTCTGTTGCTGTAGCAGCATGATTTGCGGCTATTTGACAGCCTGAATACATGTGGGGATTCCTTAACAAACAGGCATTCCTCGCATGTATTCAAGCTGTCCAGCAGACCTAAATCATGCAGCTGCGGAAACAGAAACTAAATCTCCGAGCACTTCCAAATACTCGGAGATCACCCGAGCGTGCTCGGGAAAACCCGAGCAACGAGTATACTCGCTCATCACTAGTCCTTAGTGAAGAATAGTGGATATCTCCGGCCACAAGAAAGGAAGCCGTAACATAATGGGGTAGAAATAAGACACAAGTCCAATTAGTTCAGCCTAGCTGAAGTAACGTCACCTGATTGGATGCTCCATTTTTTTATCCAAATCACGATGACTCAGCAAAGAACTGTCCTGCAGAGAACACTATTTTTTATGAATTCACAGTGCAAAACTATCTATACCATCAGAAAAAAAAACTAAAATTCTATGGGCATTGTACTAACATCTTTATACCCAAGGACTTCCGGCAACACAACTGAAAAATACGTTACCGCACCCATCATGCACCGTGTAATGGTATCGGGTGGCTTCAGTTTTGGATTCAGCATGCCTTACTTTAGAATAAAGATATTCTACTATGCAGATAAATGGCAGTGACCACAAGACCACACACAATCACTAGTTGTGTATTCAAGACATTTTTCAATCCCAAACACACAATTGTGAATTGTATATGAAGTCGTATTTCATCATTTAAAATAAAAACAAAATACATATATATATTGTAGCGATATGATGAACACATAGACAGATGGGAGAGTAGGGCATCACTATACCTTTGTATGTGGTTTGAGGACCTGTGATGAGGTCATGGCCACATGACCAGTCATGTGTTCTGTGTTAGCTGGATGTCTGCGATATAAATGAGCCTACTGCTGACCACAGGTGTGAGTGGCTGGAGGTGTGGAGACCTCCAGTGTGTGTGCTCTGAGGAGACTACTCTGCTAGAGTACCAGGACTGTATATATGCCTTTTGTTACTTTGTGCCAGAGAAGGCTGTTTTTGTTTTCTGTTGTAAGCAGTTTATGAAGTTTGAATAAACTTGCTTGAAGAATCGAGTGAAGTCGCCCTCCTGCTTACCTCCGGTCGCACTCAAGCGAGGCCTAATCCTTACAATATATATATATATATATATATATATATATATATATATATATATATATTTCACATCCCATATACTGCTATCTGAGAGGAAAACAGCAGAAAGATAAAGTGCCCCATTTACTATTGGGAGACTGTGTCAAGATAGATCTTTGCATGTAATTAATTGTAAGAGTGCTAAAAGTTGTTTAATAGTCAGTTACTGACATTTATCGTGAAAGTAATGAGCTGTTTAGCATCTGTGAAACAATCTATGATTAACAATAATTGTGGCAGAAGAAGAATTGCAAGGGGTTACCTACAGTCATGGCCAAAAGTTTTGAGAATGACACAAATATTAATTTTTACAAAGTCTACTGCTTCACTTTTTCTAATGGCAATTTGCATATACTCCAGAATGTTATAAAGAGTGATCAGCTTAACAGCAATTACTTGCAAAGTCAATATTTGGCTAGAAAATGAACTTTATCCCCAAAACACATTTCAACATCATTGCAGCCCTGCCTTAAAAGGACCAGCTAACCTCTTTTCAGTGATTGCTCCATTAACACAGGTGTGGGTGTTGATGAGGACATGGCTGGAGATCAATCTGTCATGATTAAGTAAGAATGACACCACTGGACACTTTAAAAGGAGGCTGGTGCTTGGCATCATTGATTCTCTTCTGTTAACCATGGTTATCTCTAAAGAAACACGTGCAGTCATCATTGCAATGCAAAAAAATGGCCTAACAGGGAAGAGTATCGCAGCTAGAAAGATTGCACCTCAGTCAACAATCTATCGCATCATCAAGAACTTCAAGGAGAGAGGTTCCATTGTTGCCAAAAAGGCTCCAGGGCGCCCAAGAAAGACCAGCAAGCGCCAGGACCGTCTCTTAAAAGTGTTTCAGCTGCGGGATCGGGCTACCAGCAGTGCAGAGCTTGCTCAGGAATGGCAGCAGGCAGGTGTGAGTGCATCTGCACGCACTGTGAGGCGGAGACTCTTGGAGCAAGGCCTGGTCTCAAGGAGGGCAGCAAAGGAACCACTTCTCTCCAGAAAAAACATCATGGACAGACTGATATTCTGCAAAAGGTACAGGCAGTGGACTGCTGAGGACTGGGATAAAGTTATTTTCTCTGATAAATCCCCTTTTCGATTGTTTGGGACATCAGGAAAACGCCTCATTCGGAGAAGACAAGGTGAACGCTACCACCAGTCTTGTCTCATGCCAACTGTTAAGCATCCTGAAACCATTCATGTGTGGGGTTGCTTCTCAGCCAAGGGAATCGGCTCTCTCACAGTCTTGCCTAAAAACACAGCCATGAATAAAGAATGGTACCAGAATGTCCTCCAAGAGCAACTTCTCCCAACCCTCCAAGAGCAGTTTGGGGATCAACAATGCCTTTTCCAGCATAATGGAGCACCTTGCAATAAAGCAAAGGTGATAACTAAATGGCTCAGGGAACAAAACATAGAGATTTTGGGTCCATGGCCTGGAAACTCCCCAGATCTTAATCCCATTGAGAACTTGTGGTCAATCATCAAGAGACGGGTGGACAAACAAAAACCTAAAAATTCTGACAAAATGAAAGCATTGATTGTGCAAGAATGGACTGTTATCAGTCAGGATTTGGTCCAGAAGTTAATTGAGAGCATGCCAGGGAGAATTGCAGAGGTCCTGAAGAAGAAGGGTCAACACTGCAAATATTGACTTGCTGCATTAACTCATTCTAACTGTCAATATAAGCTTTTGTTACTCATATGTTTGCAATTATTATATTTCTGTCTGTGATAAAAACATCTGTCAAACACACATAAAAACCAGAGGGCAGCAGATCATGTGAAAATATAATATTTGTGTCATTCTCAAAACTTTTGGCCATGACTGTATATAGGAATACTAATTGGCCTCAAAAGTGATTTACTCTGCCAGCTTGAGAAACCCTGCTGCGAAATGCATGTGCCATGGACCTGAATATAAACATCATCACCATCTTATGAATGCGGCATCATGCAATGGACTTCTCCCACTTGTAGCACATGCTGATGGAATGACCATTGTTGGACCTGTCATTAAAGGGAATCTGGCACCATCTGAGATCAGCATGATTTAGGGGTAGAGACTCTGATTTTAGCAATGTGTCACTTACTGGGTTGCTTGATGTATTTTTTTTTATAAAATCACTTTTATCTGCTGCAGATCTAGCAGTTCTCTGAATGCTGAGCCCTGTATAACCCCGCCCACACCACTGATTGGCAGCTTCTGTGCACACTGTGCAGAAAGCTGCCAATCAGTGGTGGGGGCGGGGTTATACAAAGCTCATGAATATGCAGGACTACATGGCAGCAGGTTTATAAATCCTCTAGTTATAATTTAATGCTGGTAAAACAGTGATTTTAGCAAAACTACGCCACGCAGCCCAGTAAGGAATACGTCTCTAGAGTAAGAGTCTCTGTCTCCACATTATGCTGTTCACAGATAAGGTGGCAAAATCCTGGTGACAGATTCCCTTTAAAATGGTTCTCCAAGAATGTACTAAAATGGACCCTGTCACAAAAAACAGGAGCTCATCCCAGTCATGTGCAGTGTGGACTGCAGTCTGGAGAAACACAGCTCCAGAAATTTTTGTCTCAACTGACAGTGGAGCTGTATCGTAAGCACACATACCAGTGAGTTGCTGGTACATGAGAAGAAATACATCATCTTCTTCATTGAGGACTGAGACTAGAGAAAAAGTCCTTTGCACTCAGTCAGATGAGGAAAAGATTTATTTATTTTCATTTCATAACCTTTTCCTCAGTTCACAGAGGTAAGTGTTCTTTAGATACAGGTCCTCTGTCAGATGAGACATAGGTTTTGGGAGATGTGTTTCTCCAGACTGCAGCACGTCCTGATACAAGAATAGGATGGGCTGCCATTTGAATTATTTGACGGGCCATTTTAATACATTTTTGTAGAACCCATTTAAGATTGGGCTAAGCAGCTGGCAATGTCTCCCTTTCAATAGTTCACCTCATGGAGATCCTACATAATTCAATCTATCCTTGTACTAATCGGGAAGAGTAGGGTTTTAGTAGAAAGGAATAGTTTTGTATATTGAACAATTGTGGTGAAGGTTTCATGATACAGAAGACATGTGGAA
The DNA here is from genome assembly GCA_033576555.1 of Oophaga sylvatica. NCBI lineage: Eukaryota > Metazoa > Chordata > Amphibia > Anura > Dendrobatidae > Oophaga > Oophaga sylvatica. Next base: position 182,382,366 of record JARQOD010000001.1, on the reverse strand, counting down.
ATGGAGAAAATAGGCAAAAATCAGGATTAATGAATTACCAACTTACTATCTGGGGATTTATTAAAATTGGCACACAACAAATATGGAACAGCTGCCAATCAGCAAAATAAAAACTAAATTCCCACCAGTTACTTTTTCTTGTGCACCAGTTTTAATAAAACCACATCTGCTGGCTTCCATTTCATAGAAAAACCACATGGTCAATAAAAATAAATTCTTCTGTGGGTTTAGGAGCTCGTTTGCTGTATACCGTATATCATCACTTCTCATTAAATATGTACCGTCACATCATCATAGGTAAATATCTGTCTGACAAGACACAAGCTTTGATCCGCATATTGGAATCATCTGGAATACATACTAACAAAATCTTGTTTTCTACGTTTAACGTGTGAGATTATTTTGCTTCATACTGACATTCTAGACAATCAAAGGTATATTATGGTTCAAGAAATGAGATACATGAACTAGCGCAAGGCAAAGCACTGTGCAAAACTGCCTTTTTATCCTGGGCGCATCACCCAGCTTGTCTCAGACACCCTTAATAATCCTTACTGGACAGAATGACATCAATTTCTATAGGTAATATATATATATATTCAGTACAAAAAGGTACCCACTGCATACTCACCGTATTTAACCCTTGCGTGTCATCCTAGTGAGATAAATCATTATACACTGCAGACAACCATGGAAACCATGATTAGGCTGTATCCTTTGTCCTGACACCATTGTAACCAGTTGCTAAGTGAACTTCCACACAAGCCTCTTAAGACAATGGCAGCAGAAATACACAGTATTCAGACTAGTTTAATGGGCCCTTGACATGTTTTCCAGCAGCAAGATGTTAAAGCAAGTGGATTAAATAACGGCATGCAAAAGGAGCGCGTGTTCAAGAACACAGCTGCCAGTCCAACATCCAGCATTGTCTGCCTGTAAGCACTGCATGATTTCTTCTGTCATACAGTGCTAACAATGGTAATTTACTCAGGCCGAATTAGGTGGCAGAGAAGCAAAGGGTTACCTACCTACAACCAGCAGCCTTGCTTTACATATGAGAGGTGTGTTGGTAATCTGAATAACTGAACAAGGTGGACTGCAAATCAAAGGCAATACTGCAAAAAGGAAATATATCTACATAACTAGTGTAAGATTTTACATCTCTAGACATCTAGAACAACTAACATGACCTATTATTCCGAATATCTGCAGCAGATCACTGAACATTCTCCTGCAACCCACCCTGCAAATTATAGGATTTTCCAATTCATAAGCAACAATAGAGTATGTTACACAAGGTAAGCAGCGAAGATCTGGGACGTCACCGATTACTAGTCATCTGTAATGTAGGTTTCAAAATGTCAGCCTCCGGCACCTGTACAGTGCCAGAAAAATGAAAGACAACGCTACTTTCTGGTGAAGATTCCAGCTGCACTTCCTAAGGGTTTCCTTTACCTGTAAATGATACATTTGCAATAACCTTATCTGCAGGAACACTGTAACATGGTTAAGTGAAGGCGTTTTATACTGGGGCCCGTGAAGACCCTTATGTAAAGTACTGATATAGGGGATAAGAAACCAGTAACAGATCTCAGGAGCAGTACTGGATGGAAAGGAAAATATAATGTATACAATTGCATACGTTGATTCTGGCTATGCTGAGAGTGCACATGGAAAGATACTCCACAGTGCTTATATTATGGGTGGAACATTTCTCTTCATAGTGTGTATGGGAGGTATTACAGATTACTGCTAATTAATTAATTGTTCTGAAGCCAAGCCAGTAATCTGTGGCTGCCAGACAGGAAACAAGCGAACAGCTTCCTATCTGATGGCATCATCTTTTGATTAGCTGGCCTGGCACAATGTCATTTTTGTGGTGTTGCGCCAGACCAGCTAGTCAAAAGAAGAGTCACGGATGCTGACAGGTATGAGACAGTTCACTGAGCTCCCATCAGGCAGTCACAGGTCACCAACACGGCAGCTGGACCAGGTCCTGCAAATTGGTTTGCAGCATCTCTAGGTGATACTTTTCTCCCCACAGTACTTCTATTATGGGTGGTACTTTTCTCCCCACAGTACTTCTATTATGGGTGGTAGTTTTCTCCCCACAGTACTTCCATTATGGGATGCACTTTTCTCCCCAGAGTACTTCTATTATGGGTGGTACTTTTCTCCTCACAGTACTTCTATTATGGGTGGTACTTTTCTCCTCACAGTACTTCTATTATGGGTGGTACTTTTCTCCCCAGAGTACTTCTATTATGGGTGGTACTTTTCTCCTCACAGTACTTCTATTATGGGTGGTACTTTTCTCCCCAGAGTACTTGCATTATGGGTGGTATTTTTCTCCCCACAGTACTTCTATTATGGGTGGTACTTTTCTCCTCACAGTACTTCTATTATGGGTGGTACTTTTCTCCTCACAGTACTTCTATTATGGGTGGTACTTTTACCCCACAGTACTTCTATTATGGGTGGTACTTTTCTCCTCACACCACTTGTATTCTGGGTGGTATTTTTCATCTCCACAGTACTTCTATTATGGGTGGTACTTTTCTCCTCACAGTACTTTATTATGGGTGGTACTTTTCTCCTCACAGTACATCTATTATGGGTGGTACTTTTATCCCCATAGTACTTCTATTATGGGTGGTACTTTTCTCCTCACAGTACTTCTATTATGGGTGGTACTTTTATCCCCACTACTTCTATTATGGGTGGTACTTTTCTCCTCACAGTACTTCTATTATGGGTGGTACTTTTCTCCTCACAGTACTTCTATTATGGGTGGTACTTTTTCTCCCACAGTACTTCTATTATGGGTGGTACTTTTCTCCTCACAGTACTTCTATTATGGGTGGTACTTTTATCCCCACAGTACTTCTATTATGGATGGTACTTTTATCCCCACTAGTACTTCTATTATGGGTGGTACTTTTATCCTCACAGTACTTCTATTATGGGTGGTACTTTTCTCCCACAGTACTTCTATTATGGGTGGTACTTTTATCCCCATAGTACTTCTATTATGGGTGGTACTTTTATCCCACAGTACTTCTATTATGGATGGTACTTTTATCCTCACAGCACTTCTATTATGGGTGGTACTTTTCTCCTCACAGTACTTCATTATGGGTGGTATTTTTCTCCCACAGTACATCTATTATGGGTGGTACTTTTCTCCTCACAGTACTTCTATTATGGGTTGTACTTTTCTCCTCACAGTACTTCTATTCTGGGTGGTACTTTTCTCCTCACAGTACTTCTATTATGGGTGGTACTTTTCTCCTCACAGTACTTCTATTATGGGTGGTACTTTTCTCCTCACAGTACTTCTATTATGGGTGGTACTTTTATCCCCATAGTACTTCTATTATGGGTGGTACTTTTATCCCCACAGTACTTCTATTATGGATGGTACTTTTATCCCTCACAGACTTCTATTATGGGTGGTACTTTTCTCCTCACAGTACTTCATTATGGGTGGTATTTTTCTCCCACAGTAATCTATTATGGGTGGTACTTTTTCTCCTCACAGTACTTCTATTATGGGTGTACTTTTCTCCTCACAGTACTTCTATTCTGGTGGTACTTTTATCCCCACAGAGTACTTCTATTATGGGTGGTACTTTTCTCCTCACAGCACTTCTATTATGGGTGGTACTTTTATCCCCATAGTACTTCTATTTAGGGTGGTACTTTCATCCTCACAGTACTTCTATTATGGGTGGTACTTTTCTCCTCACAGTACTTCTATTATGGGTGGTACTTTTATCCCCATAGTACTTCTATTATGGGTGGTACTTTCATCCCCCAGTACTTCTATTATGGGTGGTACTTTTCTCCCCACAGTACTTCTATTATGGATGGTACTTTTCTCCTCACAGTACTTCTATTATGGGTGGTACTTTTATCCCCATAGTACTTCTATTATGGGTGGTACTTTTCTCCTCACAGTACTTCTATTATGGGTGGTACTTTTATCCCCACAGTACTTCTATTATGGGTGGTACTTTTCTCCTCACAGTACTTCTATTATGGGTGGTACTTTATCCCCACAGTACTTCTATTAAGGGTGGTACTTTTATCCCCACAGTACTTCTATTATGGGTCGTACTTTTCTCCTCACAGTACTATTATGGGTGGTACTTTTATCCCCACAGTACTTCTATTATAGGTGGTACTTTTATCCCCACAGTACTTCTATTATGGGTGGTACTTTCACCTCACAGTACTTCTATTATGGGTGGTACTTTTATCCCCACAGTACTTCTACTATGGGTGGTACTTTTCTCCCACAGTACTTCTATTATGGGTGGTACTTTTATCCCCACAGTACTTTATTAAGGGTGGTACTTTTTCCCCACAGTACTTCTTTATGGGTCGTACTTTTCTCCTCACAGTACTATTATGGGTGGTACTTTTATCCCCACAGTACTTCTATTATAGGTGGTACTTTTATCCCCACAGTACTTCTATTATGGGTGGTACTTTTTCACCTCACAGTACTTCTATTATGGGTGGTACTTTTATCCCCACAGTACTTCTATATGGGTGGTACTTTTAACCCCACAGACTTCTATTATGGGTGGTACTTTTCTCCTCACACTACTTGTATTCTGGGTGGTATTTTCTCTCCACAGTACTTCTATTATGGGTGGTACTTTTCTCCTCACAGTACTTATATTATGGGTGGTACTTTTCTCCTCACAGTACATCTATTATGGGTGGTACTTTTATCCCCATAGTACTTCTATTATGGGTGGTACTTTTTCCTCACAGTACTTCTATTATGGGTGGTACTTTTATCCCACAGTACTTCTATTATGGGTGGTACTTTTATCCTCACAGCACTTCTATTATGGGTGGTACTTTTCTCCTCACAGTACTTCTATTATGGGTGGTACTTTTATCCCCATAGTACTTCTATTATAGGTGGTACTTTTCTCCTCACAGTACTTCTATTATGGGTGGTACTTTTATCCCCACAGTACTTCTATTATGGGTGGTACTTTTATCCTCACAGCACTTCTATTATGGGTGGTACTTTTCTCCTCACAGTACTTCTATTATGGGTGGTACTTTTCTCCTCACAGTACTTCTATTATGGGTGGTACTTTTCTCCTCACAGTACTTCTATTATGGGTGGTACTTTTCTCCTCACAGTACTTCTATTATGGGTGGTACTTTTCCCTCACAGTACTTCTATTATGGGTGGTACTTTTATCCCACAGTACTTCTATTATGGATGGTACTTTTATCCCCACAGTACTTCTATTATGGGTGGTACTTTTATCCTCACAGTACTTCTATTATGGGTGGTACTTTTCTCCTCACAGTACTTCTATTTGGGTGGTACTTTTATCCCCATAGTACTTCTATTATGGGTGGTACTTTATCCCCACAGTACTTCTATTATGGATGGTACTTTTATCCCACAGCACATCTATTATGGGTGGTACTTTTCTCCTCACAGTACTTGCATTATGGGTGGTATTTTTCTCCCCACAGTACATCTATTATGGGTGGTACTTTTCTCCTCACAGTACTTCTATTATGGGTGTTACTTTTCTCCTCACAGTACTTCTATTCTGGGTGGTACTTTTCTCCTCACAGTACTTCTATTATGGGTGGTACTTTTCTCCTCACAGTACTTCTATTATGGGTGGTACTTTTATCCCCATAGTACTTCTATTATGGGTGGTACTTTCATCCCCACAGTACTTCTATTATGGGTGGTACTTTTCTCCCCACAGTACTTCTATTATGGATGGTACTTTTCTCCTCACAGTACTTCTATTATGGGTGGTACTTTTATCCCCATAGTACTTGCATTATGGGTGGTATTTTTCTCCCCACAGTACATCTATTATGGGTGGTACTTTTCTCCTCACAGTACTTCTATTATGGGTGTTACTTTTCTCCTCACAGTACTTCTATTCTGGGTGGTACTTTTATCCCCACAGTACTTCTATTATAGGTGGTACTTTTATCCCCACAGTACTTCTATTATGGGTGGTACTTTTCACCTCACAGTACTTCTATTATGGGTGGTACTTTTATCCCCACAGTACTTCTACTATGGGTGGTACTTTTAACCCCACAGTACTTCTATTATGGGTGGTACTTTTCTCCTCACACTACTTGTATTCTGGGTGGTATTTTTCTCTCCACAGTACTTCTATTATGGGTGGTACTTTTCTCCTCACAGTACTTATATTATGGGTGGTACTTTTCTCCTCACAGTACATCTATTATGGGTGGTACTTTTATCCCCATAGTACTTCTATTATGGGTGGTACTTTTCTCCTCACAGTACTTCTATTATGGGTGGTACTTTTATCCCCACAGTACTTCTATTATGGGTGGTACTTTTATCCTCACAGCACTTCTATTATGGGTGGTACTTTTCTCCTCACAGTACTTCTATTATGGGTGGTACTTTTATCCCCATAGTACTTCTATTATGGGTGGTACTTTTATCCCCAAAGTACTTCTATTATGGGTGGTACTTTTCTCCTCACAGTACTTCTATTATGGGTGGTACTTTTATCCCCACAGTACTTCTATTATGGATGGTACTTTAATCCTCACAGCACTTCTATTATGGGTGGTACTTTTCTCCTCACAGTACTTCTATTATGGGTGGTACTTTTCTCCTCACAGTACTTCTATTATGGGTGGTACTTTTCTCCTCACAGTACTTCTATTATGGGTGGTACTTTTCTCCTCACAGTACTTCTATTATGGGTGGTACTTTTATCCCCACAGTACTTCTATTATGGGTGGTACTTTTCTCCCCACAGTACTTCTATTATGGATGGTACTTTTCTCCTCACAGTACTTCTATTATGGGTGGTACTTTTATCCCCACAGTACTTCTATTATGGGTGGTACTTTTATCCCCATAGTACTTCTATTATGGGTGGTACTTTTCTCCTCACAGTACTTCTATTATGGATGGTACTTTAATCCTCACAGCACTTCTATTATGGGTGGTACTTTTCTCCTCACAGTACTTCTATTATGGGTGGTACTTTTCTCCTCACAGTACTTCTATTATGGGTGGTACTTTTCTCCTCACAGTACTTCTATTATGGGTGGTACTTTTCTCCTCACAGTACTTCTATTATGGGTGGTACTTTTATCCCCACAGTACTTCTATTATGGGTGGTACTTTTCTCCCCACAGTACTTCTATTATGGATGGTACTTTTCTCCTCACAGTACTTCTATTATGGGTGGTACTTTTATCCCCACAGTACTTCTATTATGGGTGGTACTTTTATCCCCATAGTACTTCTATTATGGGTGGTATTTTTATCCTCACAGCACTTCTATTATGGGTGGTACTTTTCCCCTCACAGTACTTCTATTATGGGTGGTATTTTTATCCTCACAGCACTTCTATTATGGGTGGTACTTTTCCCCTCACAGTACTTCTATTATGGGTGGTACTTTTCTCCTCACAGTACTTCTATTATGGGTGGTACTTTTCTCCTCACAGTACTTCTATTATGGGTGGTACTTTTATCCCCACAGTACTTCTATTATGGGTGGTTCTTTTCTCCTCACACTTCTTGTATTATGGGTGGTATTTTTCTCTCCACAGTACTTCTATTATGGGTGGTACTTTTTTCTTCACAGTACTTATATTATAAGTGGTACATTTCTATCAACAGATTTTTCTTATTAAGTGTGGAACACATTTCTCTCCACAGTACTTATATTATAGATGGTACAAGTTTCTCCCCATAGTACTTTTATCAGGCGTGGTACATGTTTCTCCTTCAGGCTGTCACATACTTGTATACAACTGAAACATGAAACTATAATTTAATAAGTGCAGAAGCCGTCACCAAAAGCAGCGGCATTGGGGCGCCAGCCCCTCGATATGTAGACGTATGCAGTAGGTTTTCTCTCTGAATACTTAATTAAGCAGCTTTATGTAAATGCAGTAAGTATACACACAGAGCCCATTAACTAATCTTCATACCAATCAAACATATAATTTGCAGCAATGTTTACCTGCCGGATTTTAGAGACAAAATAAGGGCAATTCTTAAACAGTTTTTGCCCTTTTTGTCAGTCCAAGGTAAGCAAGGAAGGAGTGCTTCGGTGTGGTGACACCAGGGGGTGCCGTTTGAGGTCTGGGAGGATGGAATGTGACATCATAATGGTTCTTAGGAAAGAGCATTGTTAAGGGAATGAGATGAGCAAATTCTGAGTTCTGGTACCTATCCAAGCATGATAAGTTACCGTTTACTGCAAAGGCTTTAAGTGCTAAATGTGTCTCCATGCCACTGCTTTGAGCAGCAGACATAGCCACTGTTTGGAGAGCCTGGGAGGCAGACATGACAGAGAGAGGTGACAAGAGGCTCCTAGTGTCATTGACGGAGAGCCCAGGGGTAGCCTCTTTTTGGACTGCGGTCTGGAATTTCTTCTCTTCTTCCAGGAACTCACCATTCTGGTGCTTCTTAACATGACGGCTGAAGACAAAAGGGTGGGTGGTCTTAAACAGGCACTCCTCGCAGCTGAAGGTCTGGCGGGGAGAGTGCTTGAGCTTCTTGTGCAAATTGAGATTGTCTTTGCGCTTGCAGCTGTAGCTGCACTGGTCACAGTGAAAGGGGCGCTCTCCTGTGTGGACACGCACATGCTCAATCAGCTTATTGGCCGTCTTTGAGAGGTAGCCACACTGGTCACACTTGTAATGATTCCCGAGCCGATGCTCGCGGATGTGCACTTCCAGCTCTAGCTGGTTGGCCTTGACCGTCTTGCAGATCCGACACTTGTACTCCATCTTGTAGTGCGTTTTCAAGTGACATTCCATGGCTGCAGGGCGGTTTGTGGAGTAAATGCAGAATGGGCACCTAGAAAGAAAACCATGCAAACCATATTGACAGTTAGTCTTCTCACCTCATGCATAAAGACCAGACATAAATGAGAATATATTGACACTGACTAAAGGCGACTATGCTTAGATACTAACAACTTTTCAAGAACTTGCTACGATTTAGCAGCTTGAGCATTCTAATAATACTGTGGAACATTTTAAAGAACTTACTGCAGCAGCCTGTTTCTGGCAGATTGTAGTCTGTGCATGCACTCCAGACTGTCAAAAAGCAGCATCTGATTTCTGGAAAGGCTGCAAGTCAACCTTGAAAGGATATGTCACCATATTTTACAATGAAAACTGCATACACTTTTAAATAAATGTCTTGGAAATGATGAGGTGGGTGTACTTGCTGTGAAATCAGTCAGAATGACTGTGTAATCTTTTTTAAGTTGTAGCATCTGATATTAATACATATATTTTAATATCAAATGGGAAAACTTTCTGAAAGTACTATACAACATTCAGATATTGATCTTAGAGGTAAGTACATCAGCCTCATCAAGTCTAAGACATTAATATTAGTCGAGTCACTGGCGCTGCTCCCAGTGTCTGTTATTGTCTGCAACATTGACAGTCAATCAGTGAGCTCAACGGTTCATGCCATGTACATTCGCAAAGCCGTCAAGCTCAATTATTGGCTGAAGCAGTGTTGACATGGTATCAGCGCTGCAGACAATCACAGACGCTGAAAGCAGTACTTCAGACTTAGCAGTGGACATGGAAAGGGTAAATAAAGCACAGTCTGTTTTGCTTTTTTACGAATAAGGCCTCTTTCACACTTCAGTCGTTTGGCGTCAGTCAAAATCCGCCTTTTTTTTAGAAAAAAAACGGATCTCTCGCTCTCTCACACAGTTCAAAAGTTCATTTCGCTATGCTTGACGGATCCGTCGAAAAACTGATTCGCTGCATCAGTTTTCGCAATATGCAACGGATCCGTTTTATGCACACTTTGGCGGATTTTGACTTGACGCCAAACAACTGAAGTGTGAAAGAGGCCTAACAGCGCTTATAACTTTTCTGAAAAAGTACAATCCCTTTAAGTACCTGGCATTTTCAGCTCTTTCAGATCTACTGTTATGTATTTGAGGTCTTCAGAGAATATTGAAGGTGAAGTTGAGCTTGGTGATATGAAATGTCTAATTTTCTATTATATTAATCAGTATTTTAGTATGAAAAGCTATAGAATTACTGACTAAGGCTAGTTTCACACTAGCATTCGGCAGGGCTGTGTAGTCCTTTCGATAAGCCCCGCCCACTGCCGCACCTCTTCCTTCAGCTCCGCCTATGTCGGCATGCGTCCTGCGTACCCTATCTGTAACATTGGGTACGCAGGCCACGCAAATGTATGCGCCGACCGCAACAAAATGCAACATGTGTTCGGCGCAGCGTCAAAACATGCTGTGACCGCCCACATGACTGGAACACAATAGCACACAGTGGGATATACAATTATTTTCAGCCTTCCACTCATAATATTAGATGGAATAAGGGTAACTGTGCTGCCCTGGAGTCCATTACAGAGGGAATTCCGTAATGACAGGTTCACTTTAAACCAACTTTTTCTAAGAACTTATATTTTTTACAGTGAAACGATGGATTTATACAGTTTCTCTTGAATAATAAATCCACTTTAGTAAGCTCCTATCACAACGTTCTACTATTTAGCTCTATTAACTTAATGCTATTTGAGGACGTGTGACCTATTCAGTTTAGCAGACATTATACCTTCACTACAGCCCTTTGCCGGATAGTACACAAAGTGAATGGTATTAGTAAGGTTAATAAGCATAACAGAATAGGAAGTTTCCTTATATTACAAATAAAACAAACTTAAAAGGGGTTCTTCCATTTTAATCAATAGATCTCGGAATAATAGTAAGTTCCACAATTGGATGTGTTAAAAAAACGTTCCTGTGATGAGATAAACTTGAAAATATGCCCCAGCTGTGTACTGTGTAATGGCTGTGTTTTACCATGCACAGCTCCCCAGCTCATGGTCGGCATGATAAGCGAGTATACAGACAAAATAGCAGGACCACGCAGTTGCTGCTTTCTGAGGTTACATATTTTCCTGTCCTGAGGTAACACAGGAGTGAGTGTTTGGCCCATCTCATGGCCTTTGAGGTCATCATAACTCAAGTCAGTGAGGTAGGAGCTCAAGCAACCGCTGAGCTTATGTGTCACTAACATGATTTATGATGAGCTCACAAGACTGGTGATGTGGCAGAAATACTGGCTCCTGTGATAAAGTAGGGAAATGTGTTAACTCAGAAAGCAGCAGCTACAAGCACTTGCTTTTTCGTCTGTTTACTCACTAATCATAAGTGACTTATGCTTCCTACCCTTCCCAAAAGCTATGGTATCTGCCTGCCATAAGCTGGAGCAGCTTTGCACGATCATCTATTACACAATATATAGCAGGGGCACATTTTTAAGATCTCAGCACAGGAACATTTTTTTACCCCACACATCCAATTATGGAACTTGTTATTATTAAAATATCTATGAATTAAAATATACTTTGTTAGTGGGACAATCCCTTGAAATGCTACCAATGATAATATTTTGGGAATGAGGGAATGCTATGACTCTGTATTCCTAGCTATATGACCAGAGAATATCTTGCAGACATATACAAAAATAATCATATAAATACAACAGAATGCTTCATATGCTTAACACAGGAAAAGTTTTTGTACTTGCTTTCCTTACTTGAGCCCACCGGTAGGGACTGTGTGGCATTTCTTGTGTTCTAACAGTTGTTCAGGTGTCTTCATGAACTTATGGCACACGTCACACTCGTACATTCGAGTGATCAGGTGAATCTGCAGGTGTCGTTCAAACATTGGTTTTGTTTTGCAGACAAAATTGCAGAACACACATTCAAAACCTGCCATTATAAAAGATTCATTAGCGTAAAACTTTGATATCCTAATATCATAAGAAATTACACAAAAGTAATAAACTGCAAACTGATCAAAGGGGATTTCAGCTTTAATTTTGTTTTTGATCTAAAAATAAAAAAATTATCTTAATTTACTCGCTTTACCTGTAGCACACCATCACGTTCTTTATTAACCGGCTGCAGCGGTGACGTCACAACTACAGTATGTCACCGTTGCAGCCAATCATGAGTCAAGTAACTGGCTGCAGTGGTCACATACTGTAGTCGTGACGATACTGCTGCAGCCATGTCGTGGAATGCTGAAGGTGGGGGTGCACAGGTAGTGCGGAGGTGTCATGGGTAACTAAGGCTCATTTTGTTATTTGTTTAGGGGATGTTATGGAAAAGAAACATTTAAACTGGGAAAATCCCTTCATACATTGACATGCAAAAACATAATTGCAAAGCAGAAAGTAGCTATAAAATGAAACCAATAAAAAGAAAGGTGTTAAAGGGGTCCTCCAGGACTTTGATATTGATGGCTTATACATAGAATAGGTCATGAATATCAGTTACATGGGTGTCCACTTCATGGCACCCCAAAATCAACTGTCTCCTTCATTGTCTCTCAAATTTCAGGAGACTGAATTGCAATGTCAGGCATAAACACTGCAAAATGTTTGGTATTACACCGGGGAAACATTGAAGGGAAGGCAGCAGTCGCCGGACCCCATCAGTCAGGTGATCAGTGTAGGCAGCAAAAGTCAGACCACTAATGATCTAATAATTATGGCATATCTTATGGAAAGACCATAATGGTCTCAGAAAACCACTTTAACCAACCGAGATCTTATTTATGCAAAGCTATGCCAGATCACTGTGTTACCATTTACTGTACATACAAGTAGGAGATCTGTTGTTATAGTGTTACCAATATTCCATTATTGTAAATGTTATATTGCTCACAAGTCCTCATTTTAGGCGTTGAATCCTATCCCTTTTCTATCAATGTCGCCATTCTCCGCCTCATACCACAATATATAGTTACTCACTCACTCCAGAGCTCCTTATACAGTTTCTATGCACTTAGGTAAAATGGGAATTACATTGTCAGTGCACAGAACAATGCGCTTACAGGTGGACGGAGAGGACATTGCATCAGCTTGTGTGAGCCACAGTTACCTTTGTCAGATTTCTCTTCACTGCTAACAAAAGGCTGGGAGCTGTGTCCTACAGAAATCACCAACAAGCTGCTTGAAGTCGGGTTTCTTAGTGGGGCGTCCGAGTCTTCTTTACTGTTGGCTGAATCACTAAGTGCTGACAATGAAGAAGAAGAAGGGCTTACAGATTCACTGGGGGTCTTTCTTTCATCTCCTAGAGAAAAAAAACACCCTTTTAAATGGTACAATGACTTTAGACACTTTTTCTAGACCCAGGCCTCCATGTCACACATGGGCTGGGTGCACGTGATGATTTCCATACTGGCCAAGATGCATCACTTTGCTCTGTGAAGGTGTTATTATGGCTTGCCGGGGACCTGTCAGCATTCCTGACAAGTTCTGTCTTAGCAAATATTTGTAGTTCCTATACATCAATAATGCTGAAGAACCTTTTCTTGACATTTTCCATTATGCCATTCCTCTTTTATTCCTGCATGAAATTGATGCCAATGTCTTACTATTCCCTTTGTCAACATGGTGTGCCCCTGTATAGTCAAATGGTCAACTCTTATTGGACAAGCAAACATTATGGGAATTGGAGGAATTGTATAGAAAGCCTAGGTATTTTATAAAATGTTTAAACTGTGAAGACATTGTATACAATAAATTATTTGTGTACATTTTCCTAATACTAAAATGTTACACGTAACCAAATCATAACCTAAAATTTGTATTTGCATACATTTGTTACTTGATCGGTGCACATTTCCTAACCCTAATAAATTATTGATAAACATATTAAAAACATATAAAAAGTAGATCCGACAGTGCAAGTGGCATCAAAGACAGTGGGAGAAAACAATGTGCACCTTGTCCATTGGGACCGTTGTTTTTTCTATTATCTTCAGGTTGGTCCATTTCGATTTGTGCCGATATTATTTGGTACCCCTGCTAATATTTCTATTGCATATTGCTTTATAGCTTTCAGGTAAGTTTATTCCTAAAGTTTTCTCATCTTTTTGTCTATTTTTATTTGTTTGCGTTTCTCTCCTCTGTGGTCCATTATTTCGGTCTCTGAGGGCCTCCTTTCCTTACCTGAGTGTTTGCTGCTGATGTGAGTTCTCATATCAGCTTCTTCCATGGTGACAAAGTCACAAATGCTGCAGCAAATTGAATACATCCATTGTTCCTTGTCTACATGAAGAGACATGTGGCTCACAAACTGGACATTCAGCTCGGTCTCAAAGCCACAAACATGGCAGCTATACGGGAAGAAAAGGAACAAATGTCATTATCTGTGGATAAACTGCGTTACATGCCCTTTTGTGAGTTCCGTCACCTCCAAAAGCAATAGCATCGATACAAAGCCAGAATAGAGGATTTCCGTAAAAACTATGAAATGCTCCTAAGGATTTGTGGATGTTATGACATGAAAGATTAATACTGTGACTTTTTAATTCCCGCGAGTACTGAAGAAACAAACAAAAAATCTTTGAAGACATTCCCCCCTTCCAACCATGTATATATATATATATTATATATTGTGGGTATGTGTCATGACATTACACTGTGGAGTATAATGATGATGTTAATTGGGAACTACATGTTCCAGATGCTGCACATCACCTAGCAGATTCCTCTGGGCAACAGAGGAGCAATGTAACCTTGCCAAATACAGTTGTAAAGGCTGGTTTGTTGCTAAGTAGAGAGCACACGGCACCTCAGAAACCAACTCAAACAATCTGGACAGCTTCCCAGGTTACTCTGCACTATTTCACAAGCTTCCAGGAACGTCATGTCCCAGTCCGGACTAGAATATGAACACAATGCTGCCACCGGCTGTTATTTAGTGAGCAGGACACACACAGAACAAGACCTCAGATCATTGTGTGACAGCACAAACTGACAGGGTCACTGCCTATTTTTAATTATCGACACAGGGCAAAGGGAACGAAACTTCCAGGAAGTCCAACTACGGCTGGGATCACACTTGGTATCTCTGTTCTGTTAGAGGAACACAAGAAACCCAACCCCTGCAGGAATCTGTCCGATCGTGGAAACAAATAACACCAGATGGAACCCGGTAGGGTCTATTTGGTTTTTGGCTGTTTTTTTTTCAGCAAAAAATGACTGACCTTCATCTGAGCCTCCAACACAAGTGCGAACAGTGCTGTTTAATAATGTATAAAGGCTATAAAATGCTGAAGCTTAGTGTCTCTGTGCTCTGGAACAGATTGATACTATATACTGTAGATACATAGGAAAAATGTGTAAAAAATCCAGCAATGGGGTCCTTAAAATCCAGCTTTTATTGTCAATGCATTCAAATTCAAGAATCAGAAATGGCAGACGCGTTACTGACATACGTCATTGCTCAATGGACCCCTTGCTGGATTTTTTGCTCAGTTTTTCCTATGTGACCCTTTGTCATACCAATGGTTTTCTCTGTGTGTCGGGGATTCCTCTGTTCAGTGGAGAGCCGATTGTTTCTTTCTGTTTGACTCTATACATACCTTCATCTAGGGCAATTATACATTTCACTAAAGAAAGTGACTCCATGTACTTGAATAAATATTATTTACAATTTGGGATTTTATTATGCACAAGCTGCTTATTTAGATTTTTTTTTGATAATCTAAGAAATACAATTCACCTTATGTGGTGTCATCCAGCAGTAAGAGAAAGCAGCTTTCAGGGCAGGATGATTGGCATTAGTCATGTGATTAACGCCATGTCAGACTTTATATTAACCCTTAAATCAATAGCTAATATGAAGGATACTACCTTTATACCTGCTATTTACGTCAGCCAATTCATGGCAGTCCACAAAAAGAAAAACCGCACCGCTAGGACACCTCTCATATGACACGTGCTACTGTGCAGGAGCAACAGCCGGCATAATCACCTGAAACCTTCGGGTGCTCATCCGGAGAAAAACAGTTCTGTTGTATAGATAATGTGAAGAATGATGAATGGAACTCACCAGGCTAAAATTCAAGCTTTATTCGGACATCTTCAACGGGAGAATCACTGACCCTTAGAAGCGCATTTGCGCAAAACTGCCGTCGTCATTCCTGCACCCCTGTTCCCATTCCCCCGTTGAAGATGTCTGAATAAAGCTTGAATTTTAGCCTGGTGACTGCCATTCATCATTCTTCACATTACTAGTTCATGGCAGTGCTGAATATTCAACACCTTTCGACTAATTCAGAAAGCTGTAGGTCATTTTTTTGAGACCAAACTGAACGGTCATTAGGCTAAACTTCCGTATATTGCACAAAACCACTTTATTTCTGAGTAAAACACTCTGGTGATTGACAGCTGGTTACTGGGCAAATACAAACCCAGCAGCCCTCCAATCACAGAGACGAGAGGTGGGCAGAACGTGCCCCTCACGAGTTCAGCGGACTCAATCTGTTGGGAGAGTTTAGCAAGACAGGTGAAACATAAGCCAAAGCCTGCTGGAGTGAGGTGTGCTAATTTTATGAAGAGGTGCGCCCATCATAATAAATATAAGTAAACTAGAAATGCCCGCTCCGATCTGACATAATTTCAAATACAACGTGCGCCAATTTTGTAAGAGTTATTGTGCAAATGCCCCTTCCACGTTTTTGGTCCCAGAAAACTGGCATAGATGTAGATGGAACATTAAATGGGGAACAATAAATAGCCAGTGTATATTTTGAAAAAAATGCACAGGATTTTTTTTTTCAGCCATTTTAGCTAATAGGAAAGCCGACCTATCCACCTTTAGGCACAGTCTGATGACAGATTGGATTTTAAACAGACATTGCTTTTATCAATGTAATATTTGAGATTACTAATGCCATAATTGGCCTTCTGAGATAATTAACTGAATTTCCCGTAAAAAGAGATGTGAAAGCCATTAACCTTAAAAAAAAAGCCCTATTAAAACGGTTGAAAACATGGTTGAAAACATCTACAATATAATATTGAATAAAGAACAAAAGTATGTGAGTGCCTCTCACCTATAGTAATATGGGTTCTTCTTTTTCTCACTGGCATCAGAAATGACGGCACTGACAATATCTTCAGTGTCAGTGCTTACCAACTTTACTGCGTGGACAGTTAGGTGCTGGTTCAGGTTAGCCCGGCACTTTGCAGCATATGGGCACAAATGGCACTTGTACTTTCTCTCTTCTGTACAGGAAAGTACAAAAACAGTAATATTAAATCCACCAAATAGGCTACATTATACAAGAGGAAATGTCTGCCCATCGTAAGGGTTAGAGAAATATGACCTATTGCTGCCCATGAAATACCAAACTGGCAGCACAAGATGAAGAACAAACTTGAGATGTTACAACCGGGCCTTTCCTAGGCGTTCACCATGTTGATTAAGAGGTGGGCTTGAGGGCAAACTTTTAATATTTCACAGTAATGAAAGCTGTACCTGTGTGCAATAACAGATGTCGAGATAAAGTCTGCTGTCTACCAAATACTTTTCCACAAACATCGCATGGAAAGAGCTGTTCATTCAGCTTCCAGGCCGTTAACCCACTGCCTGCATCTAGTCCAAGTGTCTCTGAATCTGCAACGATGAACAAAATACATCAAGGGATTTATGTAGGCGAAGACTTGTTAACCAGGTTGTAATTACATCTTTGTAGTTAAAAAAAAACCAAAATACATAATTTAAATAAGAATTTACTAGATACACTATGTAGAACTAGGAGAAATATTACAGAAAGTGTAAGGCCAGAACAAAGATATACACCGGCTGGTGCTCATCATCAGGGAAGGTTTAGCCTTCTTGACATATTCTGCAAAAGAAAATCACCTTATGATCATAACACTTTCAAGACTTTGCTATGAGAATGGATGCCAAGTGCTATGTTTTTATTGGGGCCCAACTGTCAAAGGACACATAATTCATAAGACGATCCATGGGATCTGGCCAGCACATGCACAGTTCTCATGTCTGAGAGACATACCACCTGGACAGGCATCAAAAGAAATGGTTTCTGGTTCAAAAACAGATGTTCTTGGCCAGAGAATACACTGAGCATTTTTCTATGTGCAAACAGCTTACAGGAGAACATCAAAGACACAGCAAGAAGTGTACAACAGCTCCCGAATTGCCATTGTTTGCTCACGCTGACATAAGCATTGATACCAGAAAATCCTCAACCACTGACTGTCCAGATCAGCGTGCAACTAGGGTCCAACGTCTGCTCACGTCATAGTATCAGACAACTCTGATTAGTAGCTCATTATTGTAACCCAACAACAAGAGGCACGAAGTGCATTGTAATAAAGGGTCATGTAAAACAAATTACCTGTTTTGTCCTTATTAGCTGCTTCAGATTTGTTCATACCAGCATTGTGAATGCAAGTATTCAAGATGAAAAAGGTTCCTGATAACATGTATAATCTTGATACAAGAGCAGGGTCGGAATGGCCCACTGGGGAACCGGAGGATTCGCCGGTGGGCTTAGGCACTTACACCTGCTGGCATACAGGGCTGGCAGCTGCCTAGGGCCCCTGCTGCTCCAAAGGCCCCCAGCTAGTGGCGTGTCGCTAATAGCGGCACAGCCAGCTGCTATGGGGCTCCTGAGTCAGGGGGGCCCACCCGGTGCCAGCGGAGCAGCAGCTGGAGACAGGAGCCTGTCCACGCTGTTAAAAAGAAATGAATATTCACGCTTTTCCACGCCCCCATGGGTGTGGAGAGGAGTTAATATTCATTTCACTTTAATAGTGGGCAGTGTTAGCCGCAGACATACTGCATGTACCCTGAGGGCAATCGGCTGGCAGGGAGCAATCCCTGCAGCTCCGCTGCCTACAGGAGAAAATTGCAGAGGAGCGTAGCTGCAGGGATCCGATGCCATCCTGCTTCCTGCCTGGCGCTTCCCGTCTATCACAGCAGTGCAGCTGGATGACATCATTCAGTGCGCGGCCATTTCAGAGAGAAACCTGCCGGTGACGAAGATGCTACCGGGATGTGCTGTGGATGCAGGGAACGTGCAGAGAGGTGAGTGGTGCTGTATGTGCATGTGGTGCGGTGCAGTGTGTCTGTATGTGTATTGGAAAGGGCAATGATGTGGGTGATGGAGAGAGCAGAGATGGGGGTGGTGGGGAGAAGGCAATGTAGGTGGCGATGGAATGGGCAATGATGGTTGTGGTGGAAAGGACAATGGTGGTGGGGGAGGCAATTATGGAGGTGTTGGAATGGGCAATGATGGGGTGGTGGGGCCACCAAGAATGATTTTCTCTGGTGGGCCCAAGGTGCTCCAGTCTGACGCTGTACATGAGGTAAATGTTCTGGTGTTGTCATAAACCTGGACAAGTCTTTCAAAATTGTGAAAAAACAACTTGTGGGAATCTTGAGACAAGTTTTTACCATCAGAATCCAAGACAGACCATCAAGGGGGAGCAAATGCATGGATTTTGCACATGAAGAATTTTCTTTAAAAATGAAATAAAAGCCAGAAACCAACTTATATTCTTTTTTTTTTTTTGGAGTTTTTATTCTATTTTCTGTACATGACTATGGGGGCAGTGAAAATACAAGTTCGCAAGATGAGTTTTTGCAAGCTTTTGAAGCTGCGTCCAACAGCTCCGGCACAGTGGATGGGATTTATAGAAATCTCATGCCCATTGTTCTTTTTTACGCAGTGTAAACTGACCTTTAGTGTATGTTTCAAATCCGCAACAAAATATGCATGAGTTTTTAGTGCTTGTAATCAGTACAGCAATAAACTTTTGTCATATCCAAATACCAGGAAGTATCATAAACAAAGCAGCTTTATTTAAAAGCATGACACACCAACAAGAGCCAAAAATCGCAGGAACAAAAACATGATAAAAATGCATGTAAAAAAGTACACTCAAAAACGCAATAAAAAAAAGCAAAAATAGTCTAGTTTAGGTGCAGAAATGCTGCAGAAAATCTGCAAGATCAAAGATTCACCAAATCCTCATCATGGGAACACAGCCCTATAGTCCAGAGCAGTAATATTATTTTGCAGGCTTCAGCGCTCAGATCTCAGCAGTGCTAATTGCTGGAACATCATTTACAACAGATAGTATTTTGTAGAACGTAAATAGAACATGAAAACTGATTCATTCTGCTCGGTCAGGTCAGCCTGGTATGTTTCAATCTGAAACGCTGCGGCATTTCAAAGCAGAACATACATTTTGCTATCAAGACCGGAACAATGCCAATTGTATGACTAGTTCAAAAGGCCCGTTAAAGGGGCCTTCTTCCTACTGCACTCTTCTTGATCTCACCCTATACACACACATGAGGAAAGCCCTGTCAAGGGGAGTGGGGTGGGTAGAAGACCAGCCTTTTCAACAATCATCTGAGCAGAATGGTTATCAACCGGCTTTTAATATGTTTTACTTTGAACTGCCGTGGCATGAGACCTAGATTAAACTTCATGGTCACAACCATAAAGTCCAAGTTTGAAGGGGAGACAAGACATGAGGTGAACCCTGCTGGTTTGGGGTTTCTAAGCCACAGTAGCGCAAGACTTTACTTAAGGGTTCATTCTCATCTGCGTATAAAGCAGGCGAGTGCAATCAGATAAAATAATCGGATTGCACTCGGACTAAAAATATTGTATGATTCATTGCTCATATGCGATTTTCATCTCAACTTGGATCGAACGGAGAAAAAAAAAAAATCGCAGCATGCTGTGAGTGGCCGCGTATATCGGTCGAGACTCGCTAATGCAAGTCAATGGGTGCGAGACAATGTGTGCTGTCCAATTTTTACGCACTGGTCTCATAGGAAACCTGACATTTGATCAACCGAGTAAAGTAAATTCAGAGCCCGAATCGTCAGGATAGAATAGATATAAAAATAGAATAGATAGAAATATGTTAGCGAGATATATAATCAGCGTTTTGCGTGTGTAGTACTTTGTACTTGTATTTAGCAAATAAATCAATAAAAAAATGGGAAAAAAAATGCCGTGGGGTCCCTTTATTTTTAATAACTAGCTGAGGGAAAGCAGACAGCTGTGATCTGATATTAGTCTGGGAAAGGGTCAATATCCATTTAGCTTCCCAGCCTATTAAAATCAGCTCACAGCTGTCTACTTAGCCTTTACTGGTCATTAAAAAGGGGGAGCCACCCCAAAAAATGAAGTGATCCCCCCTATTTTTAATAACCAGCAATGGCTGAGCTGACAGCTGCGGGCTGGTATTATTAGGCTGAGAAGGGGCCACAGATATTGGCCCCTTCCCAGAATAATAACTCCAGCCTTCAGCCACCCCAGAAACGGCATATCCATTAGATGCGCCAATTCTGATGCTTAGCCTCTGCTAATGATGAGCGAGAAGCATTGTTGCTCGGGTCTCCCCGAGCATGCTTGGGTGATCTCCGAGTATTTTGGTATGCTCGGAGATTTATTTTTCGTCGTTTTAGCTGCATGATTTGTAGACAGGCTTAATACATGTGATAATTCCCTAACAAACAGGCATTCCACACATGTATTCAAGCTGTCTAGCAGTTGTTAATCATACAGCTGAGGCGACGAAAACTAAATCTCCTAGCACGCTAAAATACTCGGAGATCACCCGAGGCCAAACGACAATATACTCGCTCATCACTAGCCTCTGCTCTTCCTGATTTCCCTGGTGGGGTGATAACTGTTGTAATGGGTTTGTGTAATGCCTGCTGACATCATGCCCAGGGGTTAGAAATGGAGAGGTGTCTGTCAGACACCCTCATTACTAACCCATAGTAAAAACAAATGAACACATACACAGAAAAGTCCTTTTATTGTAAAAAACAATCCACAGAATCTGCCGTAATTCATAATATGGAGGTCCCACAACAATCCCAGTCTTCCTCCTCCAGTCTATGGAGGTCCGTTTAGAGAACCCAGCTCCATAAACTGGAGCTGCAGCCACTGCCGGGTCTCTTGCTGTGCAGTGCAAGAACGCGGCTGCTGTGACTAGTGGTGACGTGATTAAGGTTACCACAGTTCACAGCTGCTGAACTGCGGTAACCTTACTGACTTTACTGTTCGCAACGTGAGAACTTACTGCTGGTTCTCATGCTACGAGCAGTGATGTCAGTAAGGTTACCGCAGTTCAGCAGCTGTGACCTGTGGTAACTTTAATCACGTCACCACTAGTCACAGCAGCTGGGTTCTCGTGCTATGCAGTGTGAAACCAGGCAGTGGTTGCAGTTCCAGTCTATGGAGCTGGCATCTATGAACGGGGCTCCATAGACTGGAGGAAGACGAAGAGGATCGCCGTGGGACCTCCATATTATCGTTTACGGCGGACCCTGTGGATTACTTTTTTACAGTTATTCAGAATTACAGTAACAAAGAAACTTTCTTTCAAAAACAGTGCCACCTTTGTCCAAACATTTTATCTGGTATAGCAGACCAGCTCTATTGAAGGGAATGAGTCTGAGATGCAATACCACATCCAACCTGCAGACAGGTGGAGCAATGCAATTGGATTAAAGATGAAATCTTAAACTTTTCAGAACAAAGGGCATCTAGGCTTGTCAAAAGAAGCACTTAAAATTCCTTAATTGTTACAGTTGGATTAAGGATTCTGCTATACATTCTGTAATATATAATGGTTTTATTTGAAAAACAAAGTCAATATTTTGCTTTTCTACTTTCAATTTTTCCTCCCCTTCTTTCAAGAGACATACCGTAACTATTTTTGTCGACATAGCCGTATGAGGTTTTTTTTTATGTGGAATGAGTTGTAGTTTTGAATGACACCATTCATTTTACAATATAATATACTGTAAAATAAGAAACAAAAATTCCAAGTAACATGAAATGTTGAAAAAAAAAAAAAAAAAAGAAAAGCAACTCCGCCATTGTTTTTTGGGTTTTATTATTACGGCATTAGCTGTGCTGCAAAAAAATCACCTGAGAACACAATTTACCATATCACTACGATTACGGCGCTAGCAAACTTGTAATTTTTTTGTATATATTTTAAGTGGTTACAAATATTCAGAATGTTGATAGAGCTCTATGAGAACTTGTTTTTTGTGTGCAGGGCTGTAGCTGTTATTGCTACGACTTTAGCATACATATAATAATTGATTGCTTTTTATTGCATTTTTTTAACATAGTGCGGCGACTGAAAAACAGCAATTCTGGAGTTTCGATTCTTCTTTACTTTTTTGCACTTAACTTCTGGTTGAAATAATTTTATATTTTGATAGACAATACCAAATAGGTTTAATTTTTTTTAAAAATTTCTACTTTCTTTTTTAAGTTCTATCTAGAGACTTGAACCGGAGATTGCTTGATATACTACAATATTGCAGTTTGCAGTGTAATTGACCTTCTCCTATAAAGCTGAGCCAATGGCTAGGCTTGATAAAAGGACTAAGATAGCAGGCCCCCTTCTGCCATGGTACCCCACCGTCATTGTCTCCCATGATCGCGTTGCTGGGGGTTGTGGGATGTTGATAGCTGATACATGAGTGCATCGGCAAGCAGTACATGGAATTGATGCCGTCATGGATTGACAGTGGCAGTTAAATGGTTACACAGCAGGAACCAGAGCTACTTCTGGCCGCTGTTGTTAAAGGCAGATGCTGGCTGTATAACCTAGCCGGCATCTGCATTGGTAGGATGCAGACTCCACTGCTGAGCAACTTCATACACCCTGCATGTGACCTGTGCCAAAAATATACGTCACAGGTTACTATGGGGTAAACTTTATCACTTAGTCCCAGCCCTGTACCTGGCTATCTCCAGAAGTCCAATAGAGAATGAATAAAGTAGTGCTGTGCATGAAGTGGCCTCTACTCAATTCCGACAAGACATTTCAGAGCCCGGTCTCCATTTCTGCCTCTGGTATGTAGACCTGTGAGCACAACTGTACATGTAACTACACAGAAGGACACTGCCAGGAGACCCACGTCTACTGGCAACATTGTGATGATCTGACGGGACTGTTTTTCCTTCACTGCCCATTTAATTGCAGATGGGCGGGTGATAAAGGCTGGTAGCACAAACATATTTTGGATCTCCAACAAACGCATTCAGTTTAGAAACGTTTAACTGCACTTAAAAAGCTAAACTTCTGTCTAGTAAATACATTTAATGCTAAACTAAAACCAGTCATTTTCTCCCATATTCTAAAGGTCCCTTTCTCTCCCATTCTCCTGTCATTACACTGAAGGTCACCTTCACATAAAACACAACGTTAGCATGGAGAAGACTCTCATTAGTTCTACAAATTGTACTGTAAGTGCAGGCGATTGTGGCGCTCACTAATGCCATCTTGTGGTCTGCTATAAACTACAAGTCATCAGAACACTTCACTAACCACAAATAACAAGCCAAGACCATTTTTTTTTACAAAAACCAAAGTTGAATTTTAAGGGTATGTGCACACGTTGCAGATTAGCCTGCGGAATTTTCTGCACAGAATCTGCACCTCTTGGCAGAAAACGCAGGTGCGTTTCTGATGCGTTTTTTCATGCGGATTTGTATTCGTTTTTGTAAGCTAAATAAAGATGTTATTTAACAAAAAAAGATTTGTGAGGTAATTTCTTGTCCAACCTCCTCTTTTACACTTGTCCGACCCATACTCCATTACACACACAGATAGACAGATAGATAGATGATAATAGATAGATAGATGATGATAGATAGATAATAATAATAGACAGATAGATGATGAGATAGATAGCTAGATGATGATAGATAGATGATGATAGATAGATAATAATAGATAGATAATAGATATGGGATAGAAAGATAATAAATATAGGATAGATAGATAAAAATGGTACATTAATAAAGACACACACACAAAATCTTCACGCAATATCTTTAATTTAAAAAAACAAAATGGGAAAAAAAATGGTGAGGGCTCCGGCGCAATTTTCTGCGCCAGAGGGGGAAAGCTGACAGCCGTGGCCAATATTTCTAGCCTGGGAAGGGGTTAATACCCATGGAGCTTCCCAGGCTATGAATATGAGCCCGCAGCTAGCCTTTACTGGCTATTAAAATAGGGGGACCCCCCAAAAAATTACGTGGGGTCCCATTATAATTTATAGCCAGAAAGACTATGCAGACAGCTGCGGGCTGATATTCATAGCCTAAAAAGGGGCTATGGATATTGGCGCCCCACCTGGCTAAAAATACCAGCACCCAGCCGCCCCAGAATTCGGGCACTTAGCCCCTCTCTTCCCACCGCCGTGTAGCGGTGGCATATGGGGTAATAAGGGGTTAATGTCAGCTTGCTATTGTAAGGTGACATTAAGCCTGCTTAATAATGGAGTCGTCAATAAGACGCCTATCCATTATTAATCTTATAGTATCAAAGGGTTAAAAAAACACACATAAGAATAAAGTATTTTAATTAAATAAAACACAACACGGTTTGCCATCTTTATTGCACGCCCAATCCATGAGACGCCCTCGATCTCCTATAATAAAAAGTAAAAAAATAAACCAACCGTATACTCCCTGTCCAACGCAGTCCAATTAATAACGTGTCCCACGACGATTTCCCCTATAGAACAGTGACATCAGGTGATATCACTGCGCTATAGGGCCTCCCAGTGATGTACTGACAGAAGACAATGGCTTCTGCCGTGCATCACTGAGGTTACCTGAGTTCAGGCTCTCACTTTCCAGCAATGCTGCGTGGGAATTTCCTCACCCAGCATTGCTGGTGAGAGAATGAACTAAAGTGACCTGAAGTGACCTCACTCTCTCCCGGCGGTGGAGGGATATACACAGCGGAGGGTTCCCTCCACTGTCAGTGCACCGTGGAGGCTGTGTAGAGCACTGACATCACCTGATGTCAGTGTTCTACACCGGAGATCGTCGTGGGATGCTCGTTATTAACTGGACTACGGCGGAAAAGTAAGTATAGGCTGTTTTTTTATTTTATTTTTATTAAAGGAGACAAGGGCATCGGGGATTAGGTGATTGGTAAGTATGCACTCTATGATATGTGTTGTATTTTTTGTGTATGTTCTGTATGTTATATGTTGTATGTTTTTTTTTACATTCAACACATTAGCCAGATGATGGGACTACTACTATCCTATCATTGGCTAATGTGTCAGTCACTGTCAGTGTAGCAGGCATAGCCGGATAGGACTTCCCCCGGACAGCCCCGGAAACCCCCGCACAGCCCCGGCAGACCGCAGCAGAAATCCCGGATAGCCACAGGCAACCCACGTACAGCCCCAGCAGACCCCCCCCAGCTCACCACGGCAACCCACGGACAGCCCCGGCAGACCCCTGCAGAGACCCCGCACAGCCCTGGCAAACCCCCTGGATAGACCTGGCAACCCCCGCAGGTCCCCGGACAGCCCGTGCAACCCCCCCACACAAGCACACACACCATACACGCACGCAGTCACCGCCCACACACTTCCCTTCTCCTGATCTGCAGCGTTTCATACGCAGCAAAACCGCAGATCTTTTTTAGAACTGCGGTTTTGCTGCGGATGTGCCCGACTCAATGCAAGTCAATGGGTGCAGAAATGCTGCAGTTCCGCAGAAAGAATTGACATGCTGCGGAAAATAAAATGCGATTCCGTGCGTTTTTTTCCGCAGCATGTGCACAGCATTTTTGTATTTTCCATTGATTAACATTGTGTGCACAATGCACTGCAGATTTGAGGCAATTCCGCGCGTCCAAAAACACTGCGGAAACGCATCAAAATCCACAACGTGTGCACATATTACAGTAACTGTCTGATTGTAAAATACATTATATTCATTCCATAATATATTATGCTTAAATACATTTATCCATCGAGACATAATTTAGACAAATGTGCTGTAAGTCATTGAGACAAAAAGCAGCTTCAGTGAGAAAGAATAGTGCTGCTCGATAATTATTGTATTCTTTATGACTTTGCTCTAGTTGACAAGTGCCATTGTTTTTAGGGTAGATCTAAATGAGACAGAGACACAGTGGATTTTCTGCTGTGGATTGGTATGAAAAAAAAAAATCAACAATTTGGAGTAACAAGATTGTGGCTTATATTTAACCAAATTTCATCTACATTCTGCAGAGAAAATACTCAGCAGAAATTGTTCTACGTGGCAGTTGTGAAATTTGCAACATATATATTTATTTATTTTACTCACTTATATAGTGCCATTAATTCCACAGCGCTTTACAGACATTATCTGCACTGTCCCCATTGGGGCTCACAATCTATAATCACTATCAGTATGTCTTTGGAGTGTGGGAGGAAACCGGAGAACCCGGAGGAAACCCACGGAAATACGGGGAGAACATACAAACTCATTGCAGATGTTGTCCTTGGTGGTTCAATAAAACCAACAGTGATTTTCTCTACTGGATGGAGTGATGGTAGCATCTTCTCTTTCAATATAGAGCAGCGTATCTGAGAACGCATGATAATATCAATGAAATGTAGCTCCCCGACACCAGCAGCACTCATGTAGTCCCACATAAGGACACTGCCACCACCATTTTTCACTGTAGGCACCATGAATTCTCATTTGTACTCCTTACGTTTGTGACTCCATACAGTTTTGAAGCCATCAGACTTTTATTTAGATGTACTCATTTTGCAACATTGTCTTGAATAAATCAATGACCTTTTTGGGTGTGCAAAATAATTTGTAGTATGATATCCCATAGAAAATATTTATTCTCAAAAGACAGTAAAGGTTTTCTGACAAACCTGTTGGGGTGTACTCATTTATGCTGAGCACTGTATATTTCTGCACTCAGAGGAGTGGGAGTGTGTCAGTAGATACCACAGCCTGCGTTTGCTTTCTCTGTGCTCTATAAACAAACAGTGCACTGAATCAAATTTTTCCAACATTAAAGTGGTTGTCCAGGACAATTTTTTTTATTATGGGCCTAAAAACAAAACATGCAGGTAGTTTCTAATGGAGGCACCTTCCTGCCTTTTCTATCCTGCGCCATCTCAAAGTGGTCACGGTCTACTCCTGCCAACGATGCAGCAGGTCCATGTCTCAGATTGCTCTGTCGACAGGGTCGTATTTGGCCTTCATGCTGCCCTAGGCACTTTTCGTGGTCGCGCCCCTTACTGACGTCACACACTGAGTCTGTGCACACGATATCTATTTAAGGCAAATCTATTCCGTAAAACACTTTAAAAAGTGCTAATTAAACACTAAAAGAATGAACATCTGCACTGGCTGTGCACAGCTTCAGTCTTTTGACCGTTTTCCTAACACCTTCAGCTTTTCAAAGACATCAAGAGATTAAAATACGTGACCTAACCATTGCTTCAGTGAGGAGAGGCCTAGTGATCTAGAGACATGCTGTCTTTCTCATTCGACCCTCCTCTTTACTGAAGGTGTTCAAAGGGAAGCCAAGATCAGACAGGTAGCAGGCGTCAGAGCGAGCCTGCAGCCACATTGTGTGCACCCACACTGACACTTGGAGCGCGCTGCTGCACTCATCCAGTGTCGCTGGTTTCAAACTTGTGGTTTTTTTTTTAAATCAGGCAAAATCAGGTTTTTCAGCCAAATCCTGATCCTTTCAGGATCCAGTATTTGCCCATTCACTTTAATGGTGTCAGGTAGAATCCAGTTACTTCAGGTTGCTTCCTGACACCATTAAAGTAAATGGATAAAAAAACGATCCTGAAAGGATCAGGATTTGGCTGAAAAACCTGATTTTGTCTGACTTGAAAAAAACACAAGTGTGAAACCAGCCTCATTGAGTAAGCACAGACTTGCAAGCTGATTTTAGACAGCACTCACTTTTACTAACAGAGCGCTGACAATAAAGACAAGCTTTAGTATACAAATATGAGAGTGCTGCGAAACACCCTCATTTGCATATCAAAGTAGATTTTACTTTTTAGCGCCATTACAAACTATTCTATAGGAATATGCCCCCTCATCCCCATTCTAAAGCTTCAGCCTCCCCAAATCCCCAGCCTGCATAGCACCAGACTCCCCTGTTCACCAGAATATAGCAGCACCAGCCTCCCCTGTTCCCCAGTTACAGCAGCTTCAGCCTCCCGTTCCCCAGTATACAGCAGCTCCAGCCTCCCCTGTTCCCCAGTATACAGCAGCTCCAGCCTCCTGTCACCAGTATATAGCAGCAGCCACCCCTGTTCACCAGTATACAGCACATCCTCCCGTCACCAGCCTCCCCTGTTCACCAGTATACAGCAGCAGCCTCCCCTGTTCACCATTATACAGCAGGAACCTCCCGTCATCAGCCTCCCCTGTTCACCAATATACAGCAGCAGCCTCCCCTGTCACCTGCCTCCCCTGTTCACCAGTATACATCAGCATCCTCCCCTGTCACCAGCCTCCTCACCAGTACACAGCAGCATCCTCCCGTCACCAGCCTCCTCTCACCAGTATACAGCACCAGTCTCTCCTGTCACCAGCTTCCTCTCACCAGTATACAGCAGCAGTCTCCCGTTACCAGCCTCCTCTCACCAGTAAACATCAGCAGCCTCCCCTGTCACCAGCCTCCCCAGCCATCAGCCTTATCTCACCAGTATACAGCAGCCTATCCTGTCACCAGCCTCCTCTCACCAGTATACAGCAGCAGCCTCTCCTGTCACCAGCCTCCTCTCACCAGTATACAGCAGCAGCCTCTCCTGTCACCAGCCTACTCTCACCAGTATACAGCAGCAGCCTCCCATCACCAGCCTCCTCTCAACAGTAAACAGCAGCAGCCTCCCGTCACCAGCCTCCTCTCACCAGTATAAACACAGCCTCCCGTCACTAGCCTCCTCTCACCAGTATACAGCAACAGCCTCCCCTGTCACCAGCCTCCTCTCACTAGTATACAGCAGCAGCCTCCCGTGACCAGCCTCCTCTCACCAGTATACAGCACAGCCTCCCCGGTCACTGGCCTCCTCTCACCAGTATACAGCACAGCCTCCCATCACCAGCCTCCTCTCACCAGTATACAGCACAGCCTCCCATTTCCAGCCTTCTCTCACCAGTATACAGCAGCAGCCTCCTGTCACCAGCCTCCTCTCACCAGTATTCAGCACAGCCTCCCCTGTCACTAGCCTCCTCTCACCAGTATACAGCACAGCCTCCTCTCACCAGTAAACAGCAGCAGCCTCCCGTCACCAGCCTCCTCTCACCAGTATACAGCACAGCCTCCCCTGTCACCAGCCTCCTCTCACCAGTATACAACACAGCCTCCTGTTACTAGCCTCCTCTCACCAGTATACAGCAACAGCCTCCCCTGTCACCAGCCTCCTCTCACTAGTATACAGCACAGCCTACGGTCACCAGCCTACCCTCACCAGGATACAGCAGCAGCCTCCCGTGACCAGCCTCCTCTCACCAGTATACAGCACAGCATCCCCTGTCTCTAGCCTCCTCTCACCAGTATACAGCACAGCCTCCCGTCACCAGCCTTCTCTCACGAGTATACAGCACAGCCTCCCGTTTCCAGCCTTCTCTCACCAGTATACAGCAGCAGCCTCCTGTCACCAGCCTCCTCTCACTAGTATACAGCACAGCCTCCCCTGTCACTAGCCTCCTCTCACCAGTATACAGCACACCCTCCCGTTACCAGCCTCCTCTCACCAGTATACAGCATAGCCTCCTGTTACCAGCCTCCTCTCATCAGTATACAGCACAGCCTCCCGTTACCAGCCTCCTTTCACCAGTATACAGCAGCAGCCTCCCCTAACAGCCTCCTCTCACCAGTATACAGCAGCAGCCTCCCCTGTCACCAGCCTCCCTCATCTTCAGCTCTATGAGCGCTTACCTGCTCATGTGTCCTCCTCCCATGTCGTCTTCCTCCTCCTCTGCTTCTGTGATGTCTGCAGTGAGAGATGATCTCATCCTCACATACACAGACGCTGCAGCACCTCGGATGCAGGGACCTCTCTGACCCCGGAAGTTGCGGCACCACTACTTCCTGGGTCAGTCAGCTCCCTGCATTGAGGTGAATATAGAGGTGCCCCTCCGAAAAGACAACAGATTTCCTGGATTGTCTAACGGAGGGGAGGTTAAAAATTTTTTTTTTTCCCTGTCTTGGTGCTGCCCCCATAAGCCAGGTACCCTAGGCCCGTGCCCTCCAGTGCCTAGTGGCAAATACGGACCTGTCTGTCGACAGGGTGTGACTGCTGAGGTCATGCTGATTGACAGCCATCTCCCCACAGTTATGCATTAGGAAGCTGACTGTCAATCAGCAAGATGTTGGCAGTCACGCCCCATCAATAGAGCAGGGTGGAAAAGTCGCTATCAACTTCTAGCCTTTTAGTTCTTAGGTCCATAGTTAATAAACTAAATAGTCCTGGATAATCCCTTTAAAACTAGGTTTACACCTGGGTACTAGGTTTACTGATCCATCCCACTACAACACAAATTATGCCACATGGTCTCCAGTAACTATACCTAGTTCTGTTTGGTTTCTGATTGAGTGGAAGGTATTTTAATGGAAAGTCAAAGGCAAATGTATATAATAACATGGTGGTTCGCACTGCAGCCTTACAGCGATGGGATCCAGAGTTCAAATCCCACCTAGGACAACATCTCCAAAGAGTTTGTATGTTCTCCCCGTGTTTGCGTGGGTTTCCTCCGGGTTTTCCGGTTTCCTCCTATACTCCAAAGACATACTGATAGGGAATTTAGATTGTGAACCCCAATGGGGACAGTGATGATAATGTGTGCAAAGCACTGAGGAGTATGATGGCGCTATATAAAATAAGAAAAATGAATGTGAACCAACCTGCATTTCTTAAAGAGACTCTGTCAAAACATTTTGATCTATCTAAACTATTACTATGGGCATACAGGTTATAGAGAGCTGAAACTGCTCCTAACTGTATGCCTTATATCAGATGCCTTGTTGTGGATAAATCATCTTTTATCAATTTATGTAAATGACCTCTTCCAGGCTCTGGGGAGGACACTGCCTGGAAGATAACTCTGCCTCCAGAGCCTATTTTAAATATAAGGGGCAGTTACCAGTGTGATGTGTGATGGCCGCTCTCTGGTCACTGTTGCCTGTTATGAATGACTTGAGGCTCTATACCTGCACACTCTACAACATTGTAGCCATTCAGTGGAATAATAACCCTGTAACATGTAAGTACTGTAGTGCTAGGCTGATTTTGGATAAGAAGCTGCTGCCATAAAAGTATCTTGGTGGGAATTTCACCTTTGCCACAGTTTTTCTGCGGTAGGTTCACTAACAAGGGAGAGGCGCATCTGCACAATGATTAATCATGGACTGTTCCTCTGCAAGGAAATCTGTAAGAGCCCAAACTTTAATGACTCGCTGGACTTAGAATAGCTTCACAGCAGCTGCGCGCTGGGTACAAACTTAGTATGAGAAATACAGTGCAAGAGAGGGCAACATCAGACACTGACGGAGGTTACACTGTTAAATCAGAGTTCAGCACTCAGGCCGCAAAGCTCTATTACAGTTGCATAATGAAAGGAAAAAATTTAACATTAAGTAGAAGCCAAAAATGACTTTCTAGCTGCGCTTTGCTGATTTTTTTTTTTTTTGCTGAATAGTTATACTAGAACTACTTCAAATAACGACTAGTAACTAAATTATCAGTATATACAAATGCTTATATTTTTAACCTCTTAAGGAACAGGCCATTTTGGTATACAAAACCACAGAAAATGCTAAATTTTTTAATCTTGCCATTTGAGAAGTGATACATTCATCATGTTTGCATCAGTGCATAGATTTGGGGTCAAATTGTAAGTTCTGTACACATACCTACCACTTTAAGATACACTTACCAGTATGTTATGTTAGCATTTACTTCTCATGCAATTCATTTTGTAGGGAACAAGCAAAAAAAAAAAAACGCAAAAAAACAAACAAAAATAACAACAATGTTACTTTTTTCCCTATTTCTTTTTTACCTTATTCATCACTGATCTAGAATAATTGTATATATTTATATTTGTTGTGGCGATTGTAGATATACAAAATATCTGAGGGTTATATAGTTGAATATGTGATTTTTCAATTAACATGTTTTATACAAAAAATACTTTTTTTTTTAAACTATGCTTTTAAAGGGAACCTGACACTTTAAAAAACGCTATTAACCTACTGATATGTGGTTAAGCTTCAGGTTAATAGTGTTCTGAACCTGCCCAGCACCTGCATGTGGAACCCCGCGGCTGGGAGGAAATCAACTTTATTTCCCCATCAGCGTTCTGGTTTGAGTCACAGTGGCGTGGGTTCAGACACAGCTCTATGTATAGAGAGCGGCGGCTGTTACCGTGCCCCCATCACTGACTGACAGCTCACTCAGCATTAAGACCGGCTGTCAGTCAGTGCAGGGGTCGTGGTTACAGTCGCTGCTCTCTATACACAGAGCTGTGTCTGAACTTAACACTTACGGGAGGAATAAAGTTAATTTCCTCCTGGCAACGGGACAATATTAACCTGCAGATTAACCCCATATTTGCAGGTCAATAGGGTATTTTTCAGGTCAGCAGGGGAAGCAGAGCAGAGTGATATGATTTGGAACAAAATATTTGGTATAACCTGTGTTTTCAGCATATACGAGCCTCTGCTTTAACTGGGATTTTTGGTCCAGTAAGCGGGCCTATCATTGGCAGACACCTTTGATTAACAAAGTCAATTTTAATGACCAAGCCCCATTTTATCAAATCTGACCAGTGTCACTATGTGATAACTCTGGAATGTGTTATGTTTTGGTAGCTGAGAAGAGCAGGCAAAAATGGCAATACACCAGAGAGGTTGGAATCTATTGGATTGCAGTACCCTGACTAACCACCACAACTAAAGGCAGCCGTGGAGCGTTCCTACGTTGATCCTAGACGCCTCGTCACAGCCTGAGAGATTAACTACACCTAAAGATAGAAAGAGGAAAGCTATCTGTATCGGAGCAGATCCCCAAAGAACATAGGAAGCCCCCAAACATGTAATGGCGGTTAGACAAGAGGAAATACAAATACAGACAGAAAATAGTATGAGCAAACGCTGGGGCCCAATCTGCCTAGACAGAAAAGGATAGAAAGGATACTCACTGCAATCCAAAAAAACCCTAAAAAATGCCAATGCTACTAATTGCAAAAACACCTGAGATCACACGACCTCTACCACCTAAATCAGTTCTCTGGTGTAACAAAACTAAGCCGCAGCCACTGAAAAAACTGGAAAAGGCAAATGAACAAACAACAGTGGCTCCAGCGGAACCAAGAGGAGCCCAAGCCCCCCAGGGGGGGGGAACCTGGCTAACCTCACAGAAATGCAGAGAAATATGCAAATGGTAAGCACAAAAACAAAAACAGAAAATATCTTATCTGAAAGCAGAAGAGGCAAGACTCAGCAAGCTTCCAAGTGAACCAGGAACCACAGTTGAGACAAGAACAATTGATCACCGGCAACCATGATGGGAGGGAACCTCCCTTATATCAAGCCACTCTGTGACTCCTGATTGCCAATCCTCATTGAATGGTTCAGTACTGTTTGTAACCACCAGAGGGAGCTTCTGCTCAGAATTCATTTCCAAAACATTCACAACAGTACCCCCCCCTTGAGGAGGGGTCACCGAACTCTCATTTTTGCAACCAGGTCGGTCAGGATGAGCTCGGTGATACGCACGGATCAGTCTCCTAGCATGGATGTCCGAAGCAAACACCCAAGAATTGTCCTCCTGACCATAACCTCTCCACTTAACCAAATACTGGAGTGAACAAACAACAGTGGCTCCAGCTGAACCAAGAGGAGCCCAAGCCCCCCGGGGGGGGGGGGGGGGGGGAACCGGGCTAACCTCACAGAAATGCAGAGAAATATGCAAATGGTAAGCACAAAAACAAAAACAGAAAATATCTTATCTGAAAGCAGAAGAAGAGGCAAGACTCAGCAAGCTTCCAAGTGAACCAGGAACCACAGTTGAGACAAGAACAATTGATCACCGGCAACCATGATGGGAGGGAACCTCCCTTATATCAAGCCAGTCTGTGAATCCTGATTGCCAATCCTCATTGAATGGTTCAGTACTGTTTGTAACCACCAGAGGGAGCTTCTGCTCAGAATTCATTTCCAAAACATTCACAACAGGAATGCTTCTATATATCTTGGTGATTCAGAGATTTTTTTCCTCACACATTGTACTTTATGTTCCTGGTAAATTTAAGTTGACAAGGTTTTCATTTTTTTGTGAAAATATCTGAAATTTGATGAAATTTTAGAGAAAAATAGCAATTTTCAAACTCTGAATGCTTTTATCCATAATCCAGATAGTCATACCACACAAAATAGTTTAAATAACATTTGCCATATGTCTACTTAATGTCAGCATCATTTTTCAAATGTTCTGTTATTTTGTTACAACTTAGAAGTGTTAAAATTAAGCAGCATTTTTTCTTATCACGGAAATTTACAAATCCAATTTTTTACAGACCTATTCATGTTTGAAGGGACTTTGAGGGCCCTATATATCAGAAAACCCCTCCAGAAGTGATAGACTTTTAAAAACTGCACTCCTCAAGTTATTCTAAACCGCTGTTAGAAAATTTGTAAACT
The DNA here is from genome assembly GCA_033576555.1 of Oophaga sylvatica. Taxonomy (NCBI): domain Eukaryota; kingdom Metazoa; phylum Chordata; class Amphibia; order Anura; family Dendrobatidae; genus Oophaga; species Oophaga sylvatica. The sequence goes on along the minus strand of JARQOD010000001.1, from coordinate 182,346,969 downwards.
CTTCAGGTGCTTCACAGGGATTAAAAAGGTGGTCCAAAGGTCAAATAAATTTTAATCTAAATCCCTATTTAGGTGCTGTAATCTAAACTCATTTATTTCTATAATTGCCTTGTAATGTTTTCATTTCCTGTTCTGTCCAGATGTTACCATATCCCAGAATTCCAAGCGGAGAAAGCTCACTCATCGCCATATTGGAACACCCAAGTGATGGGTGTCTCAATATGGAAACTGCTGCTGGTACCAACTTATTGCGCGGTACCACAGCGGAACACCGTCACACCACACACACACTCTATACACCGTACGCACCACACTCGCACTCTCACAGTCACACACTCACGCAGCCTCTTGCGCGGTACCACCAGCGGAACACCGTCGCAAGCACGCTGTCGCGGGTATCAGCCGAATGATTCACTGACTGCCGCCATCTTTTACAGGAGGAGTGCATGCACAGTTTTAATGTGACCGACACTATCTGTCTGCACAAAGATGGCGGAGGTCTGATTTACTGCGCCTGCGCGAATTATGCGCAAGTGCAGTGAATCATTCGGCTGATCCCGGCGGCAGATGCGCGACGTGTCTACAGGCAGAGGAAGCCGGTCACATTAAAGGGGTTTTCCCACGAACGAAAGTTCATTTTAAAAATGGATTGTGTCTGACCATGTACAGAGCATACTACATGTCCTGGGCAGGTGAGGAAGCAAAAGACAATACTGACATTACAGCAGGGGATCACAGTGGATTCATTTTGTGAGGTAAAATATTTCACTGACTGTTTTTAAAATGTTTTTACCTCACAAAATGTATCCTCTGCGATCTCCTGCTGTAATGTCAGTATTGTCTTTTGCTTCCTCCCCTGTCAGGAGCTGTGGTATAGCACATGGGGTACACAGGTCAAAGAAGAGATCGCATGAGAGGAGAAGACAGCAGATGGGGGAGAGAGAAAGTGCACAGGGGTGAGAGAGACAGAACACAGGGGGAGACAGCTCCAATGGGGCAGAACATGAGGGAAGAACACAGCACAGGAAGGAGAGAGACAGCAGACAAGGGGGATAGCACATGGGGTAGACAGGTCAAAGAAGAGAGCACAGACAGGAGAAGTCAGCACATGGGGAAAGAGAGTGGATAGGTGGGTGAGCACATGGGGGGGAGAGATTCTCAACGCTGCAAAGCCTGCCTCCATTGTGACATTACCGCCCTCCTGATGCGATAGCGTCGGGACTCCATCTAGTTTATAATATGTTTGCATTAAAAATTCCCTACTGTTCAATTTTTTCCCTACTTCCTATGTGACAACGCTTCATTTGAGAATCCCTGTGCATCTTTGGGATACGAAGCGTCATTAGGGGACAAAGGTTTCGGTCACTGCACTTCCCTGAAATGAAGAATCATCAGTGATGCTCGTTTCAGGGGAGGGGATAGTCCTTGCTCTGTCCCTGTACACAATCACAGCACATTCTGTGTTGCAGGCTCAGCTCAGCAGTAACAAGCTGGCAACACAGAGGACAGCGGACTGTCAGTGCGCGGTGCCAGGGTACCCAGTGATAAGAGACCAGCACCGTCCCCCACAAGCGATGTCACTTGCGCGAGTGGCCACGGGGCATTCTGACACCGCGATCTGACAGTGCGCTATCAGGTCCGTTGATATCCAACCTTTTAGGCATGCACACATATGGTCGTCCACACTTGTGCGCTGCAAAGAAGCCAAAAATGATGGGACACTGCTGGAACAGAGACCAGTCCAAAATGACTCCATCTGCCCCATTATAGTGAGTGGTTCCATTGGGCGTTTTGCCTGAATTGCCGTTTTTGGCCATCTACATGAAACTCCGAACAAAGAACTCAGCGGAAAGCATAGGATAAATGTGAACAAAGCCTTATTCCGATTTTTGAGAGGTAGAATGAACAAATAGACAGTAGTACAAGAATAGTTTATTTTAGTGCAGTTCACCGTGTGGTATAAGTGATGACTGATTTATTCTTCAGGTCAGTACCAGATTTATATTGTTTTTTTTTTATGTTTTACTTCTATCATACAGTAAAAAAAGTTTTTCCGTTTCTATATTTGGAAAGCAGTAACTTTTTTATAATTTTTTTTAGAAAACAGAGCTGTAAGAGGGCTTATTTTGTGCCCGACAAGTTGAAGATTTTTTAGGTGGGATACATAACATATGTAGATCGCTTTTTATTCAGATTTTTCAGATGCCGAATGAACAAAAATAATTCAGTTATTGTTTTATATATAGTTTTTGCACAGTTCACTGAGCAGTAAAAGTGATAAGACCGATTTATTATTCAGGTAAGTACAATTACAGAGATTTATATTTTTTTATGCTTAGCTATTTTCACACATTAAAAATAATATTTTGCAAAAATTAATTTATTTGCATCGCCATATTGTGAGAGCTGTAACTTATTTTTTGCTGAATGAACCATAATAGGGCTTGTTTTTTGTGGGATGATTTGGTGTTTTTATTTGTACCATTTTATCTTTACACATGGCGTTTTGTTTTCTTTTTATTCAGTTTTTTCTGAGTCAGTATGATGAAAAAGCTAAATTTTTTGAGTGTTTTGTGTTTTTTTTTTATGGCTTTTGCTGTACGGAATACATAACGTGACAGTTTTATAGATCGGGTTGTTCTGGACGCAGCAATACCAACATTTAAAAGCTCATAAAAGCTGCATTTTTAGTGACAAAATGGATTTTATGTGCACTTTCTTTGTGTTTTTTTTTTTTTATTTTTTTTTCCACTTTTTTACTGTTTCACTTAGTCCCACTGTGGGACATGAATATTGTTTTCTTTGATCACTGTTCTTGTGATTTGCAGTAATTGAGTACTGCTGTGTAGCCCTGGTACACAATATCAGGAGGATGAGTGGAGAGGTAACAGTTAAGGGCTCTTCATAATATCACGTACACTTCGGACACACCCAGCAGGGGTGTGGAGGGGAGTGATTCATTCAGTCAGTGTCCAGTCTTCAGAGAGAACGGTCTAGCCTGGACTTGAGGAGAGGAAGAGATCCAGTCTGAGCCTGTTTAGCAGTTCAGAAAGTGGAGGCCAGTAAGGGCGAGATATAGATCACCTCAGCCTGGTCAGAGCTGTGCCCCACTGGAAAACGGACTGGGATATCTATTAAGAGTTGAGCAAATCGAAGGGCAAAGTGGAAGAGAGCAGAGAAGTGCCATAGATATAGGATACCTGCACATTGCTACCGGTCACTGGAGACCGAAGGATCACTAAAGCTCCACGCTTAGTGGTAAGAAAACCAGAGACTTACCGGACCTTAGGTAGCGGCAAGCAGCCCCGAATAGTCAGTACGTAACTGGGGTCAGAGGGAGTGAGGACCTTGAGTCAGTGCACGACAAGATAGGAATTCAGCTTTCTCACAGGAAGGCTCCAACCACAAAACTGACCGGCAGAACAGCTTTGGAATAGCTGGAATTATAGAGGGAACTACGCTTCAAGCTGGTTGGACTCATCACCATTGGAAAAGTAAAGGAGGCCCCTAACTTGCTTAACCGTTGCCTCAAAGCTCATCCTCCATCAACCCCATCAGCCTCCCTGGGACCTGCCTGACCATCTTACAAGTAAAGGTATGGAAAGACGCTGACAGTGTGAGACTGAGTTATTTATTTGCATGCCTGCACAACCCTGCTTTAACTACCGACCTGAGGGAAGAGTCCTACCTGTAGGGGACCCGACATCTAGCTGCCTCACCATCCCCTCAGAGCTCTACAGCAGCGCTGGTATAAATTACCAGAAGACTACAGGTGGCGTCACGAACTGTATATAAATCTATCCCCTGTAAATATTCCCCCAACATACGCCAGACCGCTAGGGCCACAGACCGAGCCACCGCTACCTGTGACAATCCCCATAGACTTCCATGGGCTCGGCTCTGAGTACCCCATTGCCCTGGTAACCCACAATTGTGGTGGCGGGTCGACACAAAACTTTGGCGTCACGAACAGGATGCGAAACTCGCAAAATTGCGAGCCCTGTGTGCCTATGGAGTTGTTTTTGTGAAAAGGACTGTTTGCACTTTTGGCGCCAAAAATCGCCATCTTTGTCGCCATATTCGCGCCCTCAGGCGCTGGAGAAGAAGGTGGGCGTACCTTCGTGGGCGTGTACCCCCCTGTGGCGCGAAGAAAATGCCTGCCCTCTCAAAGTGCTATTACAACATGCGATCCTGCCCTACAGCAAAGGAGGTCCGCCTCCTCTTCACCTTCCCTGCGAGGAGGAGGAGACGCAAACCCCGCCTCCACGGAAGAGACCGGATGTCTCTGGAGGAAGAAGAAAGAATCTTCTGGAACATCATGGAAGCAGGACGTGTGCAGCCGAGCAGGGAAGCGGAGGAAGGCAGGCCCCGTGCCCCAGCCAAGCTGCCACCAGCACCGGAGTCATCCGTGGTCCTGCACCTGCAGCAAGCATTGCTGGAAGTTAAAGAGGAAAATGCACGACTAAGAGAGATGATTTCGCCACAACCTGGATTTGAAGAGATCGAGAGACGCCGGCGTACCCTGGAGCAGCGGCGGCTGTGGGACGCGGTGTTCTCCCCCTTCGATGATCCCCTACGTCTGGAGTTACCAAAACTTCTGCTGCCCAAGGCAAAGGAGCAACCGGAGGCTGCCCCCGAAAGTACCAATCCTGATCCCACCGGTGAAGCGGTGGAGGCGAAGGAGGTTGAGGAGGTACCGCCAGTTCCGGAACGCCCGCCCGGCCAGGAGGCCGCAGCAGATGATCGATCCCCGATAGGGACACCGGAGGAAACCCAGCCGTCTGTGATGGAGCGGCGACAGCAGCAGGTTAGTGCGTTCCCAACTGAGCCATTGCGCACACCTGCTTCCTGCTCTGCATCATACCAGCATTGTGCGTCCTATTCCGCATCGCTACCTGCGACCATTTCTGCATCGCAAAAGTCTGATGCGATCTCAATTGAGCCACTACAAAAGCCTGCTTTTTGCCCAGTATCTTATGCTGCAGCAGCGTCCCCAGAGGAGGACGGGCCCTGCGGCCTAGAGGACCGGAGTGAACCGGCCCTGCAGGTAACCAGCGATGATGACACCCTGCTGGAACCCCCGACATCCCCACCAGCCCAGTGCACACCAGCCACACAGACCCCGATGGTGGAGTCGATGATCTTGGTGCTGGGCACTGGGCCCAGGAATAGGAACGGTCCTGTGCGATCACCGCATTGTTCCAGCCCCCGGGGTGGAAAATATATTTGAAGTCATTAAACAGTAAAAGAAAAACCGGTGAGATCCAGATAGGGTCTACCATAAGTAATGTTGTAAAAAGTTTAAGAATGTTTGCCAATTTTTGCACAAGTTAAATGAGTATATAGTATATTTACATATTGCCAAAAGTAGAAAGCCCGGCTGGGTAAACAGAGAAAAAGTTTTGCACTTATTATTATTATAATGTGATATAATATGTGTCGTTTTGCTAACAATGGACTCAGAGGTTGAGGACTGTGCCAGCCCAGAACTTACTTGTATATAGTTGCGCTTCGGTGCCTTATCTTGGTTTTACATAAAACCATCACAACTACCTCTGAACGTAAAACCCGTGTGGTGTGGCACTGAGTGAGGTCTGCATCCAGATGTCCTGCAGCCCACCCAGGACCCACGTTGAAGGTTTGGTGCGGGTCCTTCACAAGAATACTGTGTATTTATTGAATGTTTTGAGGCTTTAATACTTTTGTATTTTTCTATAATCAATGTGTTGTTTGCAACGTTCAAGACATCCTTACCTCCCGGATGGGACGAATTAATGTTTAATGTTGATTTAAATGCATAAACAAATTGTCTCTTTATATTTTACAGCCCGGGAGTGCTGTTGTTTACCATGGGGGAATGTGTAGCCCTGGTACACAATATCAGGAGGATGAGTGGAGAGGTAACAGTTAAGGGCTCTTCATAATATCACGTACACTTCGGACACACCCAGCAGGGGTGTGGAGGGGAGTGATTCATTCAGTCAGTGTCCAGTCTTCAGAGAGAACGGTCTAGCCTGGACTTGAGGAGAGGAAGAGATCCAGTCTGAGCCTGTTTAGCAGTTCAGAAAGTGGAGGCCAGTAAGGGCGAGATATAGATCACCTCAGCCTGGTCAGAGCTGTGCCCCACTGGAAAACGGACTGGGATATCTATTAAGAGTTGAGCAAATCGAAGGGCAAAGTGGAAGAGAGCAGAGAAGTGCCATAGGTATAGGATACCTGCACATTGCTACCGGTCACTGGAGACCGAAGGATCACTAAAGCTTCACGCTTAGTGGTAAGAAAACCAGAGACTTACCGGACCTTAGGTAGCGGCAAGCAGCCCCGAATAGTCAGTACGTAACTGGGGTCAGAGGGAGTGAGGACCTTGAGTCAGTGCACGACAAGATAGGAATTCAGCTTTCTCACAGGAAGGCTCCAACCACAAAACTGACCGGGCAGAACAGCTTTGGAATAGCTGGAATTATAGAGGGAACTACGCTTCAAGCTGGTTGGACTCATCACCATTGGAAAAGTAAAGGAGGCCCCTAACTTGCTTAACCGTTGCCTCAAAGCTCATCCTCCATCAACCCCATCAGCCTCCCTGGGACCTGCCTGACCATCTTACAAGTAAAGGTATGGAAAGACGCTGACGGTGTGAGACTGAGTTATTTATTTGCATGCCTGCACAACCCTGCTTTAACTACCGACCTGAGGGAAGAGTCCTACCTGTAGGGGACCCGACATCTAGCTGCCTCACCATCCCCTCAGAGCTCTACAGCAGCGCTGGTATAAATTACCAGAAGACTACAGGTGGCGTCACGAACTGTATATAAATCTATCCCCTGTAAATATTCCCCCAACATACGCCAGACCGCTAGGGCCACAGACCGAGCCACCGCTACCTGTGACAATCCCCATAGACTTCCATGGGCTCGGCTCTGAGTACCCCATTGCCCTGGTAACCCACAATTGTGGTGGCGGGTCGACACACTGCAGTACCGGAGACCTGTCAATTGTTCACTGACTCAGCGGTTAGACCTTGTTTACAGACGGGTCTAACAGGCCATCATACCCTGGTGTCATTAGATGACCTCGGGGTGCGATGAAATTATCACCATCCTCGATTATAAACACGGAGGGTCGATGGTGTTAAAAGAGCTGTTTTGACCACTTAGATGACCCTGTCACGATTGAGAGCATCTAAGGGGCTGATTAGCTCTGATTGATTCCAAAACCCGTTGGGGCCAATGCAGTATGTTGTCAGATGTCAAATACATGGGATTTTCACCTGGTGGGGGGTGTTTTAAACTTAATTCTCAGTGCTGTGAAATAGGGCCGCTGAGGATTATGGTCCCTTAATAGTAGACGTGAAAAGGTGTATCGGCTGTTGTTAAGGGGTTAAAAGTGCAAACAAAAGGTATACACTCCATGTATGCTCTTCATCATATAGCATGCTTCAATTACATATTCACAGCAGGGTGCAGAAAGGGTTTCATACAGTGGGTACGGAAAGTATTCAGACCCCTTTTAATTTTTTACTCTTTGTTTCATTGCAGCCATTTGGTAAATTTCAAAAAGTTCTTTTTTTTTCATTAATGTACACTCTGCATGCTATCTTGACTGAAAAACAAATGTAGAAATTTTTGCAAATTTATTAAAAAAGAAAAACTGAAATATCACATGGTCATAAGTATTCAGACCCTTTGCTCAGACACTCATATTTAAGTCACATGCTGTCCATTTCCTTGTGATCCTCCTTGAGATGTTTCTACTCCTTCATTGGAGTCCAGCTGTGTTTAATTTAACTGATATGACTTGATTTGTAAAGGCACACACCTGTCTATATAAGACCTCACAGCTCACAGTGCATGTCTTCCTAGACCTGGCCGTCCAGCCAAACAGCAATCGTGGGAGAAGAGCCTTAGTGAAAGAGGTAAAGAAGAACCCCAAGATCACTGTGGCTGACCTCCACAGATGCAGTAGGGAGATGGGAGAAAGTTCCACAAAGTCAACTATCACTGCAGCTCTCCATCAGTCGGGCATTTATGGCAGAGTGGCCCGACAGAAGCTTCTCCTCAGTGCCAGACATATGAAAGCAAGCAAAGAGTTTGCTAAAAAACACAAAGGACTCCCAGACTATGAGAAATAAGATTCTCTGGTCTGTTGAGAGGAAGATAGAACTTTTTGGTGATAATTCTAAGTGGTATGTGTGGAGAAAACAAGGCACTGCTCATCACCTGACCAATACAATCACAACAGTGAAACATGGTGGTGGCAGCATCATGCTATGGGTGTGTTTTTCAGCTGCAGGGACAGGACGACTGGTTGAAATTGAAGGAAACATGAATGCGGCCAAGTACAGAGATATCCTGGATGAAAACCTCTTCCAGAGTGCTCTGGACCTCATATTTGGCCGAAGGTTCACCTTCCAACAAGACAATGACCCTAAGCACACAGCTAAAATAAAAAGGAGTGGCTTCAGAACAACTCTGTGACCATTCTTGACTGGCCCAACCAGAGCCCTGACCTAAACCCAATTGAGCATCTGTGGAGAGACCTGAAAATGGCAGTTCACCAACATTCACCATCCAACCTGACGGAATTGGAGAGGATCTTCAAGGAAGAATGGCAGAGGATCCCCAAATCCAGGTGTGAAAAACTTGTGTAACGCGGTATGTCTGTACCTTGTTTCCCCGGCGTTACTTTGCATGTCTTTGCTTTAACCCTTTGCTCCTTTCCCCCTAACCAGCTGGGATACTGTTGTCGGTTACCTGTATGGATGCTGCTCAGTTCCCAGCTCCGCTGCGTAGCCGTACATGAGTGAGTGTCTCCGCTGCGCTGCATGACCACCCGCATGTGCTGTCCCTGGCTGCCGCTGTAGAAGCTACCCGTCTGTTGCAAGGTCCTTTGCAGTGGTGCATGACTTGCTACGTGTGTTTAGGCTGCAGCCATTGCCGGGTGTCCTTTGCTGTGCTGATTTGTGTCTGGCTCTGCATAGGGTGCGCGGGCCACACCTTCCCTGCTTTTATGAGGAATGGGTGTGTGCTAGAATTGCTGCTCCACTTCTACTCCTACTTCCAAGATGAACCAAGGTTATATCACAGAAAGTCAGGTAGCAAAGAGTCACAGTCACTGGGCACAGGGTTCATGACACAGGAGGACTTCAGGAACATAACACAGCAGACACAGTTCAGACAGAGTCAGGTACAGGAGCAGATCCAGGATCAAGGATTCAAGAAACAAGACACAATAGGAACAGGCCTGGATATGCAGCCTCCTGGAAAGGCGATCTGGGTATTCTGCCCCCAGAGCAGGCGGAAAAACAGGACACAAACGGATCTGGGTATTATGCCCCCAGAGCAGGTGGAAAAACAAGACACAAACGGATCTGGGTATTCTGCCCTCAGAGCAGGCGGAAAACACAAGACAGGACAAAGGGTATCAGCTCTCTCAGAACTGATCGCAATCAGAGCAGGAGCTGAACACAGAAACACACATGGCTAGGTTCAGGAACTCAATCCGAAGCTCTGGCAACGCCCCACAGGGCAGGGGAACTTTATATAGGGCTAGGTTCAGGAACTCAATGCGAAGCTCTGGCAACGCCCCACAGGGCGGGGGGAACTTTATATAGGAGCTGCCTCACAGCGATGGGCTGGAGCAGCAATTCTAGCACACATCCATTCCTCATAAAAGCAGGGAAGGTGTGGCCGCGCACCCTATGCAGAGCCAGACACAAATCAGCACAGCAAAGGACACCTGGCAACGGCTGCAGCCTAAACACACGTAGCAAGTCATGCACCACTGCAGAGGACCTTGCAACTTACGGGTAGCTTCCACAGCGGCAGCCAGGGACCGCACATGCGGGTGGTCATGCAGCGCAGCGGAGACACTCATGCATGTACGGCTATGCAGCGGAGCTAGGAACTGAGCAGCATCCATACAGGTAACAGACAACAGTATCCCAGCTGGTTAGGGGGAAAGGAGCAAAGGGTTGAAGCAAAGACATGCAAAGTAACGCCGGGAAAACAAGGTACAGACATACCGGCGTTACAACTTGTTGCATCATTCCCAAGACGACTCATGGCTGCACTAGCGCAAAACGGTGTTTTCTACTCAATACTGACCAAAGGGTTTCTCTCTGTTTTTTTCAGTCAACATGGGGTGCAGAGTTTACATTAATGAGAAAAAGTGAACTTTTTTGAATTTACCAAATGGCTGCAATGAAACAAAGAGTGAAAAATTTAAAGGGGTCTGAAAACTTTCCGTACCCACTGTAAGTGGGGTTATGAGTTATACAGACCAAAGGCTGGGGCAATGGATCATGGCCTGCACCCAAAGCTGTGTGCATGCAGAGTAATTAACTGGTAGCTGTCAATGTTACATAACCATCTGGGCTAGAAAATGTGTCCCTGTACGCCTCCACTGGTACATAGGGGTTCAGTGCTTTTATCTTGTGCAGCCACTCCTTCCGTACTCCATAGACAGGACAAGGTAAAACAAGGTTTTTTGAAATATAATTCTAGTTTTACAGAATCATGGATATATCCGATGCAGAGCATATTTGTATCTGTGGGTCAAATTGCAAAAGTTTAGCAGATCTTTCCATATTTCCTGTGGAGTTCTCCGTCAGAAGCGCTCATGGATCCAATTCGTAAGACATATTTGTATTTTATCCCTTTTACTTTATTCTGTTTTTGCTTTTATGCATGTCTGTTAATTCATCTTTTGTAATCTTTTTAAGCACTGTACTCTTTTTGGATATTAAAAAAAAAAGTAATATGTTTGTTCCTTGTTGTTCCAATGTACCCATGATCGTGAGGAGAGAAAATAACTTGGTATTGTTACATTGCAGCCAGAGCAGTGAACCGTTCAGGAGCTTGTGAAAGCTGGGTGTGCATGTGTACCAGTGTATTGCGCTGTGCAGGCGTCTTACTGGCCTGGTAAAACAGCGAGTGGTGGTAACGAAAAGTGTGTTGTGGATGTGTGAACTGGCTGTGTGGCTACTTTACAGTTGTATCCAAAGCACGTGTGTCGTGAGCAAGTGGTGTTCGTGACAAACGGGTTAATGCAAAAACATAAAATATTGATATATTTTGAAGAGATTACCTCAACATCTTCTGTAGGCCCTCACTGTTCCCCGGCCTCCTGGTTTCCTCTTTCTGGGGGTAGGTGTGCTGAGAATTCAGATCAGTTGACCCAATGCTGGCCCAAACTGTGCGCGCTCTGATGCTACGAGTGGAGGCAGCTTTACCGCTGCGGCATCAGAGGAGCACAGGAGCACTGACGCTGGTCGGATTAAACATTGTTGGAAAGAGATTGTAAGCACCGCGCTCCTTGCCTAGGAGACCGGCCACCAATGATAATCTGAAACTGTGGCTGGTACCCTAGGAAATGAGCAGTAAAGAAAAAAATGAGAACACCTTCCATTTTTAATAGAGAGGATTTTTACTAACAAGTAAACTACAAAGTCGCTTGCTTTTACAAGAAATTTGCAATTTTAACCATTTATGATGAGGATAACCTTTTAACCCCTTAGTGACAGAGTCAATTCGGTACTTAATGACCAAGCCAATTTTTACAATTCTGACCACTGTCACTTTATGAGGTTATAGCTCTGGAACGCTTCAACATATTCCACCAATTTCAATTTTAAGAATGTTTTTTCGTGACATATTGTACTTCATGCTAGTGATAAAATTTCTTCGATATAACTTGCATTTATTTATGAAAAAAAATGTAAATTTGGCAAAAATTTTGAAGAAGTTCAATTCAAGAAGTTTAATTAACCCTACAGGTGCTTCACGAGAACAAAAGCAATGTGCGTGGAAGGAAAAAATGAACATTTTACTTTTATCACCAAAAATTTCCTTTGGAATTTTTTTTTTCATTTTCACAAGGGTATCAGGAGAAAATGGACCACAAAATTTGTTGTGCAATTACTCCGGAGTACACCGATACCCTATATGTGGGGAAAAGCCACTGTTTGGGTGCATGGCAGGGCTCAGAAGGGAGGGAGCACCGTTTGACTTTTTGAAGGCAAAATTGTCTGGAATCAATGGTGGCGCCATGCCGCGTTTGGAGACCCCTGATGTACCTAAACAGAGGAAACCCCCCAATTCTAACTCCAACCCTAACCTCAACACACCCCTAACCCTAATCCCAACCCTATCCATAACCCTAAACACAACAGTAACCCCAACACACCCCTAACCCTAATCCCACCCCTAACCATAACCCTAACCACAAACCTATCCCTAACACACCCCTAACACTAATCCCAATCCTAACCGTAATGCCAACCATAACCACAACCCTAACCCTAACTTTAACCCAACCATAACCCTAACTGTAGCCTAACCCTAACTTTAGCCCAACCCTAACTTTAGCCCAACCCTAACTTTAGCCCAACCCTAACTTTAGCCCAACCCTAACTTTAGCCAACAACCCAAACTGTAGCCCAACCCTAACTGTAGCCCAACCCTAACTGTAGCCCAACCCTAACTTTAGCCCAACTCACTTTAGCCCAACTCACTTTAGCCCAACTCTAACCCTAATGGAAAAACAGAAATACATACATTTTTTTAATTTATTATTTTTAGCTAACTAAGGGGGTGATAAAGGGGAGTTTAATTTACTATTTTTTTTATTTGTCATTGTGATAGGGTCTATCACAGTGATCAAAATGAACCAATAAGAATAATTTCCTATTGTTGCCAGGTGCCGGCCGGCAGATCTCGGAGGCCACATTGCGCACGCCCCCGCCATTTTCTCCCAGATGAAAAAGTCAGTGGCTCCGGGGACTTCACGGGGTTTGCAGGGACAATGGAGGTACCGTGGGGGGATCAGGGTAGAGAAAAATCACATCAGAGGAGAGAAAAAATAAATGGAAAAGCAAATTTTTTTTTTGCGGCCGCCTTTATACCGTTAATAACGGCGTTACACTGGAGTCGGTAAAAACCGAGCCAAATCATGTTCTCTGGAGAAATTTAGACTCTGGGGGAGCTATACCCTTTTTCCTCAGAGCCGTTAACAAGCGGCACTGTGGTTTATGTACCCTTAACTGCCGCCGTTAAAAGGCGTATCAGCTGTTATTAAGGGTTAAGATAACCCTTTCTGAAGCACTATTCAGCCCTTCAAAAGTCATATATTTTTGACCAACAGACAACCACTGAAATGGGATATTTTAAACTCTGCAGGACTACAAGTGCTTCTCACTAAATTAGAAGATCATCAAAAAGTTAATTTATTTTGGTTCTTCAATACAAAAAGTGAAACTCCTATTATATAGAGTCATTACAAACAGAGTGATCTACAGCCAATGAAAATCTAAAAGTCATTATGTCAGTAAATTAGAATACTTCATAACAACCAGCTTGAAAAATGATTTTAAAATCCATAATGTTGGCCTACTGAAATGTATGTTCAGTAAACACGCTAAATACTTGGTCGGGGCTCCTTTTGCATCCATTACTGCTTCAATGCGGCGTGGCATGGAGGCGATCAGCCTGTGGCACTGCGGAGCTGCTATGGTAGCCCAGGAAGCTTCATAACAACCTTCAGCTCATTTGCATTGCTTGGTCTGGTGTCTCATCTTCCTCTTGACAATACCCCATCTATGGGGTTAAGATCAGGGGAATTTTCTGGCCAATCAAGCATAGTGATACTGTTGTTTTTAAACCAGGTATTGGTACTTTTGGCAGTGAGGACAGGTGCCAAGTCCCGCTAGAGAATGAAATTTCCATCTCCAAAAAGCTTGTTGGCAGAGGGAGGCATGAAGTGCTCTAAAATTTCCTGGTAGACGGCTGTGCTGACTTTGGTCTTGATAAAACACAGTGGACCTACACCAGCAGATAACATGGCTCCCCAAACCATCACTGATTGTGGAAACTTCACACTAGACCTCAAGCAGCTTGGTTGTGTGCCTCTCCACTCTTCCTCCAAACTCTGGGGCCTTGATTTCCAAATGAAATGCAAAATGTACTTTCATCTGAAAACAACACATTGGACCTCTGAGCAACAGTCCATTTTTTTTCTCCTTGGCCCAGGTAAGACGCTTCTGGCGTTGTCTATTGGTCATGAGTGGCTTGACACAAGGAATGTGACACTTGCAGCCTATGTCCTAGATACGTCTGTGTGTGGTGGCTCTTGAAGCAATGACTCCAGCAGCAGTCCACTCCTTGAGAATCTCCCTCAAATTTTTGAATGGCCTTTTCTTAACAATCCTTTCAAGGCTGCAGTTATCCCGGTTGCTTGTGCACCTTTTTCTACCACACTTTTTCCTTCCACTCAACTCTCCATTAATATGCTTGGATACAACACTCTGTGAACATCCAGCCTCTTTAGCAATGAACTTTTGTAGCTTACCCACCTTGTGGAGTGTGTCAATGACAACCTTCTGGACATCTGTCAAGTCAGCAGTCTTCCCCATGATTGTGGGGCCTACTGAAACAGACAAATGGACCTTTATAAACGCTTAGGAAGCCTTTGTAGGTGTTTTTGTTAATTATTCTAATTACTGAGATAATGACTTTTGGGTTTTATTGGCTATAAGCCATAATCATCAACATTAACAGAAATAAACGCTTGACATACATCACTCTGTTTGTAATGACTCTATATGAGTTTCACTTTTGTTTTGAAGAACTAAAATAAATGAACTTTTTGATGATATTCTAATTTAGTGAGAAGCACTTGTATGCATGCGTAACAAATTCTATCGAAAATAGACCCTAGGTAATAGTAGGCACGCCAGCTTGCCATTTTTAGACAGGTGCACTGTAAGACAGTGTCAAAAATTACGCACAATCCTGGTTTATGTCTGTTAACCTCTTGTCTCCTTTTTGGTCCCAGATTTTAGTGGCAGTTCTGTTAAGCACAGAGTTATCTAAATCAGATTGGTTATTGGATATGCACTGACAGCAAACCGCACAGAACAACTGTTGGTGTGTAATGTATTCCTAACAACCAGTCTGCCTTAAAGGGGTTGTTTGTTCTAAAACTATAAATCTGCAGTCACTCTTTATGACTACAGACTTGTTAATCTGCACATTGCGCACAATGCTCGCTGTGAGGATTCTCCAGTGCTGTCAGAGAGCGGTCATGTGACCACAAATATGCAATGTGTGTACTTCCAGCCATATTCCAACTAATCTGTATCTGGCAGCGCTCAATACACTTGAGAGCAGCCGGATACAGTCTAGTCCGTACTTGACCGTACTGTATCTATGCATATTTGCAGTTATGCCCCTCCTCACCTGGGGCCAGCACTGGGGAATCCTCACAGTGCTCGGTGCGTGCAGAGTGGTGATTCAGAAGTGCATAGTCACATGGAGTGACTGCAGACTTTTAGTTTTAGACTGGACAACCCCTTTAAATATACCAGCTCTAAAGCTCTAAGCATTACAATCATTGTAATAAGATGATATGCAGTCTAATACAAATTAGGTGATTCTTTATCTCAGGCTGCTGTGGTATTACAGTAATTTTGTCTGCAAATTTAATTTTATGTAATTTATGTAATTTAATTTATTTTTGTAATTTTATGTAATTTAATTTATTTTAAATGCAAATTTAATCATTTTGAACACCTTGGTATTCTCTGTTATTAATTTCTTTGAAATGTGTTTTTATTTAAATTATGATACATACACAATATAATTGGGCAGCACGGTGGCTCAGTGGTTAACACTGCAGCTTTGCAGCGCTGAGGTCCCACGAAGGACAAAATCTGCAAGGAGTTTGTATGTTCTCCCCATGTTTGCGTGGGTTTCCTTCAGGTACTCTGGCTTCCTCTCACACTTCAAAGACATACTGATCGGGAATTTAGATTGTGAGCCCCAATGAGAATAGTAATGATAATGTCTGTAAAGCCCTATGGAATTAATGGCGCTATATAAGTGAGTAAAATAAATAATGTACTTAAAGGGTAACCATACTGTCTAGTAACATTCAAGAATTAGTTAGCTCACTGACAGAAGCAGTAAAGGTTTGGAGGAAATTATAGAGCACTTAGGTTAAGCTGTGTAGATGTGAATACAAATCTGGAGTGAGTTAACAAAGACTTGTTAGAAAGCTCATCACAATCTTCCTATGTCTCGCTCGGCTCTTCACTTCTTCTCGGTCCTCTCCACAGAGTATAATTCGCTATGTAATCTGGTAGCTCACTGTGCTGGTAGTTTTCCTTGTCTTGAGCAAGGCCTGAGTTGAGATTTTTTTTTTTTCAAAGTGATTGACAAATTCAGGAGATGGGAGGACATGAAGTGTCTCATGAATGGAGAAAGAAGCCGAGTTTGGTAACTTATATTACAAAATTTCATGCGCTCTCATTTACTACTGATTTATGCAAAGTTTGTAAAAAGTACAGCTCTCAAATAGTTATGGACAGCCCTTTTACATGCATTGCAATAGGGAACCTGCAGATTCTATGAGTCACAACAGAGATCTGCTACCTAGAAAGACTCCCAACTCCATGGCCTACAACATACAATTTTATTCATTATAAGAAATGGTAATAAATGGTGGAAACCTAATCATATTAAAAAGAAATCAAATTCATTTCAGATGTAATTTAGAACATATATTTCTTCATCCTTTGCATAAATCTGATTTGCCTTTTTAATTACACAGAATGTTTTTTTCTATTAATATTCCTCCAGAAATGACCAAACCTGCTTTAGTATTGCCCTCTGCGTTACAGATGACACATCCATACTTAAGAGAATTGATAATGAGCATCGCTTTGCTCATTACAGATATTATTCCCACTTGTTTCTTGACCTCGGCACTGTATGTGACACGGATGGCGATTTGATTTTATCTGGACATCTGTGGTCTTCATATAACCTCAGTTACGGGTCACGCTCCCATAATTGGTTATGCCTGGTCCTCACAGAAGACATTTTTTCAAGCCACGTATAATTTGCTGCTGTCAGCATCCATTCAAAAGGTTTAACTTGGCTAGTATATCATAGATTACATGTAAACGTCATTATCTTTTGTTGAGGAGGATAAACACGTATTGAAAGCTGGGCAGACATCTCCTGTTTCTACTGTTTCGAGTCTGATGTTGCAAGTCACATATTTGTAGAAAGGGCACACCTTAAGGTACGTTCACACAGTTATTATGAGGCAGAATAATCTGACATTTTTTCAAGAGGAAAACACTTCAGGAATCAGTGCTGGTATTTTTTGTTTTTTTGTGCTATATTTTTGAAGTTTTACCAAAATTTTTAAAGCGTTTTCCCCCCACTTTTTTGACTTGACAATGTCAAGTTTGGACCTGAATCCACTCTTTTTTTCTACAACAATGTTTTCAAAACATTGTTGAAAAAAAAATGTACAAAAAAATTAACCATAAGAAGAGCAAAGTGGATTTTCCATTGAAATGAATAGAGTACGTAAAGCGCACGTGAAGTGGTTGAGATGTGGATTTTGGAGGTTATTAACTTCAAAATCCTTGTTAAAAATACAACAAATATTATTATTTTGAGTGATCTAACAGAAAATATTGAATATTAAAGTGAGGGACAACAATTAATTGCAAAACATCAAATTATGGCCAAAAAAAAAAAGCATAGATTTCAATCCTGGCTACTATACCTGGCAATGAGGACCTTTCTTGAGGAGATTGATCACATTTTGGGAGATCTTTAGAAGTGAAGGGTGATTGTCTAAATTTATCTTCTGAAAAAAATGGGCTAAAAGAAAAAAACACAATTATTACACAAATAACTGTTGGACCAATTTTATAGAGGTCTACTGGAAATTTCTATTGCTGAGAAAATTCGCCAATTTCACTGCTGGATTCTCAATTATACAAATCATTAACTATATAGCGCAGTATATTTTCTTTATTTCACCTTTATAGAATTGTAAAATTAAAACACAGGTAGACGCCAATGGAGCCATTGCGTTTCCCCAGGTAAAGCCGCTTCAGGAAAATGTTGGCGGTCATGTTCCTGAGCTGGCTATGTCGTCGTTACTGCGGAAGTTGCCCGAATAATGGGAATGTCACTTCTTTTAACCACTTTTTGAAAAAAACACTGAAGCGATTAAAAGAAGTGAAATAAGAAGTAACTTGCTCAGCACTTATGGGGCAGTTTTGCCGCGCTTTGTCTGCACATACCCTTAGGGTATGTTTCCATGGGAAATATGTGCCGTGGAATTTCTACATCGAAAAAACAGCAGCAGCAAAGAATGCAGGATTTAGTTCTGGAAATGTGGCATATTTGCTGTATATTCTCCTTCAGTAATGGATAAGGTGAGATCCCCACATAGAATAATATTCTGCCGTGTTGGTCGTTTAACTCTGCAAATTTTCTCTGTAGGATGCAGATGAGATTTTGTAAAATCTCATGAAAGAAATGGCTACTCTGATATGCAGCAGACTTTCCACCCAGAAAACCTGCATGGAAAATCCACTAGAAATTCACCACTTATGCACAGATGGACACCCTTTCTATTATTACATGTGAGTTTGATCCTATTGAGAAATATATTATGTACATATATACACACACACTACTAATTTGAATGTATGATAAATGTATATATATAAATATATAAAAATACATACATCATACATACTCGACACTGTACATACATATATAGATTTGTAATATTTTGGTGAATATGGGATATTTTATGTAAAAATTAAACAATTACCTGGTTGTTCTGATAATGTTTGACTTGTTATGATTGTTTTCTTTGCTGACTTTCTCTGTAATATAAATCACAAGAAAAGTTACAAGTTTTTGGGCAATCTCTGCTCCTTCCATTATTCTGTAAATCTGTTATTTCAGTATTCTCTCATTGATGTTGCTACCATGAGCATTAATCTTCTTCTCTAGGAAAGCTCATTACAATCTATGAACCTTAGGGGTTAACATATAGCTCATTTCAAAATACAAAAAAAAGTCTCCCCTCTGGGAGACATCTAAATTAAAAAAATGGTGTCTGCAATTTTATAGAACCTAATATCACAGCCAGGAGGGTAAGCAAAGGACCCTAAAAGGTACATCCTTTTCAGTACCTAAAAAAAAAAAAAATATAGTGACTGCCCTAAAAAAGCCGACCTATGTTGTAACCACGCCATCACTTATCACCACATGAAGACCCCCCCACAGGCCGCCCCGGAGCACCCGCCTATCATTAAGGGTGGTTTCACAGACCTGCGTCGGTCTGCGCACGGCCGCCGCTAAGCTCCGCCCCTGGCCGCGCCTTCTCCCGGCGGCTCCGCCTGTGGGTGCATGACGCTGCATGCGACCTGCGTACCCTATCTTTAGCATTGGGTACGCAGGCGTGCGCAGGTATGTGTTTGCCAGCGCATGCGTACTTTTAACGGTGCGCCGAGCGCACTAAAATGCAATATCTTTTGGAAACACCACATTTAGTCAACCACCCAACACAACCTCCTTAAAGAGAATCTGTCACCAGGTTTTTGACACAATCTGAGAGCAGCATGGTGTAGCGATAGAGGCCAGGATTTCAGTGATGTGTCACTTTCTAGGCTGCTTGCTATAATTTTCATAAAATCACAGCTTTATCAGTAGGAGATTATTACTAGAGGACTGGTAAACCTACAGCCATTCAGTCCTCTATATTCATGAACTATGTCTAAACCCACCCCCACCGATTGGCAGCTTTCTGCCTATGCACAGTGTACACAGAAGGATATCTAGCATTCAGAGATTTGCTAGATCTGCGGCAGATAAAATAGTGATTTTATAAAGAATAAAACTCGCAGCCCAGTTAGGGCTTGTGAACACGTTGCAGATTTATCACAGTTTTCTCTACATAGTTGTGTTACAAAACATGAAGGGTTTCCTGATGCCGGCAAAGTGAATGAGAATCCTGACGTTTCTTATTTATGACCTGCAGACTAGGCGCAGATTTAAATCTACAGTTTGTCTTTTCTTTCAGCGTTTCTTCATACTAATGAGTGGGGAAACATCTGCACCAAAAACACAAGTAAAAAAGTGGAAAAAAAAATGAACTATTTTAAGCAGCACCTTTCCTGCCAAGAGATGCAGAAATGGTGCAGAAATAACTGCGCCAAATACTGAATGTCTACAAATAGCCTAAGTGACACATCGCTGGAATCAGGATCTCTGCCCCTACATCATGCTGCTCTCAGATTGGGTAGAAGAAATATGGTGACAGATTATCTTTAAGATTTCATACATAGGTTCTTGGTTGTGGCATACTCAATACCCACCGGGACTTTAATTAGCACCGATAAAAGATGGTTGCTTTGCCTTTTTCTGTACCTACCAGCGCTGAGGAGAGATCAGAGTGCATATATAGCAACCTGTCAACCAAATCCTATAGAGACTGTGGCCATTGGGAATTAGCAAACTAGGGTCAAAGGAAGCTTTTTAAATACACACATTTGCCAACTAGGAAGAAAATAGATTTCTTGTTTGCGTCTCCCAGGATTTGTTATTACAGATATCTTGTGTTGCACACAATCATTGATGCTGAGTTGTATCACACAATGATTCTGACCCATCTAAGGTATGTTAACATTCATTAGACAATTGTATAACGGGACCCTGTGCACCAAGAAGGCAAGTTCTGGTTCCGCACACTGCTATATGTCATCAGAATCACATACATCAAGATTCCACGAGTTTGACATTAAAGACGCCACTATAAATTGGTATATTACCTGACAATTTGAAGAGGAGTTCTGAAGCCATCTTCACAGAGATGTCTTGGCTGAACAGGTTCCCCTCGGGAATAACTCTGCACTCTGGCATCTTCTGCAAGGGCTCGTTTTTTTCTTGCCTTAATAAAGTGCTGTAACCAATGTTTTGTCTGGGGAGACGGAAGAGTCAGGGATGTCAACCTCCATGGGTTCTTCTTTAATCTTCACAGTCTGCGCATCCTTACAACTTTCAGCTACACAGGGATGCAGAAAGAAATTCAATTACAAACTGCACCTTACTGAAAAAAAAACAACTGTATGAATCCGATCTGATCTCAGTGCCTGTATGGTCTAAAATACTGATTCTAAAAAAGACAGCTACAAACATACAATGCTAAACTTTTTATGGCGGAATTCTTCTTTACAAACCGTGAAAATTGTGATTAAACCAATACAAAAATAAACAGTAAAAATAAATGAATAGTTTAACATAAACGTACCTATTTCTTAAATCAGGTTTTTGTGTTACGTTTATTTTTTACAAATTTATGGCAATGTTTTTCTTCTTCTTCCATTATTGTAATGTTTATTAAAAATAAAAATTTTACAACTTTCACACTGGTTGCTTTACAAATGGCGGTTCCAAACGCCAGTCAATGAAACACTCACTGGAGTACATTGCGCCAAATTCATTAACTGGCACAAGCCACTCATTGAACTCGGCTCATTTTCTCAGTGCGTCTCTTTCTGACATAATAAATGTCGGCATTTTCCATGAATCTTGCGGGTGGGAAAAGTCCAGCTCCCTCCCCAACTCCACCCATTTTGGTGGAAACGTGTTAAAACTGGTGTAAAAATGACAAAAGTCACAAAGATTTTGTGTACCTCCATGTGTGAATCGCCACCTAACTCTTTGTTGTTTTAGGACATCCACATGCATTTTTGCCACAATGAACAGGCTCTGATACTAAGCATGAAAACATAGGCTCCGGGTGAAGAAAAATGGCAGCAGGTGCTCTGGACTTATGAGTCAAAATCTGAAATATCTGGCTGTATTAGAAGGCAGTTTGTTTACCGAAGGATTGAAGACCGATGAAATCAGCGTTTGCAAGCAATAGTGAAGCATGGTGGAGGGTCTTTGCAAGTTTGGGGCTGCATTTCAGAAAAGGAGTTGGGTCTTTAGCCAGGAGATTAATGGTACCCTCATTGTTCAGAAATACAGGCAGATACCTATGCATTGTGCAGCACAATCAGTGAGGTGTCAGATTCCAAATTTAATTTGCAGCAGGACAACGACCCAAAACATACAACTAATGTCATTTTCAGAGTAAAGAACAAAGAATTGTGGAAGTGATGATATGGCCCCTACAGAGCCCTGACCTCAACATCGAGTCTGTGTGGCATCACATAAAGAGACAGAAGGATTTGCACAAGTCTACATTCACAGATGAAGTGTGGTCACTAGTTCTTCAAGAGGCTTGGAACAACCTGTCTGCCGAGTGTCTTCAAAAACTGTGTGCATTGAAGAAAAGATGCTGTTTTGACAACAAAGGGTGGTCACACCAAATATTGATTTGATTTGGATTTTTGTTTATTTTTATAAATTAGCAAAATTTAAAATGACTTAACTATTAACACAACTATTTCTGAAAGCATTCTTACTTGGCAGCATGGATTGTCACAACAGCCAGAGGTCTGCTGAAGACCCCCATGCCTGTCATTATGATCCTCCTGTGAAAGACAGCCCATGGCCGGCGTTCATAGGAAATCATGATTTTAGCTATACATAGCTGGGCTGCTGCACTGCATCTAAGGGGACTGTTAACCGATTTACCCCCGAAAGGAGGTTTGCATGTTAAAGCGCACCTGTCAGCAGGATTGTACACAGTAACCTACACACAGTGTTAGGTCGGCGCCGTTATACTGATTAAAATGATACCTTAGTTGTTTAAATCCGCCTTGTGGTTGTTGTTTAATCTTTATTTTCAGTTTTGAGTTAATGATATGCTCATATTCTGGAGCGGCCTGTGGGGGGTCTTTATGTGGTGCTCAGCTTATGTATTCATCAGTATGGCTTCTGATGGGTCACTGATCCCTCACTGACCTGCCCTCTATTCTACATAATGAATAAATGTACAGGAGCTTCACACTAAATTGGAATATCATCAAAAAGTTAATTTATTTCAGTTCTTAAATACAAAAAGTGAAACTCATATAGTCATTACAAACAGAGTGATCTATTTCAAGTGTTTATTTCTGTTTATGTTGATGATTATGGCTTACAGCCAATGAAAACCTCAAAGTAGTTATCTCAGTAAATTAGAATTAACAAAAAACACCTGTAAAGGCTTCCAAAGCATTTAAAAAGGTCCTTTAGTCTGTTTCACTAGGCTGCACAATCATGGGGAAGACTGCTTACTTGACAGATGTCCAGAAGGCAGTCATTGACACAATCCACAAAGTGGGTAAGCCACAAAAGGTCATTGTTAAAGAAGCTGGCTGTTCACAGATTGCTGTATCCAAGCATATTAACGGAAAGTTGATTAGAAGGAAAAAGTGTGGTAGAAAAAGGTGCACAAGAAACTGGGATAACTGTAGCCTTGAAAGGATTGTTAAGAAAAGGCCATTCAAAAATTTGGCGAAGATTTACAAGGAGTGGACTGCTGCTGGAGTCATTGCTTCAAGAGCCACCACACACAGACGTATCCAGGACATCAGCTACATGTGTCACATTCCTTTTGTCAATCCACTCATGACCAATAGACAACGCCAGAAGCGTCTTACCTGGGCTAAGGAGAAAAAGAAATGGACTGGTGCTCAGCGGTCCAATGTGTTGTTTTCAGATGAAAGTAACTTTTGCATTTCATTTGGAAATCAAGGTCCCAGAGTCTGGAGGAAGAGTGGAGAGGCCACAATCCAAGCTGCTTGAGGTCTAGTGTGAAGTTTCCACAATCAGTGATGGTTTTGGGAGCCATGTCATCTGCGCAGCCGTCTACCAGGAAATTTTAGAGCACTTCATGCTTCCCTCTGCCAATAAGCTTTTTGGAGATGGAAATTTCATTCTCCAGCAGGACTTGGCACCTGTCCACACTGCCAAAAGTACCAATACCTGGTTTAAAAACATAGTATCACTGTGCTTGATTGGCCAGCAAACTCGTTTGACCTTAATCCACATAGAGAATCTATGGAGTATTGTCAAGAGGAAGATGAGACACCAGACCCAACAATGCAGACGAGCTGAATACTGCTATCAAAGCAACCTGGGCTTCCAGAACACCTCCGCAGTGCAACAGACTGAATGACTCCATGCCACGCTGCACTGATGCAGTAATTGATGCAAAAGGAGCCCCGAACAAAGTATTGAGTGCATTAACTGAACATACATTTCAGTAGGATAACATTTCGGATTTTAAAATCAATTTTCAAGCTGGTGTTATACAGTATTCTAATTTACTGAGATAATGAGTTTTGGGGTTTTGTCTGCTGTAAGCCATAATCATCAACATTATCAGAAATAAACACTTGAAATAGATCACTCTGTTTGTAATGACTCTATATAATATATGAGTTTCACTTTTTGTAT
Organism: Oophaga sylvatica; assembly: GCA_033576555.1. Lineage (NCBI taxonomy): Eukaryota > Metazoa > Chordata > Amphibia > Anura > Dendrobatidae > Oophaga > Oophaga sylvatica. The sequence continues at coordinate 182,322,760 of JARQOD010000001.1, read as the reverse complement.
TGAAGAACAGAAATAAATTAACTTTTTGATGATATTTGTCACGATTCCACCCCTCAGTGTGTCTGGGATGCGGTTACTGACAGCTTGGCCATCCAATCTGGTACAGGGGCATGCTGAGCTGTCAGTGTGTTGATTGACAGCTCGACTATCCAATCTGAGACTGTGAGGCATCGGCTGTCTCATGTGTTCCTCATTCCAGTTAATAGCCATGTCACCAGCAAAGCACCCCCACACCATTACACCACCTCCTCAATGCTTCACAATGGGAATTAGGCATGTAGAGTCCAGCCGTTCACCTTTTCTGCATGCAAAGCAGTAATCAAAGCAAAAGGTGGCTACTTTGAAGAACCTAGAATATAAGACATATTTTCATTTGCTTCACACTTTCTTGTAAAGTGTAATGTATAATTCCACATGTGTTAATTCATAGTTTTGATGCCTTCAGTGTGATTCTACAATTTTCATAGTTATGAAAATACAGAAAAATCTTTGAATGAGAAGGTGTGTCCAAACTTTTGGTCTGTACTGTAAGTCTCTGCAGCATGAAGAAATAGTGGTCCCCATATTGTTGCAGGACACCGTATCCCGTGTACTAACCAAATCTGCCTCCCATTTACATACATAGCTGCGTAAGGTGCAATGATAGATGCGGTTTGACAATGAATAGACAATGGGAAGTCGGTCTCTAGAGTGTGGAGATGATTGGAAAATTACATAAAAGCAAATAGAAGGTTGAAGCCAGGCAAGTAGCTTAACAAACAATTATTTTATTTGCTTATATCTGAAGTGTTCGATAGAGAAATCAAGTATTTCAAAAGAAACAAAGCCTGAAGAGGAGAAAAATGAATGCGCTTTTTCAAAGCTATTCACCTGCCACCACTAAAAGGAAGCATGGTCATCTGCGCCTGGTGGGAAGGTCAAATTGTGCCAGAGAGACGAAGGGGAAAGTGGAGAGAGACAAGTTAGCACAAAAATTTAACTGCATCCTACAACTAAAGAAGGTGAAGCATTGACGGGCTCAGTGAGCAAGTACAGAATGTTGGGGGTCCACAGTAGAAAGGTTATAGACAATGGAGATACATGAGGTATTACCAGAAAGACCTATAGAAGCATTACAGTGGTGGAGTGTAATGTAGAGAGTTGCGCTATGGTAGCTGCCTTTTAATAGCGTGAGAGGTTGAGGACTCCGAGGTCACCATCCCGTCTGTGCAATGTCAATGAGAGAAAGGGAATTTGGGGACAACTGAACTTCAGAATATAAGGGTATGTTTCCACGCTGCGTGCTGGCAGCACTTTGGATGCAGAAGATACCCGGCTCCACTCAAAGCGCTGCCGGCTTCTGTAAGCGCGGTGATTCCGCATGTGTTCATTGAGCACATGTGGAATCATAGTAACATAGTTATTAACATAGTTATTAAGGTTGAAGGAAGACTTTAAGTCCATCTAGTTCAACCCATATCCTATCCTAACCTGCCCTAACATGTTGATCCAGAGGAAGGCAAAAAAAACCCAAGTGGCAAACAGTAAGCTTCACATTGGGGAAAAAAAATTCCTTCCCGACTCCACATACGGCAATCAGACTAGCTCCCTGGATCAACGCAGTATCTAGGAAACTAGTGAATATAGCCTGTAATATTATACTTTTCAAGAAAGGCATCCAGTCCCTTCTTAAATTTTAGTAAGGAATCACTCATTACAACATTAGACGGCAGAGAGTTCCATAGTCTCACTGCTATTACAGTAAAGAATCTGCGTCTGTGATTATGGCTAAACCTTCTTTCCTCCAGACGTAGAGGATGCCCCCTTGTCCACGTCACAGGTCTAAGCGTAAAAAGATCATTAGAAAGGTCTTTGTACTGTCCCCTCATATATTTATACATTGTAATAAGATCACCCCAAAGCCTTCGTTTTTCCAAACTAAATAACCCCAAGTGTAATAACCCTTCTTGGTATTGCAGACCCCCCAGTTCTCTAATAACCTTGGTCGCTCTTCTCTGCACCCGCTCCAGTTCAGCTATGTCTTTCTTATACACCGGAGACCAGAACTGCACACAGTATTCTAAGTGTGGTCGCACCAGTGACTTGTATAGAGGTAAAATTATGTTCTCCTCATGAGCATCTATGACTCTTTTAATGCATCCCATTATTTTTTTTGCCTTGGCAGCAGCTGCCTGACATTGGCCACTAAATGTGAGTTTGTCGTCCACCCATACACCCAGGTCTTTTTCAGTGACAGTTTTGCCCAGTGTTTTACAATTAAGCACATAATTATACATCTTGTTTGTTCTACCCAAGTGCATGACCTTACATTTATCCCCATTAAAGCTCATTTGCCATTTATCAGCCCAAGCTTCTAGTTTACATAAATCCTCCTGTAATATAAAATTGTCCTCCTCTGTATTTATTACCCTGCAGAGTTTAGTGTCATCTGCAAATATTAAAATACTACTCTGTATGCCCCCTACAAGGTCATTAATAAATATGTTAAAGAGAAGCGGCCCCAATACTGACCCCTGTGGTACCCCACTGCTAACTGTGACCCAGTCCGAGTGTGCTCCATTAATAACCACCCTTTGTTTTCTATCCATGAGCCAGTTCTTAACCCACTTACACATATTTTCCCCTATCCCCATTGTTCTCATTTTATGTATCAACCTTTTGTGTGGCACTGTATCAAAAGCTTTTGAGAAGTCCATGTACACCACGTCCACTGCGTTCCCTTGGTCCAGTCCTGAACTTACCCCTTCATAAAAGCTTATCAGATTAGTCTGACAAGAACGGTCCCTCGTAAACCCATGCTGATACTGTGTCATGAGGTTATTCAGCCTCAGATACTCCAATATAGTATCCCTTAAAAAACCCTCCAAGATTTTACCCACAGTAGATGTTAAGCTCTCTGGCCTAAAATTTCCAGGTTCAGTTTTTGCCCCCTTTTTGAATATTGGCACCACATTTGCTATACGCCAGTCCTATGGTACAGACCCCGTTATTATGGAATCTTTAAATCACCGCATCCTATCCATAGACAGGGTTATTTATCTTGCGGAGACGGAGCGTGTCCGCAAGATCAATAGACATGCTGCGGTCTGGAAAGACGCACCGCATGTCCGGATACGCAGAGATGCCAGAGACGGCCCTGCACGCATAGTGGAGATGGAATTTCATAAAATCCCCTCCACTATGCTGTAACATCTGGACGCTGCGGCTGTACGCAGCGTCCAATCCGCAGCAAATACTGACGGTTTCCTGACCGTGGAAACATACCCTAAGATATGATACACTTCTTGATACGTAAGAAATATGCAGGGATGGTATCAGCAGGACACGTTAGAGGTAAAGAAGCATTGAGAGTATTGTGATTTTGATGCCATTAATTATACCTAGCCAGAAAGTAGTCAATATAAATCAACTGAACGCTAGAGTGAAAATGGTAGGTAGACTGTAAGAAAGAAATATCAGGTTCAGGTATGAAAACAATCAGGCCACACAACTGAAAATTATTAGCAGTAAGGCCAGAAATACCACCAAAAGCTGTTAGGATAAAAAATACAGTTTAGAGTGGAAAGGGACTGTGTAAATGTAAGCAAGATGACATCGGCGAACAAGCAAAACTTACATGGCAAGCCCGCCTTCTCAGTATCTTAACATCTGAGCAGGACCTGATGGCTGCAAGTGGTTGCATGGAAAGCATAAATAGGAGGGGAGAAAGAGCAGAGCTACAACCAACATGCTGCACTCATGCTGTAGGGTTAGTATAGGGGGCTGAAACCCTATGTAGAAATATAGTCTTAAAACGCAATTTTTTTTTGAAGGGTAGAGTACATATAGTCCCATGATAAGGGATCAAACACTTTAGAAATATCAAGAGAGAAGCAAGGTGAGCACCTTGCGTGAGAAAGCTAAATGAGCCAAATTAACCAATCTGTGGACATTATTGCTAGCTTGGCAATGTGGGATAAATCCAGTTGGATCTCTAAGTATTAAGGATTTGAGGAATGAGTTAAAGGGTTATTTAACAGTGTATGGTTTACATTCCTCAATAAACACTCAATAAAAAGAACTTTTTAACGGGACTAGTTTGGTATCCAGCCTCTTTTGGTATAAAAGGTGCTTGATGTTCTATACCACATTTATGTTTTCCATATATTATTATTTATATTATACCATAATGAGTGACACCATTATACTTGTTATATAATGTATGAAATTAAAAATTAATCTAGAAAATATAAACTGGTCAAAATGTTCAACTCAACTAGTCCAAGTATGCAAATCAAAAATGTGCACGCTAAAGACCTAAAATATAACTTTTATTAGCGTCACTGGAAACAGTGAGACACAGCTGGCATCAATATACGGTATCTAAAAAAGAGAAAAGGATGAGACTAAGAGCAGAATAAATTTACAGAAGATTGGGGAGTGCCACATTTGATTTCTAAATGAAAGGTTTTTCAAAGTGAATTCCACCGTTTGCAATTCATAGGTTCATCCATAAAATCACAACTTTCCATTTTGATATCCACAGTATATCTGACCCGTGTGGACATACTGTACCCTTAAAAATTGTTTTAGCAAACTAAAATCTTAGTCTGCTTAGGTTTCATTAAGTTACTTTAAAAAGGTGATTGTAAAACTCAATTTTATTGGAAACAAAGTCAACGCCTGTCCATATGGGCATATAAAGTTCATACAAGGGAGTCAGCAGTATGAGATAAATAAATAATCTTTATTTTTATATAGCGCTAACATATTCCACAGCGCTTTACAGTTTGCACACATTATCGTCGCTGTCCCCGATGGGGCTCACAATGTAGATTCTCTATCTGTATGTTTTTGGAGTGTGGGAGGAAACCGGAGTACCCGGAGGAAACCCACGCAAACACAGGGAGAACATACAAACTCCTTGCCACTGTTGTCCTAGGTGGGATTCGAACCCAGGACTTCAGCGCTGCAAGCCTGCAGTGCTATCCACTGAGCCACCGTGCTGCCCTAGATCCCCGTCTATCAGTCACAACAGAAAGTTGCTCTTTCAACCAGAAACGTATTTTACCCAGACAGCCATTCATCTATATAGTTTCCATGTAATATTACATTTGCATTGGATAATGCCTACCTAGCTGTAGCTTCCCTGCGGCAAAGTTAGCTAGCCGTATTTTGAAAGGGGTTGTCTTTGATGGGAAAATAGCTATAAGGTTTATATGAAGGTGGTGGGGCATAAAACTGGCAATGTTTCAATTTTTTCCACTTTGCTGCTGCAGTAATAATAATTCCTTACTGAAAATTGGATCTATATTAGGTGGAAATATCGTTTTCAGAATGTCACAAATGGTGACAACGCAAAATTTGTTCAAAGTTCACATTCCTTACAAGAGCTAGTTTTAGGAAGCCAAGATCTAAAAGGCTTTTAAAGTACATTCTTTTCCCTTTAAGTCTGGTGTAGGAACGTTAAGCAGGGTGTTGAGGTCAGCCCTAATGTACCTAGTGTAGCCAGGTTTGCTCTTTTGTCAGCCGGGCAGAAAATAACTTGAAAGCTGACCTCTGTTCCAGTTAAGAAGGCAATTCCATTTCTCTTCACCTTCACAGAGGCCAAAGTGATACGGTGAGATTTCCAAACCATGAATTAAGTCTAGACTGTGTCACTTAAAGTGTGTCTCTATCAACGATGAGAGGTAAGGTATTTATTATTCAAGATTAGATATTGGGGTGAATTCAATTCACATGATATCAGCTGCAAGAAGTACAGGTCCGCATTTGCTGTTGTGGGGTAAATGTTGATCATGCAATTTTGAAAGATTGATAAGTAACAAATAAATGAACTGATTCCACTGCACTGAAAGGATAATTATAAAGGACTATACACACCCCATGGCTGCTCAAGTGGATACCAAGAAACTCACCTCAAAAATTGTATGTATAGAAAAGTGGTATTGGATTAGTGAGTAGTAGTGATGAGCGAGCATACTCGTTGCTCGGGTCTCCACGAGCATGCTCGGGTGGTCTCCGAGTATTTTGGTGTGCTCGGAGATTTAGTTTTCGTTGCTTCAGCTGCATGATTTACAACTGCTAGACAGCTTGAATACATGTGTGGAATGTCTGTTTGTTAGGGAATTATCACATGTATTAAGCATGTCTACAAGTCGTAAATCATGCTCCAGCACACCAAAATACTCGGAGATCACCCGAGCGTGCTAGGGGAGACCCGAGCAACAATGCTTCTCGCTCATCACTAGTGAGTAGTAGTGATGGTTCCTTCAGATAGCAGCTTATTGTCTGACATATATAAGGCAAAATGTCAGTCAACACAGGACTGTTAGATTCAAAGCAAAAAAACAACCAGGTTAACGATATTTAAGTCACCAGTTCAGTGGATGTTAAAAAATAGTAAAAAGATGAAACCTGTTTGGTGTCCATAATACGAGCATTTGGTTTACAAAAATGTCCAACCACTTTACAGTAAAGATGTATATCTTCGTACCGTGTCCAACCACTTTACAAGTATTCTGTTTCAACAGACATATATTAATTGTATCAACATTTTTGGAACAACCGTCCTTATTGAACTCACTGTTCTGATGTACAGTCCGATATAAACAATCACTTTAGTGGAGAAACACCTGAGGGTTAGTCCGTGCTGTAGCCACCAAGCCAGGATACACACTGCCGTGTTGAGGATTCCCGGCCGGTGGTTCACCGACACTAGAATCAGTGTGCTGGAGAAAATGGCGTCTGCACACTGATTCTAGTGTCAGGTGAGCCACCGGTTGGGAATCCTAAGTACTGCAGCGTGTATCCACACTTGGCGGCTAGTCACACGTCATTGGCTCAGGTGAGTTGTTTGTCCCAAAAATGTTGATATAATTAACATATGTCTGTTGCATGGTTGGACTTCTCTAGATGCCGTGTCCCTACTAGACAGGTTCTTGTTAACTTTAGATTCATCAGCTCAGCATTAAAGTGAATCAGTCACCAGGTTTTGGCCACCTAATCTGAGAGGATCATAATCTAGAGACAATGACCCTGATTACAGTGATGTGTCACTTACTGGGCTGCTTAGTGCTTTTTTTTTTTAAATCACTGTTTTATCAGCAGATTATCATCAGTAGAGGACTAATAAACCTGCTGCCATGTAGTCCTCCATATTCATGAGCTCTGTATAACACTGTCCCCACCATTGATTGCCAGCATTCTGTGTACACTGTACATAGGCAGAAAGCTGCCAGTCAGTGGTGTGGGAGGAGTTATACAGAGCGCAACATTCAGAGAACTGGTAGAAGATAAAGTTGTGATGTTATCAAAATGTCATCAAGTAGCCCAGTAAGTGATACATTGCTGTCCCTACATTATGCTGCTTTCAGATAGGGTAGCAAAAGCTGGTGACAGATTTCCTTTAAATGCTTAAAGCATCTCCACTGGAGAACTACCCAATGCGGATACATTTACTGTAAAACTGGCATACATATTTTTAATCTTAGTTTAGTAAGCAAAGGAATAGTAATAGGAAAGAACAGACATTCATATACTAAGAGAGGGCACAAGAGATGGTAAAATAGTGCTTTCTGCATACTGATTTATGTAGAGGCGGGAAAGAAAAAAGGGAAGAGAGACCTTTATTATGAACTAACCCTGTCTTTTAGGTAAAAAACAAGGGGAAAGTTGATCAGCTAAGACCACTTTTTTTTTTTCTTACTGACGTTGTTCTTACTTATAGAGAGTGAACATGTTCAGTATTTGGTCAGTACTTTATATCAGTATTTGTAAACCAGGAGTTGGACAATCAGAGGGTAAGTATAATAGAAACAGGTCACCACTTCTGCATTTATCACCCACTCCCTGTTTTTTTCTTACAAATACTGAGCATGTGAACGTGGCCTTACACGAAGTATTTACTAGGGCAGTCATGTCAGGAGAGCTGAAAGGTGCTCTTTATCTCAGTGTATGTGCAGGAGATTTGGAGCTCTGCATCAAATTTTGAGCAGAATTGGAATTGTTCAATTATTTTAACTCTCCGCAGTTTAGATATACATAGAAATCACTACTATATACTTTTTGTACTCACAATGGACACCCAATCTGATAAGGAGTGATGAAATACTTAAAGGGAATGTGTCAACAGAAAATGACCTATTGTTAAAATCGAGTTTTCAGAACAATCAGCTGCTTGTCTCGTTTCCTTATTTCCATGTTGATATCCATTTAAAAATAAGTAAATAAATCCTGAAATCCTGCAGTTTTCATTCTGGCCATAATGGATGTCTAGAAGACTATGACATAAAAATCAAGGTGTCATCTCCAGATTATAGGTACTTCTAGTCTCTGTGACTGCTGTACAGCAGATCTCTGAACACTATAAACTGTGTAGAGAAGCAGCTCAGACAAATGGCCACCCCATAATCATATAGAGGAAACGGAATAAAAAGATCTATAAGTAAATAAAGTAATAATATTTATCATTATCTGATTTTATTAGCAAAATATAAGTTGTACATTTCCTTTAACGGCGATGAAACATCCCACAAATAGAAGGTTGCTTACTTTACTTGATACTTGGATTTCTGGTCATAAAATTGGGGAAACTGCAGGGAGCCCCCTGAATATGAATAGAGTAGTGCTGCAGTTCTAGGGTACCGATGAGCGGGAAAAACTGTGAAGGGGCACTGTCATTTCTCCATTCTCTGGATTAGTGGGGGTATCATAGCTACAATTTTCAACAATCATAAAGTGATGTCAGTTTTCTACCGATATACCATAACTTTATGACATGAAGAGTAAAAGAACACAATGCTTAGTTTCACCTTTTCTAGACAGCTAGTAGTCAATACTGACCAGTTATAGAGTCATGCATCATGACTTTATAATGTCAAGCCAAAATTTTCTACAAAAGGAAAATGGAGCTTTTTCCTTTTAAAGAAGATTTCTGGTTGCCCATTTTTCCATGTCATACAGCGATGGTATTGCTACTTCCAGTAGGTGGCACTAGACACCCTGATCTTTTGCTCTAAAAAGAGGCTATTTGCATATTGTTAAACAAGGAGTATTGCATAGACCAGACCTGGGCAAAGTGCGGCCCGCGGGCCATATCTGGCCCTCTGGCTTTCCCAGTTCAGCCCATGGACCGACAGTCGAGGGGCTGGAAAACAGTAGCCCAAAGGCTGCACCGTGCCCTTCCACGCCCGCCCGCTTGCTATCTCCATTTGCGCTGGCTTCATTGGTGGAGGAGGGACCCCAGCCACTTCCTCCACCAGGTGTGAAATAGCTGATGCGATAACGGCTTTTCATCATGTCAGCTATGTGCTGTGGAGAGTCAGAGCACCAGAGACAGGAACAGAAGCAGAGAGCAGGAGGAACGGGACAGAGGTGAGTACGTGGTGTTGTTTTTTTTCATGGGATTTTTGGCTGGACATGGTGAGGCTATGGTGGTCTCATGTTGGACATGGCGACGCTATGGGGGCCTCATGCTGTATATGGGGAGCTGTGTAGGGCTCATGCTGTATGTGGGGAGGCCGTGTGGGGATCATGCTGTATATGGGGAGGCTGTGTAGGGCTCATGCTGTATGTGGGGAGGCCGTGTGGGGATCATGCTGTATATGGGGAGGCTGTGTAGGGCTCATGCTGTATGTGGGGAGGCTGTGTAGGGCTCATGCTGTATATGGGGAGGCTGTGTAGGGCTCATGCTGTATATGGGAGGCTGTGTGGGGCTCATGCTACATATGGTGAGGCTGTGGGGGGCTCACGCTGTATATGGTGAGGCTGTGTAGGGCTCATGCTGTATAAAGGGAGGCTGTGTAGGGCTCATGCTGTATATAGGGAGGCTGTGTGGGGATCATGCTGTATATAGGAGGTTGTGTGGTGCTCATGCTACATATGTTGAGGCTGTGTAGGGCTCATGCTGTATATAGGGAGGCTGTGTAGGGCTCATGCTGTATATAGGGAGGCTGTGTAGGGCTCATGCTGTATATAGGGAGGCTGCGGGGCTCATGCTGTATATAACAAAGCTGTGTGGGGATCATGAAGTATATAGGGAGGCTGTGTGGGGCTCATGATGTATATAGGGAGCCTGTGTGGGGCTCCTGCTGAATATAGGGAGCCTGTGTGGGGCTCCTGCTGTATATACTGTATATAGGGAGCCTGTGCGGAGCTCGTGCTGTATATAGGGAGGCTGTGTGGGGCTCATGCTGTATATAGGGAGGCTGTGTGGGGCTCATGCTGTATATAGGGAGGCTGTGTGGGGATCATGCAGTATATAGGGAGGCTGTGTGGGGCTCATGCTGTATATAGGGAGGCTGTGTGGGGCTCGTGCTGTATATAGAGAGGCTGTGTGGGGCTCGTGCTGTATATAAGGAGGCTGTGTGGGGCTCATGCTGTATATGGGGAGGCTGTGTGGGGCTCATGCTGTATATAGGGAGGCTGTGTGGGGGCTCGTACAGTTTATAAGGGGCTGTGGGAGGCTTATACGATATATTTAGAAGGGGCTATATTGGGGTTCAAACGATATATATAGGGGGATGTCAGCATACTTAATGCTGCTCAATATTAAGTGATACTATTAATAATATAATTATCAATAATATAATAATTTTAATTAATATATTGATATTAATATTGAGCAGAATTAATTTCAGCCTATTGGTTCAGCCCTCCACAACAGTCATGGTCTCTCATGCGGCCCCTCAGGAAAATTAATTGCCCACCCCTGGCATAGACTATAGTCTCGCTATGGCTGCTTGATGTTCTACTTAAGGAGTAACTTTACACCTTGGAAGTACCCCTATAATGTTAGTTAACAGCAAAATAGTTGGATCATGCATGCACTTTGATTTCATTAGAAATCTCCATTCCAAGCTCACATGTGCTTTGCTTAATACACTTTATGTCACACAATTTGGTCTTTTCCTCTATGTACATATAATTTAAGCACTCTTCCTACGATGTTTTCTTTCTTGTCACCACCCATTCACTAGTATAATTGATGCTGAGTGGTGTAGGTATGTGCTCATCTACTTATAAATATAGATGAATACAGATTTGTCAATGACAGAAATCAAGTAGCACGTTACTTTCCTAATCACTAATTAAATAAAATGTAGGTCATGAAACAAATACATTTCTTAAAAAAATAAATAAAAAAGGTTGCAATAACAAAAGAGCCACAGCATGCGGATTCAATCTCCTCATAACCGCAAAGGTTATAATTTTCTTTTCTCACTACAACTGACAGTGTAATCAGCACTTCGCAACAGCCAAGAAATGTTACCGTGCAAAAAAGGCTTCCATCAAAACAAACACACATACACAAACATATACACATACAGAAACACACACATATTCTAATTTAGTGAGAAGCACTTGTATATAATCAAATAGTTCATTTATTTCAGTTCTTCAATACAAAAAGTGAAACTCGTATATTATATAATCAATACAAACAGAGTGGCAGCAGAAGTTAAAGGGAACTTATGCCTTAGCGCCGCTTTTTAACGGCGCTGAGAAATAAGTGTATAGCGCTCCCCAGAGTCGGAATTTCTCCACGGACTCTGCTACAGGGGGTAGCTGAGACCCCAGAGAATATGATTTGGGTAGGTTTATACCAACCCCGGTGTTGTGATCGCCGTTATTAACGACCACAGCAAAAAAGAAAAAAAAAGTCCTCCCCGGTACCTCCTGTGTCCCTGCATCCCCCCGTAAAGTCACCCTGCTGCTGGCGTCTTCTTCAGGGAAGAAAATGGCAGGAACATGCGCAGAGCACCCGCTGAGATCTGCTCGCCAGCACCCGGCAACAATAGGAAATTTTTCCTATTGGTTCATTTTGATCACTGTGATAGTGTCTATCACAGTGATCAAAATAAAAAAAATAGTAAATCAAACCCCCTTTTATCACCTTTTTAGTTAGGTAAAAATAAAATGAAAAAATGTATTTATTTTCATTTTTCCATTAGGGTTAGAGTTGGGCTAAGTTAAGATTCGGGTTGGGCTAAAGTTAGGGTTGAGCTAAAGTTAGGGTTGGTCTAAAGTTAGAGTTGGGTCTAAAGTTGGAGTTGGTCAAAAGTTAGGGTTGGGGCTAGGGTTGGGCTAAAGTTAGGGTTGGGATTAGGGTTAGGGTTGGGTTAAAGTTAGGGTTGGGCTAAAGTTAGGGTTGTGGTTATGGTTGGTATTATGGTTAGGATTGGAATTAGGATTAGGGGTGTGTTGGGTTAGGGTTGTGGTTAAGGTTATGGTTGGGATTAGGGGTGTGTTGGGGTTGGAGTTAGAATTGGGGGGTTTCCTCTGTTTATGCACATCAGGGGGTCTCCAAACGCGATGTGGCGCCACCATTGATTCCAGTCAATTTTGCTTTCAAAAAGTCAAACGGTGCTCCCTCCCTTCTGAGCCCTGCCATGCGCCCAAACAGTGGCTTTCCTCCACATACAGGATATTGGCATACTCAGAAGAAATTGCATAACACATTTTGTGGTCCATTTATTCCTGATACCCTTGTGAAAAATTGGTTCTATAGTTAATTTTTTGTGAAAAAAGTAAAAATGTTCATTTTTTCCTTCCACATTGCTTTAGTTCTCGTGAAGCACCTGAAGGGTTAATAAACTTCTAGAACGTGGTTTTGCGCACCTTGGGGGGTGCAATTTTTAGAATGGTGTCACTCTTGGGTATTTTCTGTTATATTGACCCCCCCCAAACTCGCTTCAAATGTGAGGTGGTCCCTAAAAAAATGGGTTTGTAAATTTTGTTGGAAAAATGAGAACTCGCTGGTCAACTTTTAACCCTTAGAACGTCCTAACAAAAAAAATTATGTTTCCACAATTGTGCTGATATAAAGTTAACATGTGGGAAATGTTATTTATTAACTATTTTGTGAGGTACCACTCTGATTTAAGGGTACAAAATTTAAAAGTTTGAAAACTGCTACATTTTCAAAATTTTGGCCAACTTTCAATTATTTTCATAAATAAACACGTTACATCAAACAAATTTTACCACTAACATGAAGTACAATATGTCACGAAAAAAACAACCTCAGAATCAGTGGGATACGCTAAAGCTTTCTAGAGCTATAACCCCATAAAGTGACAGTGGTCAGAATTGTAAAAATTGGCTTGGTCATTTAGTGCCAAAATGGCTCTGTCACTAATGTCATTAATGTTGAGGATTATAGCTTAAAGCCAATGAAAACCCAAAAGTCATTATCTCAGTAAATTAGAATACTTTATAATACCAGCTTGAAAAATGATTTTAAAATCCGAAATGTATGTTCAGTAAATGCACGCAATACTTGATTGGGGCTCCTTTTACATCAATTACTGCATCAATGCGGCATGGTATGGAGGAAATCAGCCTGTGGCACTTCTGAGGTGTTATGGAAGCCTAGGTTGCTTTGATAGCAGCCTTCAGCTCCTCTGCATTGTTGGGTCTGGTGTCTCATCTTCCACTTGACAGTATCCCATAGATTCTCTATGGGGTTAAGGCAGGCGAATTTGTTGGCCAATCAAGCACAATGATACTGTTGTTTTAAAACTAGGTATTGGTACTTTTGGCAGTGTGGACAGGTGGCAAGTCTTGCTGGAGAAAAATTTCCATCTCCAAAAAGCTTGTCAGCACAGGGAAGCATGAAGTGCTCTAAAATTTCCTGGTAGACGCTGCGCCGACTTTGGTCTTGATAAAACACTGTGGACCGACACTAGCAGATGACATGGCTCCCCAATCCATCACTAATTGTGGAAACTTCACACTAGACCTCAAGCAGCTTAGATTGTGTGCCTCTCCACTCTTACTCCAGACTCTGGGACCTTAATTTCCAAATGAAATGCAAAATTTACGTTTATCTGAAAACAACACATTGGACCACTGTGCAACAGTCAAATTCTTTTTCTCCTTGGCCAAGGTAAGACGCTTCTGACGTTGTCTATTGGTCACGAGTGGCTTGACACAAGGAATGCGACACTTGTAGCCAATGTCCTGGATACGTCTGTGTGTGGTGGCTCTTCAAGCAATTACTCCAGGAGCAGTCCACTCTTTGTGATTATCCCCCAAATTTTTGAATGGCCTTTTCTTAACAATCCTTTCAAGGTTGCGGTTATCCTGCTTGCTTGTGCACCATTTTCTACCACACTTTTTCCTTCTATTCAACTTTCCATTAATATGCTTGGATACAGCCAGCTTTAGCAATGACCTTTTGTGGTTTACCCTCTTTGTGTATTGTGTCAATGACTGCCTTCTGGACATCTGTCAAGTCAGCAGTCTTCCCCATGATTGTGGAGCCTACTGAAACAGACTAAGGGACCATTTTTAAATGCTTTGGAAGCTATTGCAGGTCTTTTTTGTTAATTATTCTAATTTACTGAGAGAATGACTTTTGAGTTTTTATTGGCTGTAAGCCATATTCATCAACATAAACAGAAAAACACTTGAAATAGATCACTCTGTCTGTAATGTCTATGTAATATATGAGTTTCACTTTTTGTATTGAAGAACTGAAATAAATTAACTTTTTGATGATATTCTAATTTAGTGAGAAGCACTTGTATATACATGCACACAAACACATATCTACAGATACAAACATACAAATATATACAGTCATGGCCGAAACTGTGGCACCCTTGAAATTGCTCCAGAAAATGAAATTTGCAATTACACATGTATTGTTATAGATGTTTATTTCCTTGGTGTGGTATTAGAACAAAGTAAAAAAAAAACTGAAAAAAGGCAAATTGGACATAATTTCACACAAAACCTCAAAAGTGGCCATGACAAAATTTTTGGCACTTTTCCAAAATTGTGGGTTAACAACTTTGTTTCAAGCATGTGATGCTTGTTCAAACTCACCTGTGGCAAGTAACAGGGCAAAAGGCCAATCTAAGCATGGAGAACTGAAAGAGAAGTGTCTGAGGAGCAGAGAATGAAAACTGATGAAAAATATCAACAACCTCAAGGTTACAAGTCCATCTCCAAAGATCTTGATTTTTGTTAGTCCACAGCACGCAACATAATCAACGAGTTTATAACCCTTAACACTGTAGCTAATCTCCCTGGACGACAGAGAAAAATTGATGAAAGATTGCAATGTAGGATAGTCTGGATGGTGGATAAGCTGCCCCAATCAAGTTCCAAAGAAATTCAAGCATTCCTGCAAGCTCAGGGTGCATCAGTGTCAAGAGAACTATCCATCATTTGAATTAAATTAAATATTATGGCGGCAGACCCAGTAGGACCCCACAGCTGACACAGAGACATACAAATGCTAGACTGCAGTTTGTCAAAATGTACATAAGCTAAAATCTTTCTGGGAAAGCATCTTGTGGACAGATGAAACAAAGATGGAGCTTTTTTGGTAAAGCACATTGAAAACAGGAATAAGCCTACAAAGAAGAGAACACAGTACCTACAATCAAATATGGTGGAGGTTCAAAGATGTTTTGGGGTTCTTTTGCTGCCGCTGGCACTCAGTGCCTTGACTGTGCAATGCATCATGAAATCTGAAGATTAACAAAGGAGTTTGGGTCCCAATGTAGTGCCCAGTGTCAGAAAGCAGGGTTTGCTTCCTAGGTCATGAGTCTTCCAGCAGGACAATGACCCCAAACATACTTCAAGAAGCACCAAGAATTGAATGGAAACAAAGTGCTGGAGAGTAGTGAAGTGGCCAGCAATGAATCCGGATCTTAATCCCATTGAACACCTGTGGAGAGATCTTAAAATTTCTGCTGAGAGAAGGCACCCTTCAAATATGAGAGATCTGGAGCAGTTTGCAAAGAGTAGCCCAAAATTCCAGTTGAGAGGCGTAAAAAACTTGTTGATAGTAATAGGAAGCGAATGATTGCAGTTATTTATATCTAAGGGTGTGCAACTAAATATTAAGTTGAAGGTGCCAACAATTTTGTCTGGGCCACTTTTGGGATTTTATGTGAAATTATGTCCAATTTGCCTTTTTTCAGGTTTTTTGTGTTGTTCCAAAACACACAAAGGAAATAAACATGCATATAACAAAACAAGTGTGACTGCAATAATTTTCTGAGATAAATACTTCATTTTCTGGAATAATATCAAGGGTGCTAACACTTTTAGCCATGAATGTATATGCCCTCACACATAAACACATACAGATCTGGCAAAAATTAAGAGGCCACTGCACAGTTTTATAACAATCAGATTCTCTACATGTCTGACAGCCATTCCATTCCAGTGTCAGTTGAATTAGTACACCTCATTCTACTTAATGTGCTTCTGATTAGGTGATCACCTGAACCAAATCTTATTTAATGAAGAAAAGTACAAAAAACACTGCTGTGGTGTTCACAATCCTCTTGCAATAGGACAAGCTGGATGGCAAAACAAGTGCTAGTAATATCCCAAAAGTAATAGGAATGAAAAAATAACTTTTAACCATGCCAAAGGAGTTGAAAAGAAAAGTCTTGAATGAGGAAAAGAAGGGCTCAATTCTAGCTTTACTAGCAGAGGGATACAGTGAGCATCATGTTGCCTCCATCCTTAAAATTTCTAAGACGGCAGTCCATTACAACAAAGTCAAGCAGCAGACATTGGTGACATCAAAGCTACAAACCGAAAGAGGGCGAAAACGACTCTCCACTGACTGGGATGACCATCATAGGGATACAGTGAGCATCATGTTACTTCCATCCTTAAAATTTCTAAGACGGCAGTCCGTTACAACAAGATCATGCAGCAGACATTGGGGACAACAAAGCTGCAGACCAGCAGAGGGTGAAAAACGACTCTCCACTGACCGGGATGACAGTCATCTTATTCGAAAGTCACTCAGCAACCGCAGGATGACATCAAGTGACCTACAAAAGGAATGGTAAATGGCAGCTGGGGTGAAGTGCATGGCAAGAACAGTTCGTTAGAGGCTTCTAGAGGCAGGGCTCAAATCATGTAAAGCTAGAAAAAAGCCTTTCATCAATGAGAAGCAAAGGAGAGCCAGGCTGAAGTTTGCCAAAGACCAGAAGGATTGGACCATAAAGGACTGGAGTAAGGTAATCTTTTCTGATGAGTCTAATTTTCAGCTTTGCCCAACACCTAGTCGTCTAATGGCTAGACGGAGACCTGGAGAGGCATACAAGCCACAATGTCTTGCACCCACTGTGAAATTTGATGGAGGATCGGTGATGATCTGGGAATGCTTCGGCAAGGATGGAATTGGGAAGGTTAATCTTTGCGAAGGACATATGAATCAAGCCGCATACAAGGTTATCCTGGAAAAACAATTGATTCCTTCTGCTCAGGCAATGTTCCCCAGCTCTGAGGACTGGTTTTTCCAGCAGGACAATGCACCATGCCACACAGCTAGGTCAATCAATGTGTGGATGAAGGGCCACCACATCAAATCCTTGTCATTGCCAGCCCAATCTCCAGACCTGAACCCCACTGAAAACCTATGGAATGTAATCAAGAGGAAGATGGATAGTCACAATCCATCAAACAAAGAAGAACTGCTTACATTTTTGTACCAGGAGTGGCATAAGGTCACCCAAAGGCGGTGTGAAAGACTGGTGGAAAGCATGCCTAGATGAAAGCTGTGATTAAAAATCATGGTTATTCCACAACATATTGATTTCTGAACTATTCTTGAGTTAAAACATTAGTATTGCTGTTTCTAAATGATTCTGAACTTGTTTTCTTAGCATTATTTTAGGTCTGCAAGCACTTTTTTTTTTTGTTGTTTTGACCATTTCTCATTTTCTGAAAATAAATACAAAATTTATTGCTTGGAAATTCGGAGACATGTTGTCAATAGTTTATAGAATAAAAGAGCAATTTACATTTTACAGTCATGGACAAAAGTTTTGAGAATGACACAAATATTAATTTTTACAATGTCTACTGCTTCACTTTTTCTAATGGCAATTTGCACATACTCCAGAATGTTATAAAGAGTGATCAGCTTAACAGCAATTACTTGCAAAGTCAATATTTGGCTAGAAAATTAACTTTATCCCCCAAAACACATTTCAACATCATTGCAGCCCTGCCTTAAAAGGACTAGCTAACCTCTTTTCAGTGATTGCTCCATTAACACAGGTGTGGGTGTTGATGAGGACATGACTGGAGATCAATCTGTCATGATTAAGTAAGAATGACACCACTGGACACTTTAAAAGGAGGCTGGTGCTTGGCATCATTGTTTCTCTTCTGTTAACCATGGTTATCTCTAAAGAAACACGTGCAGTCATCATTGCAATGCACAAAAATGGCCTAACAGGGAAGAGTATCGCATCTGCACGCACTGTGAGGCGGAGACTCTTGGAGCAAGGCCTGGTCTCAAGGAGGGCAGCAAAGAAGCCACTTCTCTCCAGAAAAAACATCATGGACAGACTGATATTCTGCAAAAGGTACAGGCAGTGGACTGCTGAGGACTGGGGTAAAGTTATTTTCTCTGATGAATCCCCTTTTCGATTGTTTGGGACATCAGGAAAACGCCTCATTCGGAGAAGACAAGGTGAGCGCTACCACCAGTCTTGTCTCATGCCAACTGTTAAGCATCCTGAAACCATTCATGTGTGGGGTTGCTTCTCAGCCAAGGGAATTGGCTCTCTCACAGTCTTGCCTAAAAACACAGCCATGAATAAAGAATGGTACCAGAATGTCCTCCAAAAGCAACTTCTCCCAACCCTCCAAGAGCAGTTTGGCGATGAACAATGCCTTTTCCAGCATGATGGAGCACCTTGCCATAAAGCAAAGGTGATAACTAAATGGCTCAGGGAACAAAACATAGAGATTTTGGGTCCATGGCCTGGAAACTCCCCAGATCTTAATCCCATTGAGAACTTATGGTCATTGATTGTGCAAGAATGGACTGCTATCAGTCAGGATTTGGTCCAGAAGTTGATTGAGAGCATGCCTGGGAGAATTGCAAAGGTCCTCAAGAAGAAGGGTCAACACTGCAAATATTGACTTGCTGCATTAACTCATTCTAACTGTCAATATAAGCTTTTGTTACTCATATGTTTGCAATTATATTTCTGTCTCTGATAAAAACATCTGTCAAACACACATAAAAACCAGAGGGCAGCAGATCATGTGAAAATATAATATTTGTGTCATTCTCAAAGCTCACTTTGGATTATAAGATGCACCAACATTTTCCTCTCAATTTTGGAGGAAAAAAGTGCATCTTATAATCTGAAAAATACCTGGAGTGCAGGGTAGGGTAGTGTTTCACATCGTCAACCATTTTTATTTCATTTCAGTGCTGCGTCACACTGAAATTCTTCTTTTATTCATATGCAAATTAGCTTTGCAAGTGCACTGGTGGACTTAACAGCGCACTTGCAGTCCTCGGCTCCTCTTATCATACCCCGCTTCTTCAGTGACAGTGAAGACAGAGACTCTGCTTCATGACATACCCTCTGCTGTCCACGGTCAATGAAAAAGCAGGATGCTAAGGCCTCTTTCACACATCAGTTTTTTGCCATCAGTCGCAATCCGTCATTTTTAGAAAAAAACGAATCCAGCAACTGATGATGCTGGATCCATTTTTTTCTCATAGACTTGTATTAGCGACGGATGGCCTCACCTTTCGTCCGTCGTCCACTGGATCCGTCGGAAATTTTGTGTCCGTCGGGCGGAGACGACTGACAAAGTAACGTTTTTGTCTCCGTCGAAAAGTCGGACAGCGACGGATCCAGCGCCGTCAGTCGTTGGCTATAATGGAAACCTATGGGCGCAGGATCCGTCGCTGTCCATCAAATGACGGAATCCAGCGACTGATTCCGTTTTTTAAAACTGAGCATGCTCCAATTATTATTACCACGTAGGGCAGTCGGATCCAGCAAAAAACTGACCTGTTGCATCAGGTTTTTACAATCTGCATCCGTTTTTTTCCAACTTTGACAGATTGTGTCTGATTGTACAAAAACTGATGTGTGAAAGTGGCCTAAGCGAAGCCAAGGACTGCAAATGCACCTACACACCAAGAGCACCTTCAAGGCTAATTTGCATATGCATAAAAGATGAATTTCAGTGCAATGATATAGGTAGAAAAACTAGCGGAATAAGAGCGCACAAGACCAATGGTGATACCATTTAGGGTACAAGGAAAACAAAAGGAAGGTGTTCACCTGAGAAGGTTGTGTGCAGGGACAACTATTATGAACACCTGAAAATATCAGCTGCTGCTGCCTCGTGTTGGGGGGATGATCTCCTTCAGGATAGTTGACTAATTTGGATGATAGCACGATATTAGGCTGTGCTGCTGTAATGAAGAATTAGGTCCAAGATCAGTTGAATGGTTTTGGTTTCCACAATGTGTTTTTTAAATGCTTGACTAGTGTCTTTTTCAAGTGAAAAAATCAATTGCATCAATGAACATCCACACTGGTCAGTGCAACAATATAGGCATCACTGGAGTAGTTTCACCTTCCGCCATCCTGCGCTACCTGTGGCTTCTAGTGAAAGTCTTGCTGACAGATTCCCTGCTTGACCGAGCCAAGCACTTACACTGGAGTCGGGAGAGATAGCCAAGTCAGATTGCCATCTTTGTTACCCTCTTCGCACTAAGAACACATGAATGCACATTCAAGCTGAGCATGCATGTATGAGGGGAAGGCAGAGCTGACAACTAAACAAGAAATTAGCCAGCAGCTATTGAAGGTGTATTTCTACCTTTAGAAGCATATCAGAAATTGTGGCTTCTTATCAATTAAATATATTTGGGGTAAAACTGAGATAAAGGAAGAGGGAAGAGTCAAACCACTGAAGCACTAAGCGGAGGAGGACATGACTTTGGGAGGAGAGGACCTTTTAACTCCTGCAGCTTTGTTTGTATAGCGGTGTAGATTTTAACCCCTTGTGACCGGGCTTAATTTTTAAAATCTGACCAGTCAGTTTGTGATGTAATAACTTTGGAACACTTCAACAGATCCCAGTGATTTTGAGACTGTTTTTTCATGACATATTGTGCATTATGGTAGTTGAAAAGTTATGTTGCTATCTTTTTGCATTTATTTATAAAAATATCAGAAATTTTACAAAAATTTCAAAAAACTAGTAATTTTCGAACTTTGAATGACTATCCCTTTAATCCAGATAGTCATACCACAAAAAAAATAGTAAATAAAATTTCCCTCATGTCTGCCTTACATCAGCACCATTTGTAAAATGTTGTTTTATTTTGTTAGCATTTTAGAAGGTTTAAAAATGTAGCAATAATAATTTTTCAATTTTTTAGGAAATTTACAAAACTTATTTTTTTTAGGGACCTATTACATGTTAAAGTGACTTTGGAAGTCCCATATGTTTTAAACCACCAAAAGTGATACCCATTTTCATAACTGCACCCCTCAACATATTCAAAATTGCTTTCAGATTGCATAGTGGCATAACAGAAATGAATAAATTTATTTTTACCATCTAACTGTTGATAACTTCTGAACAGGCTGCTGTGGTCGGCAGACTTTAAGGTTATTATTTAGCCATGAATTGCCATGGCAAACATCATGACCACACGATCAAGGTCTCCAGGTGCCGATAGGGGTATAGAAGGAGTCCCTACACACAGTTAACCATCTAAATGCTGCAGTCATTATTCACAGCAGCATTTAAGGGATAAACGATTATGGTTGGTACCAACACTGATCGTGGCTGATGCAGTAAGCTGTCAGCTATAGTGAACAGCTGACAGCTGCTGGATTGTCACCAGTGGAGGGATGCTAGTCTCTTAAATCGCAGGTCAGTAAAAAGACGTATTGGTGGTCACTAGTGGGTTAAGCAAGAGTGATGTTGCTTTAAGAGGAAGGAGCACAGTATGTCTGTGCCTGGTGTGTTACTGTGAGTAGGGTGAAGCTTATATAAAAGAGGTAACTGTCTCTCTCCCTCTTTCTTCACTGGATGAACTGGAGGAAACATGTCTGCAGTGTCAGGGAGTATAATACTGGGGTCATCACCTCACATTACAGCTGATAGGAACACATTCACCTCAGACATCGTGTGCTAGTGTAGTATCAGCTCATACATCATATATGGGATCAATATTACCTCAGAAATTCATGCAGCTGTCATGTTCCCTCATGTGTCTGCTACATTTTACCTCACACACTGCAGACTCCTGTGTCACCTCCCTGCAGACATGGCTGATATATCACACATTACTGCTGTATTATACAGAGTCTTCATGTGTTTTGGGTGCTGCTGACTGTATAATATGGGGAACAAGATATCTGCCATGACACATACAGTGTCTGCCATGACTATCGTGGAGCTGGGCAGTCACATGTACTAGACACTGGTGAGAGGGGAGTAGTCGGGGGATGGTATATGTATGATGATGAGAGGCTGCACTTCATGTAGTGCAGGTATACTGACACTGCTGTGTTCTGATTATCTCCCCCTTCCCATTTATTGAGTCTGGTGACCTGTATGTGACCTCATGTTGTGAACGTGTTGGAGATGACTTCGGAGCTGAGGCTCCCTCTGGTGGTTGCTGAGGGTATTGAACCTATGTTGAACAGCAAAAGTCCACCACCTGCAATTGATGAATGGTTATCAGGTGGGACGGACTGGCCTGATATAAGTGAGCTGACCTCCCATTATCCTTGCGGTGATCAATTGTTACTTCCTGGTCTTGGTTGGAATTCAGCTTGCTTTCTGCTGTCTCCTGCTATCATTCAGATAAGTTACTTTCAGATTTTTTTTTGTGGTTTGATTTGTCTTGTTTTTGCTGCCTTGCTTTTTGAGTTCAGCCGGGTCCCCTTTGGGGGCTTGTGCTGATCTCTGTTCTCTTTTTGTATTTGTTCATTTGCTCAGTTCTTGTGATTTTATACTGCTGGGTAGCTGCGTGTTCACACCAGAGATCTGATATAGGTGGTCGAGACCGTGTGGTCTCAACAGTTTTGGATTCAGAAGTGTTGGAGTTTTTCCTAGGGTTTTTCTGGGTTGCAGACAGTATTCTCTCCTGTGCTGTCCTATCTAGACAGTTTTGGGCCCCAGCGTTTGCTCATTCTATTTTCTGTCTGTGTTCGTGTTTTCATTTTGTCTAACCGCCATTATGTTTGGGGGCTTCCTATTCTTTTGGGGCTCTACTCCGGGGCAGTTAACTTTCCTCTTTCCATCTTCAGGGGTAGCTAATCTCCGGCTGTGACGAGGCGTCTAGGGCACCGTAGGAATGTCCCACGGCTGCTTCTAGTTGTGCGGTTAGTTTATGGGTCTGCAACCTATTAGTTCCAACCTCTCTGGTGTTTGGCTGCCTTTGCAGTTAATTGCTCCTGCCCTCCTCAGCTACCAAAACATAACAGAATCACCGGCCATACTGAAATTCTATGGTACTCAACAGAAGGGAAAAAATAGTAAAAAGAAAAAAAAAAGTTGTCAGAGTTGTCAGAAATTTTATTTTTTTTTTGTTACATTTTTTTCCCTCTTTTTTCTCTGGGGCTGAGGAGGAATTTATTCCCCAATGGAAGTCAAGCATTTGTCCGATCGTGTGGAGCACCTTGCCTCTGAAGTTCGAAGTATTGCTATCTATCTTGCTGGGTTGCCTGTTGTGGAACCTAGGATTCCTCTGCCGGATTTATTTTTGGGGGATCGGTCTAAATTTTTGAATTTTAAAAATAACTGTAAGTTGTTTTTTGCCTTGAAGCCTAAGTTCTCAGGGAACACAGCACAGCAGGTTCAAATTGTCATCTCCCTGTTGCGCGGCGACCCTCAGGATTGGGCCTTTTCCCTGACACCTGGGGATCCTGTTTTGAATGATGTTGATGTGTTTTTTTAGGCTCTGGGGTTGTTGTGCGATGAACCTAATGTTACTGATCAAGCTGAGAAAACCTTGTTGGCATTGAATCAGGGTCAAGAAGCCGCAGAGCTGTAGTGTCAGAAATTCAGAAAGTGGGCAGTCCTTACTGAATGGAATGATGATGCTCTGGCAGCTCTTTTTCGGAAGGGTCTGGCAGAGACTGTAAAGGATGTTATGGTGGGATTCCCTGTTCCCTCTTGTCTCAATGACTCTATGTCATTAGCTATTCAAATTGACAGACGTTTGCGTGAGCGTGGAAATATGCGTGAGATTGAGATGCCTTGCGGGCCAGCCCGAGCCCATGCAGTGTGATGGAGTGACTTCTGGGGCACAGCGTCATGAGTTTCGAAAGCGTAATAGGTTGTGCTTCTACTGTGGTGACGCGTATAATGCTATTTCCGTCTGCCCCAAACAGGGAAGACGTTTTGCGCGCTCAGTTGTTTTGGGTAGTGTTCAGACTAAATTTCTGTTGACTGTTACCTTGATTTGCTCCATGTCCACATTTTCGGCTCAGGCTTTTGTTGATTCAGGAGCAGCTATAAACCTGATGGATTTTGATTTTGCCAAACGTTGTGGTTTTCTCATGATAACATAGTAACATGATAGCCCTGCGGAAGTCTATTCCTTTGCTGGGCATTGATTCTACCCCTTTGGCGGAGAATAAACCCCAGTTTTCTACCCAGGTGATAATGCGGGTTGACCAGGACCACCAATAGAATTGCAAATTTTTGGTGTTACATAATTTACATGACATTATTGTACTGTGTTTTCCTTGGTTACAGACTCATAATCCTGTTTTGGATTGGAAATCTGTGTCTGTGACCAGTTGGGGTTGTCAATGTGTTCGTAGTGACACTCCTGTCTTTTCTGCCTTTCACCAGTCTCAAGATGTCCCTGACTATTTGACTGATTTTTCTGATGTGTTTAGTGAGAGTAAGTCTGCATCCTTACCTCCTCATAGGAGTTATGATTGCGCTATTGACTTAGTACCCGGTTGTAAATTTCCCAAGGGTCGGCTCTTTAATTTATCTGTACCTGAGCATGATGCTATGCGATCTTATATCAAAGAGTCTTTAGAGAAGGGTCATATCAGACCATCCTCTCCACCCTTGAGCGCCAGCTTTTTCTTTGTGGCCAAGAAGGATGGCTGATTGAGGCCGTGTATTGACTATCGTCTTCTGAATAAGATCACTGTTAAATATCAATATCCGTTACCCTTGATTTCTGACCTATTTTCCCAGAGTGAAAGGTGCTAGTTGGTTTACCAAGCTTGACATCAGGGGGGCGTATAATCTTATTCGCATCAAGCACGGTGATGAATGGAAGACTGCGTTTAATACCCCAGAGGGGCATTTTGAGTACCTAGTGATGCCTTTTGGGCTCACTAATGCCCCCTTCCGTCTTCCAATCCTTTATGAACGATATTTTCCGGGATTTCATGGATAAATTTCTGATCGTTTATTTGGACGATATCTTGATTTTTTCCAATGACTGGGATTCTCATGTGGAACATGTTCGGACTGTATTCCGGATTTTGAGAGAAAATGCATTGTATGTGAAGGGATCAAAATGTCTTTTTGGCGTACAGAAGGTTTCATTTATAGGATTCATTTTGTCTCCGTCTGTTATTGAAATGGACCCGGTCAAAGATCAGGCCATTTGTGATTGGGTTCAACCCACTACATTGAAGGCTCTTCAGAGATTTTTGGGTTTTGCTAATTTTTATCGTAAATTTATAGGTAATTTCTCTACTATTGTGAAACCACTGACTGATTTGACAAAAAAGGGTTCTGATGTAGTGAATTGGTCTCCTGAGGCAGTTTCTGCGTTTCAGGAACTTAAGCGGAGATTCACTTCTTCTCCTGTTCTACGGCAGCCTGATGTTTCTCTACCATTTCAGGTGGAGATTGATGCTTCTGAGATTGGTGCAGGAGCCATTTTGTCCCAAAGGGATCCGGAGAACTCTAAGAGTAACCCTTGTGCCTTTTTCTCTCGAAAATTTTCCCCAGCGGAACGTAATTATGATGTGGGAAATCGGGAGTTATTGGCTATGAAGTGGGCTTTTGAAGAGTGGAGACATTGGCTGGAAGGAGCCAAACATCAGGTGGTGGTCCTCACGGACAATAAGAACCTGGTTTATCTTGAATCAGCCAAGAGACTTAATCCTAGACAGGCCAGGTGGGCCTTGTTTTTCACACGTTTTAATTTTGTGGTCTCTTTTCTCCCGGGCACTAAGAATGTTAAGGCGGATGCCCTCTCGAGGAGTTTCTTTGCGGATTCTCCTGAGGTAACTGAGCCTGCGCTTATTCTGAAGGAGGGTGTGGTTCTTTCTGCTCTCTCGCCCAATTTGAGACTGGCTTTGGAGTAATTTCAGGAGGATAAACCTGAACGCTGCCCTGTTGGTAAATTGTTTGTCCCAGACCAGTGGAGGAAAAATGTGATGTCTGAGATTCATTGCTCCACGTTAGCTGACCATCCTGGTATTTTTGGTACCAGAGATTTGATGAGTCGGTCCTTTTGGTGGCCCACTTTGTCTCGTGACGTCAGGGACTTTGTGCAGTCTTGTGGAACTTGTTCTCAGTCCAAACCTTGCTCTCGCTCTTGTGGTTTGTTAATGCCATTGCCTGTGCCCAAGAGGCCATGGACCCATATCTCTATGGATTTTATTTCTGACCTCCTTGTCTCTCAGAGAATGACCGTTATTTGGGTGATCTGTGATAGGTTTTCCAAGATGATACATCTTGGCGCACTACCTAAGTTGCCATCCTCCTCCGAGTTGGTGCCCTTTTTTTTCAACAGGTGGTTCGGTTGCACGGCATTCCAGAGAACATTGTGTCTGACAGAGGAGTCCAGTTTGTTTCCAGATTTTGGAGGACATTTTGTTCCAAACTGGGAGTTTAGCTGTCTTTTTCCTCTGCGTTCCACCCTCAGACCAATGGACAAACTGAGAGAACAAACCAGACCTTGGAGACTTATTTGAGATGTTTTGTGTCTGCTGATCAAGATGACTGGGTCTCTTTTTTGCCTTTGGCTGAGTTTGCTTTGAATAATAGGGCTAGTTCTGCCACCTTGATGTCTCCATTTTTCTGCAATTTCGGGTTTCATCCTCGATTTTCTTCAGGGCAGGTGGAGGCTTCTGTCTGTCCTGGTGTTGACTCTATTGTGGAGAGAATGCAGCAGATTTGGGATCAAGTAGTGGATAAGTTGTCTCTCTCTCAGGAGAAAGCTACCAAAACATAACAGCTCATCTCTACTACATACTGATGATGCTGGGTGTACAGATCCTGTGTATCCAGGTTATTCTTCTCACTATGTATGTGTTATCTGTGTACAGGCACCATCCCTGTGAAGTATACTTTTCTTGTACAGATCCTGTTGTACAGGTTATCACTCCTCACTATACAGTATATGTGATATCTGGGAACAGGCTCCATCCCTGTGCTTTATACCTATCATGTACAGATCCTGTTGTACAGGTTATCACTCCTCACTATGTATGTGGTATCTAAGTACAGTCTCCATCCCTGTGCTGTATGCTTATGTATACAGGTCCTGTTGTACAGGTTATCACTCCTCACTATACATGTGGCATTTTGTATGTGACCCCCATCTCTGCTATATACGGATCATGCTGTGTATACAGGTTATTTTCCTCGCTGTACATATAATCTGTACATGACTTCCAGATCAGTGCTTTATTTCTGTAGCTACAGCACCCTTTAGCCCTCTTATGTTACATGCAGTCCTGCCTGATATATCCATCCTGTTTCTGTATATTGTCCCCCTCATATGTTTGCAAGATCGGTGTATACCCACCAAGTGCTTGTTTTATATTACCTAATATGGTGGATAGCACAGGCCTGAGTGGATTACCTAGAGCCGTATCATGTATTATTATTATTTATTTATATAGCACCATTAATTCCATGGTGCTGTACAAGAGACGGGGTTACATCAAAATACAAATATCACTTACAGTAAGCAAACTAACAATGACAGACTGGTACAGAGGGAAGAGGGAATATGTTTTATCATATATAAAATAAATATTTGGGGAGTAACTCAGGACATGGCGGGGCGGTGAGTGGGCACTCCTAGTGTGATGCTGCACCCAGTTCTGGAGGATACATCACAGGCCTATTTTTCAGCCCTCTCTCTCGTCTATGGCAGGGTTCCCCAACTCCAGTCCTCAAGGCCCACCAACAGGTCATGTTTTCAGGATTTCCTTAGTATTACACAGGGGATAATTGCATCACCTGTGCAATACAAAGGAAATCCTGAAAACATGACCTGTTGGTGGGCCTTGAGGAATGGAGTTGGGGAACACTGGTCTATGGTATGTAGGTAGCGTGACTGACTGGGGTAAAGACCTTGCAGTCTTCTGTACATCCACCTTTGGCTGCAGGCAGCTTATACTAGACCTACATATTATATTTCTTACTATTTATGTGCAGCTGGTGAATAGAGCCGTGTCTGTCTTTAACTGCTAAAGAGCAGCAGGCGGCTTCTTATCATTTATTGCTACAGCATATAACACAGCATTGCCCATCACTGACTATATCTGACCTTATGATGGGATATTTTCCAGCATCAACCTGTTGCATACCTTGGTTGTAAACTCTAACTTATATGTACATACATGGTGTTTCATCCTCACTTATCCCACATCTTATACATTCCAGGAACTGAATTTTTAAAAAAAAAAAGGTTGTTGGGATAAATCTTAAAATTAGTGTATACTGAAAAATACCTACTTTTTCAATTAAACTTCACAATAAGCTGTCATGTGGATACACTGTTACTGGTCATTATATGTACAGTGCCTACAAGTAGTATTAGAGCCTTCAAACTGCAAACGAGAGTAGGATTTATTAACAGAAGCATAAATCTTACAAAACAAAAAGTTATGTTGCTCAGTTGAATTTTAATAAATTTTAAACATAAAAGTGTGGGTCAATTATATACAACCCCTATGTTTAATATTTCGTGGAATAACCCTGTTTGCAATTACAGCTAATAATCATCTTTTAAGACCTGATCAGGGCCCCCAAGGGCTGTGGAGTTATCTTGGCCCCTCCTCCAGCAGATCTTCTCCAAAAGGGGTT